>JAVLUX010000012.1:10107500-10497500 GCA_032164185.1 Moxostoma hubbsi | reverse complement strand
CTACTGTATATACTGCCTTCTAAAAAGTACTAGTACAGACGTGCATGCTTTCACAAACACTCCCATGCCCTCTCTGAGCCTCTTGCTGTATTTGCATGCAATGTGTAAACTTGCCTTTAATTGACTCTATGAAGATTTTCTTACTTTGCATCTCTAGAATGTCACCACTTCATTGAAATGGGTGTGTGTGTGTGTGTGTGCAGGTTTAAGTGGTATACAAGGACTTTTTTTAGGTTACAAACTGGTAATTACAAGGGTATTATGCTATAAATGTGGTTTATGAGGACATTTCTAATAACCCCATAATTTAAATCGCTTAAAAAAAAAACCATACTTAACAATGTTTTATTGAAAATGTAAAAATGCAGAAAGTTCTTTGTGAGGGTTGGTTTAGATGTAGGGTTTTGGGATAGAATCTATAGTTTGTATTGTATAAAAATCATTATGTTAATGAAGAGTCCTCAACGATAGCTGCACCAAAACATATTTGTGTGTGTGTGTGTGTGTGTGTGTGTGTGTGTGTGTGTGAGAGATGTGCAAATGTGTGAAAGAAACAGAACAAGATTTTTCTTTTTGTTTTTCTCAACACAACACTTTCTTATCACAGTTGTGCTATTGTTATAATTAACACTGATGTGGGTGTATGCAAACGTCTTCCTCTTGCTGATTTGTAATTAGCTGAATCTTTGTATAACATAAATGTGTGGCTTTACTGTAGTACACCATAGAGTGCCAGAAATCACCTGGGCGAAAGAAAGACAAGCAATAAATATAGCTGCAAGCAGCAATGGCGGGCCCAAACACAACTGGTCCATTTCCACCCGGTGGCTTTCTGAAAACAATGCAAGGTGGACAAATGCATTTGGCATTTGACATTATTCTATACAATTTTGAAACAATTTGAGTAAATATAAGAGGACTATTTTAAAGTCAGTTGTAAGAGCCACACTTCCTTCTGCCAGGTGGTGATGCTATGACCTTGACTTAAAATAGTAAAATCCATGTGATTAGCCCCCAAATAACACATTGCAGACAGAAGTTAAGAGACACTTCCTGTTTCCCATTTTTCTCCATTAATTTAATGCAAACACTGTTCGATATATCAAAATCTGTTTGCAATTTAGCATCTTCAATATCTTGGCATAATGTTGTCTAAAAATGTGGTGAAAGTCTCATGAATCCCATATGAGGAGTATTTAAAAGTTCAGAGACTGCAATATTCAAAAAATCCAAAATGGTAGAATTCCTGTTGGGCAGACCTAATGACTAATGTTACACACTTCAAGGTCAGGAGGGAAGGAGGACACAGGGAACGGTTTCTTCACTTACAGATAAGAGTTTTTAATGAATCACTCTTAGTGCTTACAGCTTCACAAATACACACCAGCTTTGCAACAATAACACATTAGCTTCACAAACAATTTCTGGACCCAGACTCTCTCTGAACCTTGGTGCTGGAGTGGTCCTTTTTATGTCACTCTCCCCAAGCTCACATGCTCGATCACACCCCTGCTGCCACAACTATAATTATGAAAGTTGTCCAACTTGAGAACTATATATGTACCAATTTTGTTGACTGTAGGTGAAAATGGGGGTGCTACAGTGGCCGTCTTATACACCAATTTTAAAGGGGGTGCTACAGAGCACCGCTTATACACCCACAATGTTTGCCAAGACCTAACTGCCAATGACTCTGATGTGTGTGCAAAATTTCATGAAAGGAAGAATGGAATAATAACAATAATGTGTTGCCATGGCAACAGTATTTAAGATATCTAACTTCCTTTTACAAATTTATATCAGCGGTGTCTTGACATTATTCTAAAGAATTTTGAAGCAATCCATGTAAACATAAGAGGGCTATTTCAAAGTCTGTTAATAGTGCCATTCTTCCTGCTACCAGTTGGTAGTGCTATGACCGTGACCCATAATAGCCTCATGAATGTGATCAGTCCGCATTACCAAACAAACTGCTGAATTTTCATCAAAATCATACAATGCACACAGAAGAGAACTTCCTGTTTTATATTCTTCGCCATGGTTACACCATTCAAAATATAAAAAAATTTGTTCACAATTTGGCATCTACATGGTGTTGGCACAAATTTGGTGCCAGTCACATGAATCCCCTAGGAGGAATAATTAAAAGTTAAGAGCTTGCGATTTTCATAAAATCCAAAATGGCCAACTTGCTGTTGGGCGGAGCCAATGACTGTGAGTTTGAAAGTTGTTTGACTTAATGAAAACTATATATTTACCAATATTGGTGCTACAGAGCCCCCCTTACATGCCCATTTTCAAAGGTGTGCTACAACTGCAACTTTGCCCAACACTCTGATGTGTGTGCAAAATTTCAAGAGTTTTCATGCATGTTAAGTACCACAAAATGACAGAATTTTTTTTAAAAAAGCACAATAATAATAATAAAAATAGCTGCAAGCAGCAGTGACTGACCTAAGCACTATGGCGCCATCTCCTTCCAGTGGCTCTAGTAAAACAAAGCAAGGTGGGCGCATGAATTTGAGAGGGTAAATATAAGAGGACTATTTCAAAGTCACACAAAGTGTCACACTTCCTGTTGTCAGTTGGTGGTGCTGCGACCGTGACCCACAATAGCCACATCAATGCGATTAGCCAACATGACCAAACATACTGTTCAATTTTGATCAAATCTGTCAATGCACACAGAAGATATGAGACACTTCCTATTTCCCTTTTTTGCCAAAAATGTATTGCCTCGACATGGCAACACTGTACAATATGTAAAAAATCTGTTTGTAATTTAGTATCTTCGATGTCTTCACATAATATTGCCTAAGTTTGGTGCCAGTCACATGAATACCCTAGGAGTATTAAAAAATTCAGGGCCTGCAATTTTCAAAATATGCACATTCAATCCAAAATGGCTAACTTCCTTTTGGGTGGAGCTAATGACTGTAATTTGAAAGTGTTACCACATTTCTTTTAACTTTTTATTTGCCTTTTATGGTGCTCTTTCTGTAGTCACAGCTGTCCATCACATCCTATTTTAATCTAATTTTCATGTTCAAAACACATTCATTATGTAACCAACAAGTTGTAGCTGTTTAGAAAAAAATACAACTTAATTTTGTCTTTCATCTACAGCGCAACCTTGCAAATTCTCTGTGATTTAATGTTGCTTTACATCTCTGTGGATAGTTCTGTATATAATAACAGTCTGATTCTATGACAAGTACAGCTGTATGCCAGTATATGTATGTGCACAAATACCGTAAGCACCATACAGAATGTTGATATCAAATACAATAAAGTAATATAATTATTTTGCAAAAGATCTGATCCAAAGTCACTTATAGGACATTCATCAGACTTATTGCACCCTGTGGTGCGATCGGAAGAGCGTTGCATCAGCAGCATGGGAGACCGAGGTTTAGATTCTGTGTTCAAACCAGGTAGTAACTGCATTTGTATAATCAGTGACAAGAATGATTCAGGGGTTGAATTTTTCCCTCTAATATTACATTTTACATCAATTAAATATTTATTTACATCAAACAGACCTCTTTCAGCTAAAGAAAAGTCAATCTACTGTTTCCGATTTCTCTGTGAGATCAGTCTGCCTCGATGCATGTCACAATGATTTCAGTCTCTAAATCTGTCGCACTGTTTTGGTTTTATTCTCCACCACATAATATTGGAATTAGCCTTAGAGATGACTCACTAGTCCAGGTTATTTTTTCATTGCTCAGGGCTTCAGGTTTTCAGCTACTTAAACCAGGTTATGAGTCATTGTGTGTGTTGGCCTCAAATTCAGGCTGTTTCTGAATGGCACCACTGCCATAAATCACATGCTTTGAAAAGTTGTTGCAGATTCTGAGTCAGAGATGTGTTGATTCAATTCAGTGGTAATCTTTTAAGGCTGTGATTTCGTATAAATTTGTGACGCCTGCTGAAAGACTGGCATAAATTGTGTTTTGGATTCTTTTCCCTTGATATCGCATCTATGATCTATGATTCTTGATATTGCATCTCCTGTTGCTCTTTTGCAGAGGCAGTTTGTCTATGTTAATTAATGCTGTCAATAGTTTTGAGACTGTTCCTCTTGACACATTGAGTAATTTAGCTGTGTTTTGAACCTGATGTACCTTCAGAAACGGTTTGCATTCTCTCTCATGTTGCTTTGATATCTTGCTCACATATCCACGTGTTAATTGTCAGAGCTATGTTATAGCTGACACAGATTGCTGCTAAAAGGAAATTAACCTAATAACACTCACCTCACCTGCTGAATTTTTACTGTTGGTTTAGTTACTTGAAATTGAAGCCCTTTTTGAGTTTGTGTAGCGGCTGTTGAGACTGAGATGTATCTAATAGAGGGGTGTTTCAGGCAAAGCTGGGTGAGTACGTCTCTGAGCCTTAGGTATACTGGCTGAATTACTGCCAGACCTGCTGTTAATGAATCAGTATGAAACAGGGACCCTGATCCTTAGTAGAGTGACATGAGAGACTGCATGTGTGTGTTTGTTTGTTTGTTTGTTTGTTATCTGTATGCAGAGTAAAGACATAAAATGCAGTTGTTGATTAATTGATTACATGTCAATTATACTGTAAGTGTCTTACAGTTCATCTTTAAGTAATGATGCTACAATATCATTTGTGGTGCTTCCCAATTATAATTGCTCAATTTTAGCGTTAGGAATTTGAAAAAAAAGAAAGAAAAGAAAACAACAGGTGTAATCTCATTACAAAGTCATTATTTGCTGTAATCGAATTGCTTTGTTGTAAAAAAGTAGTTTAACACAAAACATTTAAAATTCTTGTATTAAGATAAGTTACTGACTTTCCAATAAGGTAATTACTTTTAAGAACATTACTTGAGTTACACATATTTTTAAATAATATAATTAATGATTAATACATTTGAATTATGAATTATGTTCATCCTTTTTACACTGTTTGTATATATTTGAAATCTTCAAAGGGGTCACGACATACTCTTTTTTTTTTTTTTTTTTTTTTTTTTTTTTTAAATAATTGTATTATCTTCCCTGAGTTTCACTTATAATGTTAGTAAAGTTTTTTTTTTTTTTTTTTGCACCAAAACTGTAATTTAACAATATATTAGCATTTTTCACACTCTCTCTCGCCCTCTATCTGGCCCTTTAAGATTTCAGTGTAAACGATGTTCTGATTGACTAACTTCATGCAGCCCCTCAAATACAGACATATATGAAATGCAATCAGAAGAAAATACAAACTTCACATTATAATTTATAGAACTGTATTTCAGGGTTAACACATAATGTATACCCAACACATTTCATCTGAATGTATCAAACTGTTCACTAAAGCACAACAACTATCAAACAATTATGACATTTTTGAAACATCCATAAATGAAATTGCTTACTTACAGTTTTACATTCCAATAGAGTTTTAACTGCCCCATCTCAATTCAATAACAGTTCCTTTCAATGCTTGAATCATATTGTTACTGGTTCACATACAATCCACACTGAAATGCTCTGAATATGCAAGCGTAATACAATCCAAGGTGATGTTGGATGCTTCGACTGACATCAACAGGCCAAAGCAGTTACACTGGTCTTCACATCTTCCATGTTTGTTTACACACATGACTGCATGTGTTTCTCCCAGTCAGTGGCAGCAGCAGAATGAGACCTGTTTTTTAAAATTTGTGAATGTACAGCTCTTAAAACGTGGTACACATCATCGGAAATGCATCAAGACGATCAAAGACGTCCATCTTGTGTATGTTTTCAAAAGTCTACTTTTTAGAGTTATAACTTGACATTTGTCTTTTAAAAACATCACAAAATAGTGTATATTTATGTAGAAACACATTTAAATCTAGATAAGCACATGAAAGTCCCCTTTGGATGAATCTCCCATGACAGACCTTCTCTTCATTTGTGTGACTGACTGTGCACCAGTGGGCGGGGCCATGGGTGCAGGGGTGGAAAGAGTACTGAAAAATCATACTCAAGTAGAAATACTGTTACTTCCCAAAAAATGTAGAAACTACTCAAGTAAGAGTAAAAGAGTATCTCATTTAAAAGTACTCATGTGTAGTGTGTATTAAGTACCGAATTGCAAAACCTATGCCCCATTATAATGAACTCTGTATGCCAACTTTTAAAATACATAACTTATCTATGATAAACAGTACATTAATCTGATTCCAAAAAATAAAAGGGAGACATGATAACAGAAATTAAAAGATTAAAAAGTTATTTTCAATATACTGATCACCATTTTAAATCATAATGTATGAAACAATTACATTAAAATCAGTTTATGTGTTGGGTCTAAATTTCCCTTAATGCTGACAGAGCATTGTTGTTGTGCATAAAACATGTTCAAACAATGCAAAGAATGCAAAAAAATGCTAAATAAGCAGGAACACTTTGCACGTCATGTCCTCCACAATAGAGGTAGAGCAGGCATGGGAAATGTTGTTTGGGACAGGGGCTACATCACAATTAAACAGGAATAATTCACCCAAAAATGTACTCATTTACTCACCCACATGCCATGCTGGATGTGTATGAATTTCGTTCTTCTGCAGAACACAAACTAAGATTTTGACCCTCATGTCATTTCATTGGTTGTCTTTCTAGTCTTGATAAACTTGCCTGTACTTGTGTATTTATTTTAAACCCTCATGTTTGCCTTTGTCAGTTGTCTTTGGCAATGTTGTTTTCATAGTCCTTCTTAGTCTTAATCCTTGTTCTGTATTATTGTTTTGATTTGTTATATTAAACTGCACTTGGGTTCACATCATAATCATTGTCTTTGTCTCATGCCTGCCTACATCTTTACAATGCACCATTCACCTCTTCAGAAAAAGTAAACAATCTTGTATGCACTTTAACTATTTGTAAATTCAGGGTGCCAACTGGCTGTATTAAACAGCTGCTGGTGGCATAGGAAGAAGCCGAGAAAAGGATCTGGATGTGTAGCAGTGCTATTGGCTACACAAATGTATGTCTCTCCTGAGTGTATTGATTTTCAGCAGTAACATACATCCTCCACATCCGCTGGTGTGTGCTGGCATGCTGATCTATTTCAGTGGTGCGACTTCGCAGATGTATTGCTTAACATGCGTGTGGACTGTGAGATATTTTAGGTGGTGCTTACATGCCATCAAACAGATGTATGCCTGCAACCAGTCAGTTTTCTGCTGAATTTGTTGTGAGTGATTAAGAGTGTAGCATCTTCAAAGAACATTGTTCGATTTAGCTGTTTAGCATATTTAGCATATAGATGTTGTAACTACACCATTTTTCTGCCAAAAAGCATCTTTGTGCATTGATGTCCATTCAAATGTAACTATGTATTCTGCTAAATTAAAAGGATTTAAATTGCAAATATTTCATTATGTCATAGATGTATTGCAGTGACAATAATTTTTATATTAAATGTATGCAATGGACTTTTAGATTAAGCTGTTTAATAAATATAGTTAACCAATATGGTTTTTGTTTAATGGCCGAAATCGTACGAAAAAATATGTATGTAGAGAGCAGGGAAGCTGATATAACTCTGATGCTGTACATAATACAATTTCAGGAAGACTCGCAGACTTGAGTGAAATTGAAGATGACTTTTATTTGATGAATATAAAACAGAAAAGTAATGTCTCTCTTTGTCGTAGGCCCCGTCTGGTGGTCCTAAGAAGTTGTACTTGGAACGTCATATCCTGCCGGAGATAGGAGGCAGGGGCGAGGAGCCTACCCCCGTGCAGGACGGGACTCAACTGGTGGTGGTGGGGTGGTGGAGGTTGCCGCATTAGCACACTGAAACAGCAATGTGATAGATTATGAGCAGACTTAGAAAGAAACGGCTTAGAAGTGATTGGCTGGGAATTACTCGATTACTCGGTGCGATGATGTACAGCTGCTAGTCTTCCCGCTAGAAATACGCTGCGCTTACATTTATCGAAAAATGTCTGAAATCAGTATTTTATGCAATTTTTACTCTAGATTCAATTAAAACTCTAAACATGTAGGATCAGTTGACAAGACAATTAGTAGATTTTTGAATAGATTCAAAGAGAAAACTAAGGGGTCATTAACATATTTTTCGTCCATCTGCGCTGTTATTTAGTTGTTTTGCTATGTGAACATGCAGTAGATGGACATATTTGTCTGTTGTGCTTCATCTTGCTGCAGGAATGCCAAGTTAAAATGAACTTCAACTGTAAAAATGCTTCTTTGCGCTATTTGGTGTGAATGACCCCTAAAATGTCTATTAATTGGCCAAGCAGACATGATTCTCAGCCAATGGCGATAATCTCAAATTGGCCAAAAATTGGTAGTCTACACCAAGAAAGCCTCTTTAATATTACTGCTTTCAAACTATTACTACCATGTTGCCATTTGTTATCACTTGAAACATGGTCATTTGGTAACATTACCCGGACTTGTCTTTAAGTGATATTTAGAGTCATGGAGTTCATTGAATGACTGCATGTTGTAACTTCAGACTTCATCAGGACATTTGAAGTGAAGGTGAAATTTGAGATGCATTTGTGAAGTGTTAGTGTGTGCAGTGTGTTGCTGGTGTATCTGTTTTTAGAGGGACATGAATTATTGATTCACTCAAGATATCCACCGGGAAATGAATTCCCCAAGGAATGGTCACACATAGTGCACTCTTGAGCTTGAAAGATTGGCCACTTTCTAAACAATACTGATCTGTGAATTTATTTAGAATTTCTCCCCCCACAAGTGAAATTCACACTGGTTTTATTCCAAAAGCATAACTGACTCCAGACCTGTACTCTGGCAATCACTATCATGGTGATCGTTCTGAACCTAGATTTGTTTTGTTTATTGTGTTTGTTTTCCAAGTGCCATTAAGTCTGAATCTAGAACTTGTACTATGTGTGTCAGGCACTGTTGACAATGAAAGCCCTCTGTTAGCACTGCTGGAGGGCAAGAACTGTATCCATCTGACAAAGACAGACAAAGATGCTCTTTGAAAGCTCAGAATCTGCCACGACTGATTCGTAATTCGTGGCATAATATTTCAGACTGTGAATCCTGGGAGTCAGACATTTTGTGATTTGAAATTCGAGGATACAAGTGTTAGTTACTGACTGTTCTGGCGTATTATAATATAAAATAGTGCTCATAGAAATGAGATACTATAGTATTAAAATGTTGTCATGGTTCCTCAAAGAACTGTTTTACCTACGTTTAAACTGTTTTACTTATTTTCAAACTTTGTTTAAAATGGTGCTCCACTCTAATAGTCAGAGGTGGGGGCAAGTCACAAGCAAGTCTCAAGTCTTAACCATCAAGTCTGGAGTCAAGTTCAATGCTCGTGTCTGATTCGCTGTTTGTTCAGAGGCGTGTAGCGGGACACTGTCTCGTGGAGCAAATGCATGTATCACTCCTTTTTCTCTGTTTAATTCAACTGAAAACTGTTTGCAAGAATAATGTAATCTATGAGAATGCTGCACATGATCTCCGATCATCTCGTGAGGTGCTGTGAGTTTTTAGTTCACTCTTACACGTTGTGAACGCATCTTTGCAGGTTCAGTAATAGGGTATATACAGGTATCTTTGTATTGAAGAAACAAAGACGAAAATGATTAAATCATAAAGTAATACAAGACGCGTTCACACTGAACCTAAAATTTTGTTCTATTTTATTTTCTTTAGGCAGCATAAACTGTATTACCATAACGCAATACAAACACATTTGATAAGAAAACACATTTGGCAGCATTTTTTGGGAACACAAAGGAATTTATTAGGCGTATTTATTATGATGATTATTAGAATTATTTTTACATTTATAATTCTGTAAGTTCTTAATTTGCACCTGTTGCCGCTTATTGATACTTGTGTGATGGCAAATGGGGTATTGTGTATTTGTGGTGGTTATATATAATATTCTTTATTCACTTTGTTGTTTTAATTGCTTTTTTCATTTCGTTTAAAGTGCAATTTGCAAAATCAAGCAAAAATATTCACCATATAATCAGATGTTGCGATATTTTAAATGCGATTATCATTAAAATATTTTTTACATATCACCCATCCCAAAAGCGAAGTTTTATTTTTCAGGAACAATTGTAAAATGAAGTCATTTTATGGAGACCCGCACAAAAGCGTGTACTCAATTCCATATTGCAACATGTTACCTATAAATGTTTGCATATTTGTTTGTTTTTGAGTAGTCTATGGGCAATATAAAACATTTTATTTTATTGAAAAACAGTTTTTTTTTTTTTTTTTAAATAGTAAATTATTAATTTCGAAAAAATGCATCAACCACACATTTTCAATTGGCTCCTAATTAAAGAATTTTTTTCGGCCCCTGCGTTATACGGAGGTAAGATGAAAAGAAAATGCCATCTAAAATTTTCTGAAGACAGTCAGTTCCCTTCAGAGCAGGGCTGGACAGGTAATCTGGCATACCGGGCATTTTCCCTGTGGGCCGATGCACTTTTGGGCACTTCTGATAAAATTCAAGGTTGTAGTGGTTGTATCGGATATTTTTGCATTGCATTTTTTCATACTTTTTTTATTCACACGGTCCAATTCAAAATCTTTATATGCAAAGGAGATTATTTTGGAGCTCAACAGTATCATACAGTCATTTTGGCGCATTGTGAGCACAGCGTTAACTGCGCAGATGCAGATCATTGGTGCTGGCAGGTTTTTAACACATTTCATTGCTGTTTATAATAAGTTATTGAAAATAATATTAATAAAAAATCATTCAAGTTATTGTCGAGTCATGCAGTTCAAGTCAAGTCTCAAGTCACTGGTTCTCAAGTCAAAGTCAAGTCAAGTCATTTTCTTCATTTAGTCAAGCAAGTCACAAGTCCTTAAATTTGCGACTCGAGTCAGACTCGAGTCAAGTCGTGTAACTCGAGTCCCCCAACCTCTGCTAATAGTCATGATTAAATTGCTTGGTAAAAGTCTTTAATAATCCAATGTAATATTTTATTATTTAAGATTAAGATTGAACAGATAGATAAAACCAGCCAACACCTAGTGACTGTAACATAAATGTTTGTAAACAGAAAGCTTGTCCCTATCTTCAATAGGGAAAACTGCTTTGCTTGTTGTATTTAGAGCCATCTGCTGGTGGAACTCCATATTGCAGCTTAAATAGAAAAGGCATACACTGAAGATTTCATCCACACAGATCTCTTGTTCTGAAGTTTAACAGTGATGCAGAAGCCCAAACTTGATCATGTGTATATTAAATGGACTTATAAGAAAGACATGGAGACAAATCAAAACAAATATCCTTAAACAGTTACAATCTAAGCAATAAAAAGAAAATATATTGTCGCCTGAGTCATCTTTCAGCATAATTCCATATTGATGAATGCTCAGCATGGTAGTTTAATGACCAAGGAATATGACTCATTTTTACTAGACCAGGTGCATGCTGTGGTGAAAACATAAATCCCTCATTATTTTCCCATATTCCTCGGCCTTAATGTCAATAGATATAAAGATTTGTAAACCTCTGTAGAAACATTTGGGACATTTAATTTAACATTTGACATTGGATTTTTTTCATTTCTGATTTCTGTAAAAAAAAAAGAAAAAAAAAAAGAAGAGAAATAATACTAATAATAATAATTAATGAGTCAGGTTTTTTTTCCTACAAAAATGTTATTTGTCCAAAAAAATGTTAGTGTAAAAAAAATATATATATGTACATTATTTGTAATTAGTGTTAGAAAATGTATAACAGTCTATAGTGACATGATTTAAGATTTCACTATTTACCATCTGTATGGAGTTGTCATGCTTCTCAAGATTATGCAGTTCAGTCCAAATGGGAATGTAAGAATTGTCATTACAGATGTTAGTATTATAAAGTTATATAAATTATATACATTTAAATATTAGTTTATTCACTAAATGGACTGTGTTTTCTACTGGGGGTCAAGGGGTATGAGTTTTCAATGGCAGAGAGAGAGAGAGAGAGAGAGAGAGAGAGAGAGAGAGAGAGAGAGAGAGAGAGAGAGAGAGAGAGAGAGAGGCAGCACCATCCTATATAATAATGCATGTAGGGGAGAATTAGGATGATTCCCATTGATTATTAACATACAAAAAAGATCTCTAGATTTTTGGATGCATTTAAAATCAAGTCTCACAGAATCGCTACATTTTAGAGCGCTACAAACCCAAGAACTGAACCCCGAAAAAAGTCCCCTCAGTGAGCTGGTTCTGAGACTCACTAACACTAACCTGCTTCAGACCAGCGCTGCTTTACAACCAAACATCAGAATAAATCAGATCATCAAACAATCTAAAATCACCGATCTGGAACACTGGGATCAAGAAACTAAAACACAAAGCAAATTACAGTTCTATCAGACTCTAAAATCAAAGTATGAACTGGAAGAGAATCTCCTGACTGTCAGAGATGCAAAGCAGAGACAGATCCTGAGCAAGTACAGGCTCAGTGAGCACGGTCTCGCCATCGAGAGAGGCAGATACAGAAAAACATGGTTACCCAGTGAAGAATAGGTGTGTGCTCACTGTACAGGTGAGGTCGAGACAGAGTTGCACTTTCTCCTTCACTGCCCAAAATTTAAAGATACAAGGGCCATTTATATGGATAAATTAACAAACAGCATAGACAACTTTATAACCATGACAGAACAAGAAAAAAATTATATAATACTTGGAGAGGGTCACACAGCAGCACTGGCTGCAAGATACGTTTAAACGTGTCACAGCCTGCAGATCATCATCTTCACTCAATCACAATCATTATTTAAATACACTCTGACTGGTTGCTTTTCCTCCTGTCAGAAACGTCCCCCCTCCCAACACACACAGAATGCCTTACATTTCCATAGCTCCCAGCAAGTTGCTGGAATCCCTTGAGATCTGTGAACATGGCTACATGTGCTTGCAGTACACTGAAGTGTACTACACCCTTGTGTGTTTCCTGGTCCACTCAAAAAACTTTAAAGACATAGCTGAAATGTGTGAGAAACTGTACCTAATGTAATAGCAACAGAACTTTTGGATGTCAATTTACTGTTGCCCTTGACTAGCACATCAGTTTGCAATTGCGAAGTATGGAGATTTTAAGAGGGAATAGCCTCAAAATGTTCAATCCCTGAACCTCTCTGTCTATTATTCCATGCATTAAACACGAACACTTACATCAGAGACAGATGGTAATGATCAAAACAACGTTTCCACCACAAACAGACGTTTGCTATTTTAGACCATCAGATGTTGAGCAGACCCTCACACACACACTCTCTCTCACTCTCTCTCTCTCTCTCTCTCTCTCTCTCTCTCTCTCTCTCTCTTTGTTGACACTCTACAGTGGAATGTTTTGTGATTAGCTGGTAAGATGGATGGTCTGGTTGGCTGTGTATTCCCACATGGACTGCTGTAAATCCTGACCCGTTTTAACCTATAGTCTTTCAGGATAATTAAATAAGGGGGAGGGGTGATCTAACTTAAACCCCTTTGAGGGAACAGGTGACATGTGATCTCAGACCTGGAATTAAAGACTTGACATTTTACGTACAGTATTCTGCATATGTCCAAACTTAGATATAGTGGCCCCAGTTACTGTGCTGTAAGCCAAGTTTAAAAATGGACAAAGGTCATTGCATACAATTCTAAATATCAAACCTAGTTGCATCTGCAATCAAATGATGCTCAAACATTTCTCATAACTAACTTCACTTTCCTTGATCATTTTTGCAATGATATTTAACCAACTGGTCCCAAGCTCAAGTGCATGTATGAAGTCAGTTCCCCTGAGGTTCACACAGGTGTGGTTTATCACATTGATTATGGACATTTTCCACTAAAATTTGACATCCAGAAAGTGTCCAAATTCTTTTGATCTTAACTTTTTGGTTTGATATTTCAAAATGTTATCCAATGCAATGACATTCATATAATTTGTATTGTGCCCTTAGTGTCTAAATGCTTTTTGGTGCCACTGTTTCAATATGGTTGGGAATACACTGTTTCAAAATTGAAATTCAATGTGCACAAGGCAGATATAAAAAGTGGAAAGGTGTGGCTTGTTGATTAATGTGCACTCCGTAATGTTTTTGGTTTATGTCATCTTGGACTTACACTTGCTGTGTTTCCATCCAAAATGTTTCACAATTTTTAAGTGCATTTCAAAAAAATTGACTTGTGAAAATACAAATTGTTGCTCGTTTCCATCCACTACGTAATGCGAATTATCATGAGGGAGCTGCCTCCTCATGATGGATGACCTCTCTCTGCTTTGAGGACAGTTTTATTTGCAAGAATGGAGCAAGTATCTCATTTTATTAAATGCATCCACAAGACATTGCAGAATAAGTGCAATATCTAATATAATTTGGGCTGAAATAGCTGCGATGCCCACACACCACCAGTCTCCGCATACCTGGGAACGCCTGTTCTCAAAACTGTTCTAGCAGATTGTGAGAATGCACTTTATTGACCAGCTGTTGTTAAAAACTTCCTTATGACAAGCGCTATGTTCCAAAAATTGTGTGCCAAGGTCGGACCTTTCGGTGGGCTAGTCACATCAAGCTTTCGCACACGCATAACACATGCGCGAAAACGACATAAACTACATCTGCAAAAGAAGAATAACTGAGCTCAGTCTGTGCTTACGGAAATTCAAACCACTGCCCCCTGTGGCTGAAGCTGGAAGTGTTGTTGTATGAGATGTGTGAGGTCCAGTTACCAGGTGAAGTGTTAAAAGTTGTATTTTTAGTTGTAAATTATGTAATAAAGTCAACAGGAATGCATATTATATGAACTCTATCCACAAACCCTACCTCTAAACCTAACCATCAGTGGATTAAATATGTTTTCTTAAAGGGAAAACACAACCTCAGAATCATGCATATAATTGATTATCTTAATGCAATTGCTTCCTGGTTTCCATGGGACCGAACAGTTATGTCTACTTTGAATAGTGCCAAAGGAAAAGGTAAACACATTTGAATGAATGCAAAAATGTCTGATTAGAGATGTATATCAGTATCTCGTATGAATGGGGTCTATGACAGGGTACCAGAACATTCGGTTGCAACATGTCCAGTTCCTGTGTGGTAAAGTTTTTTGTCAGTTTATGTGTTCTAGGATTTGTGGTAATCAAACCCCATGGCCTTGGCATAGCTCGTGGCATGATTTTCCAGTCAAAAAAAGACAAGGGGCTAACAATAGTCCATTTTAGTCGTTTTAGCTTAACAGAATATTTCACCCAAAATTGTTCATTTACTCACCCTCATGCCATCCCGGATGTGTATGTCATTTTTCTTATTCTGCAGAACACAAATTAAGAGTTTAAGAAGAGTATCTCAGCTCTGTAGGTCCTCACAATTCAAGTGAATGGTTGCCAGAACTCTAAAGGTCCATCATGCCATTGCAATCTCTAGGCACAATCATGATTTCAAACTCGATTACACTTCCTAGTGCTTGATGCATGCGTAGAGCGCTAGATGGTGCTATAGGAAGTGTAATCGAGCTTGAAATCATGATCGCCAAGAAGAGTGCAGTCAAGATTTATAGTGAAAATGGAATTATATTTTGGTCTGTTCTAACCCAAAACCGAGTGAATTGCTTCAGAAGACATGGATTAAACCACTGGAGTTGTATGGATTACGTTTATGCTGCCTTTATGTGATATTTGGACATACAGAGTTCTGGACACCATTCAGTTGCATTGTATGGACCTACAGAGCTGTGATATTCTTTTAAAATCTTAATTTGTGTTCTGCAGATAAAAAAGAAAGTCATACACATCTAGGATGGCATGAGGGTGAGAAAATGATGAAAGAATCTTCATTTCTGAGTGAACTACCCCTTTAAGTCCTTAATCTGTAAGGCTTGACTTTGCTCTGTGTGGTGCTGTAACAGCAAAGGAAATTTAGTAAATTTTATGGACCTGGTGGTGCATGCATTGTGCACACACAGTTCCCTCATTTTATTTCCATATTCTAGAATGATAATGTCTCCCAAACTAAATCAGAATGGTTTCCTGAAAACCAGTGTGAAGTCAGAATAATTTCAAGGCTTCCCAAATCATCACATCCAAACATAATTGAACATTTAGAAGAAGTCCTTGACCTCAGAGTGTGAAGATTTCTTAATAGCAGCTGCATAGCAACACCATGAAAACCACCCAGTACACCCTAGTAACATCCCTTTCTTTCTTTCTTTCTTTCTTTCTTTCTTTCTTTCTCTGTCATGTAAATATGCCTGGTTCAGTTCCTTGTAAGCAACAAGCTTCAGAGGTCATTGGTCAGCAGGACCACCCGTTTCCCTCTTTTCTACATGTCCTGTCCTCCCCATCCCTTTCTCACCTTGTGAGGCCGTCCTCCTCTCAGCACCTCTAATGCCTTACAGATGCTCAGGCCAGTAAAAATGCCTCACCACTACCATCTCTGTCTACTGCACTCTGTCTTTCTGAGTTTCTCTCACCTTCTCTCACCAAGTAACTCACACTTTCAATCACTGACATTCCTGTAAATGCACAGTGTGGTTTTACGTGTTTTAGGCAAAACAAAACTCATTTTGGAGTCTGGAACAGATTCAGAACCTCTATTAAAATTGTAAACACACTTTAACAACCCCTGATGTGCATACTGCAACAGTTCTACAATTCACTGGTCCACGATTGTTGTTCTGATTCCAATTCCACTAAACGATTATGGTTCCTTAAAGGTGCACTGAGTTACTTTTTGCTTGTGTCATCTTGGACTTACAGTGACACCTAGTGGTGTGGATTCAGAATATTTCAATATCAATAGATTTCATTTACAGATGCCATTGTAGAAATTCACTATTCACCATCAGTCATGATTAATTGATCCAAGAGTGAAAGCGTCCAATGACAAGATGGTTACTGAAATTAAGCAAGTAGTATTCAGTTTGTTTGTCATGTGATTCTAAAATGGCAGCCCCCATGAGGGCGCCCCATCCTATGTAGAATAAAACAGCTTTTATAAGGTTACTGATATGACTAGAGTCCTCAACTCATGTTAGTGGTCATGATTTTATACATATGTTTCAAAAGTACTATTCATGTCTTTAGGAATACATATTTTTTTAATGGGGAAACAATTACTGAGTGCACCTTTAAAGTTTCCATAAATGGTTCTTTCGGTACTTTTTAGGAAGCATCCCCCTCCTTTAATAATTTGTCCTAACTATATACTGAACCAAACTACTAAACAAAGCAATAAGATTTTTTGTTGCACATTTTGATTGTCTTTGTTAAGTACCTATTTTTACTGTGTATCTTAAAATACCCCTTATCACTTTCCCAGTCAAGTAGACTTTGCTGATAATGTCTTAGATATTGTGCTTCATTTTTGCTCAGGGCCTCTTTGCTTGTTGATGTAAGTGAGGCTAACGTGGCATTCATGCAGTTTAGATCCCTCTGGGAGAGTAATACTCCAACACTTTAGAACCAGCACACTTCTCCAGCTCGGTCTGAGAGCTATAAAACTTTCAGTGCATGAAGTACATGCCAAACACTTCTTCACAATCAATAAACATTCTTTTGTTTTGAGCAGTAAATTAGTTTAAAACCCTCACTTTAGTATTGTCCCACTCAGCCAGGGTGCAAAATACAGCAATGTACAATGGGAGTTGTTGGCCATTTGGGCATTTGGGCATGTGTGAGCTCCGTTTTTGGGGTGCCAGAAGCGAGCTGTGAAGCATGTTGTTTTCAGCTGTACAGGCTTTAATACTGTGAAGAGGAATGCATATTTTATAAACTGAACCCCCAAACCCAAAACCTCACCATAAGTGAAATAAAAATGTAAGAGGGAAAAATGCAACCTCTGAATCACACCTGTCACTGATTCTGTGAAAATGATTACTTCCTGGTTTCAATGTGGGATCTGAACCTGGGTCTCCCACGCCGCTAATGCAACATGCTTCTGTTTGAGCCACAAGGGAAGGTAGGAGATGGCAGTTGGTGAGTCAGCATAATGTGGCCGACCCTAGGGTCTGAACTCTCTCAGACAATGTGCCGAATTCCCATGTGAACATGTTGAAGTAAAAAGCAATCAGCATACAGGTTTTTGCCCATTACCCTGATTTTGCTCTATATTAAAACACCTTTATCGGCATATATAAGTGTTTTGCGCATGTCTGTTAATGTTTTGACATCATAAACAGAGAAAAAATGGATGCTTTCATATCTCAAATCTGCATTATCTAAATTTGTGAAGAAGCCAATTAATTTCTCTTAGATTCACTTATAAACAATGAACAGGCCTTTTTTTTTTTATATACAATACCACAGCAAATGCCAGTAATTACTGTTTGTAGATATCACCAAGATACGCCACAGGAAATTCCACAGAAGAAACAGTCTTTTGTAATGTGTCACACATTTATACACAATTTATAGTACGTCATTAAGTTACCTTTAAGGCATCTTTATGATCAGGTGGGGTGAATGAACTGAGCGTTGACCAATCAACTTAAACTACAGTTTCTGGCGTTTTCTTAACAGTCATCATCCACTGCCATTATTTAATAGTGATCATGGGAGTTATAAAGCTGAGAACTGTAGTTTTTTGTCTAAAACTTTAAGGCAAGCCAGTGATGCCTTATTTTACCTGTGACTTACTGAGTACAGGGAGCAATCAACTGTCACTCCCAATAATACTTTCCGCGATAAACAGTCTCAACCAATAAATGTGAGCTAGATATTTTGTGATAAAGAGGTTAGCAGTCTGTAAATTCTGTTGGCCTACAGGTTTTCCAAAGACTCTCTGTATTCATAGTCTTTTCGCACTAAAACAATACAGGTTCTTGGTCTTATTGTGAACAATTCGTTGGTGCCTGTTATTCTGAAGGAAAAAGGAATCTTTAATCAGAAATCTTCAAATTCAAACGTGACAAAAAAAACTTTTGAAACCAAGCTGTCCTGATTTTCAGCCCTTCGCCACCTATCACTTCTCATGGAGACCACTTTTCACAATCAAATCAATTATTAGAGGATAAAATCCAAGTCCCGCCCCAGATGTTTTTCTCAATGTATATCCTGTTTTACTCAGAAATAAGCACATTACGGATGTAAAATCGGTTGCAAACTGTTTAATGTTGACTTTAAAATGCATTTGTGAATGCATTTATTCAGAGGATGATGATGATGATCTATTATTTTAATACGTCTATTTTTCCAGATGCCAAATCTCATAGACTAATCAAAGAATGCTGAAAACTTGGCATTAGACTCAAGCTACGTCTACATTAATCCGGATACATTTGAAAACTACGTTTTTGCTTTCCCGTGATTGTCCACACTGAAACATTAGAAAACGCTTACGTCCTCTTACTGCACATGCGAAAAATCACGGTTGCATGTATGGTCTGAAACGCAAATGCCCTCATATTCCATCACCGGACACCATTTCTGAGTACACTTCCCATCGCCTTTGAAGGAATGCAATGTGAATGTTGTACGAAGTAACATTTATCATTAACAATGCTATCAAAGCAAATATCAGGCACAACAGCGCCGCTATAACATGGGCCACCATCTTGATTGTTTTGGTTAAATGTATCAAATGACTGCAGCACATGACAACAAATACATCATAGTTTTCAGATATATCTGTTTTCCCGGCCCTATGGGGGGTGGTCGCTGTCCTTTTCTGCATATCGCGGCGCCATTTCGGGGCCCTCTACAGCCAGTCCCGGCATAATGCTGCAGCCTGTTTCAGCTTATCGCTGCCTATACAGCCCCATTTCGTGGCCAGCCCAATGGGAAAAGTCCCGGTTCTCCCTATGGCCAGTCCGCCCCTGGTATTGTCTCTTAATACTGCATTGTCCTGGGAATTGTCTTAAGGTTCATTTTCAACATTAGCTGCACATGCATTTTTCATAAATGCCATGTCCTAGATCCATCTTATGGTGACAGTTCCTTTTTATGCTATATAGCAGATCTCTGATTTAGGGCTTTTAGGACAGAGCCCTTCCTCTGTTCTCTGCTCTTTTGGCCTACAAAAGACTTCATTCTAGAATGCGGCATTCTAGAAGGTTCACAGTGACATCATAGTACTGGTCAGAAAAAGCCAGTACTCATTCTCCCACGGCAGCCTCAAAAGAGCAGATTGAGCCGGGACGGATGAAAAAGGAAGCGATATGACCAGATGAAAGGAAGAAGAATGGAGGGGTTGTCATATTTTGGAGTGAATATTAAAGAGATATTAAGGGAAATGGCCCTTTCAGGGTATCAGGGAATATCGAGCATGTGGGTGTGTTTCTGAAGGGTATCAGGAAGTCATCTTGAGTATTTTCGTAATTATGTATTTCATGTGATGAACTCAGTCTTTTTAAATTGTACTATTCAAATCCCCGTGTAACTAGGAACCGTATGCTTAGTATCATGCACAAAAGTTCAAACATCTGGCATTATGGACTCTTTTCACAGACTGTGGGGACAGTTTCAGACATATTTAGCAGCATAAATCTAAAATTTTTCAATTGAATTTTAAAAACAAGTTACCTCAGCTGCAATGGAGTTTCTAATACAGCTCAAGAGGGAGTGAGTCTCTTTTCTGACTGTTGTAATTAATCTCTCTTTATTCTTTCCTCTTTTGAAAAGTCCTGAAAACACAATAGTTGATTCTTTCTTTAGCTATTGGTGTAAATGGAAACACTAAAGTTATATTTGCTGTGGTCTCCCATTCACCGCTGTAAAAAGTATACCTTGTAAAAGTTAACTTCCACATTCCAATCACAGTAATGTGAAAATGGACAATCATTTTCACACTTCTGGGTTTGGAATGTGGAAGGAAACTTTTGCAGGGTTTCTTTTTACAATGGTGGATGGGAGATTGATGCACAGATAGTTCTGACTCTGTATTCTGGCTGGACGAGTCACGTTTGAGGCCATTATTCAAATGACAGCAGATTATATATTAATGCGCCAGGTTGCTACATTCACTCAAAAGAATATTAAAGGCTTCTCAATTTTATTTGATGTAATTTTGTAATGAAATTGAAATGCGTAAATCTTACAAATAGGCTAGCATTTTGTTTTTGAGTGTTGCTTGGTAACTACAAATAGCCTAGAGTTTGGAGCTATATTACTTGACTGAAAAATTTCACAGAAGTCCAGAAGAGTTTAATCTGATTATCGTCATTAATAAATGTAGGTAGATATTGAATATCGGTGTCTTTTATTATATTGCTGTTGCCACCATTTTCTAAAAGTGCTCAACTTCTATTTGTGCCTAATGTAATGGCCCCTTTGGGCTTTTATCTTTTATTTACAAGTTCTAAGAATTGTCTTCATTTGCAAAATGTAAAAGGTTTTAACATTCAACTATTTTACGGTACATTATGCGTCTTTGATTAGACCATATGCACATTTTATACCTTCTTGGACCAGTGCAAGCATTTAAGTCAGTATTGAAACATGGAAAAGTCACCAGACTGCAGTTCATGTTTGCTTTTCTTGCTCGAAATGGTGAAAATATTTCTTTTCAAAGCAAATATAAAAATTACAGAGGCCCCAAAAAGTAGTTGGACACTTAAGCCACACTTACAAATGTCTGAATGTCATTGCATTAAATAACAAAATATCTAAGCAAGTGGCAATTATTTAAAGGAATATAGCACAAGAACACTTTTAAAGCAAAAAAGTTTGTTAGGTTTTTAATGATTGAACAATAGATATACTGTTCAAAATGGAGACATAGTATTTGAACACTCTCTGGTTGTCAAACATTAATGGAACGTTAATGTGATGAACTATCTGTGGTTACTTTGCTAGGACATCTGTGTGAACTTGAAATTAACTGACTGCAACTGATTGCTTAAAAATGACAAAAGTGTCTGTATAAAAAAAGAAGAAAAAAAGGAAATCGTAGTTAATTAAGCACACTTCACATTTATCACACTAAAAATCTGACACATTTCAGATGCCTTTTAGAGGTTTTAGGTCCTGCTAATTGCGTACGTGCACTTTTTGTCCCTCAATTAATGTTTCATGTGGGTGTGTGTGAGACATAAAAGTGCCTGTATGTGTGTGTGCATTTGCTTGAATTTTATTGTTCCCTGCATTGGCATCACTTTCCATAAATAGATGCCCTTCCTATCTCACCTTTTCACTTGTCACTGTTTGACTGAATTTCATGCTGATGGATAAAAAGGCACATGCGCATAATTCCACACTCACATTTACGCATACAGGCTCATGACTGAGTGTCATTCTGATCTATTAATCACGTGATCTGATATTGTGCCGATAGCAGCTGGCCCCTTTTATCTTAACACACACACACACTCAAACACTTGCTCCCTGCCCTGGCATACATCTAGCTCTCACTGTATCTCGAGTGTGTGTGTGTGTGTGACAGCTGTCTGCTGCAGGACGTTGTCTCACTGCGACTCACTATGTCACTCTGCTGTTGTTTGTTTTACAGGGATTATGGATCCAAACGCAAGTCAGGTAAGACAACGTCTTATTTACCTCCCATCTAAGTCTTAAACCTGTTGCACTGGGCAAAGTTAGTGCTTACCAACTGGTACTAACACAGCCCTGCTTGCCTAACTCAGCATGCCGCCTCTGTTGCTGCAGCATTGAATGACTTGCTTTTTATGTTCAGCTTAGGATAGAGAAGGGTTTGGCTGCTTTATAACTATGGTTCCTCTGAGATTTGGACGTGACTCAGAGGTTTGTAGAGCTCAGGGAGTGTCAGCCGTAAAAGGTTTGGAAGTAAGTGGTGGGATTTTGGAGGAAGCAATATGAAAGGGTGTGCATTTGTACTTGACGCCGCTGCCAGAGTGGTTTCTGCCAACTTGTCCAACTGAAGGCATGTACTGCATAAAAGGACAATGAAATGCTCAACCAAACTCCTTTTAAGAGTTGACACTTGGCAATATGTTCTTTTCTTCAAAAATGTTTTGAAAAATGTTAATTTAAAGACCTTTGGTTGAGAGAATGATCAGAGTATGCAGAGCTGTAATCCGGTGCAGGGTGGCAGCTTTAAAGAAACTCAGATATAATATAGTTTTGATTTGTTCAACATCTTTTGCTCACTACATACTACACCGATCAGCCATGACATTAAAACCACCAGCCTAATATTGTGTAGGTCCCCCTCGTGCTGCCAAAACATCTCAGAATAGCATTTTGAGATCCAATTCTTATCACCACAATTTATAGGTATGTGTTTAAATAAAATTATTACTATTTTTTAATTCTATAAAGTACTGACATCATTTGTCACAAATTCCAAATAAAAATATTGACTTTTAGAGCATTTATTTGCAGAAAATGTCAACTGGTCAAAATAACAAAAAAAGATGCAATGCTTTCAGACCGCAAATAATGTAAAGAATGCAAAAAAATGGCAAATGCAATTTCATATTCATTTAGAAACAACACAATACTAATGTTTTATCTTAGGAAGTGTTCAGAAATCAATATTTGCTGGAATAACCCTGATTTTCAATCACAGCTTTCATGCGTCTTGACCTGCTCTCTTTCAACTTGCCGTTGGGTGATTTTATGCCACTCCTGGTGCAAAATTTCAAGCAGCTCGGCTTTGTTTGATGGCTTGTGGCCATCCATCTTTCTTTTGATCACATTCCAGAGGTTTTCAATTGGGTTCAGGTCTGGAGATTGGGCTGGCTATGACAGGGTCTTGATACGGTGATCCTCCATCCACACCTTGATTGACCTGGTTGTGTGGTATGGACCATTGTCCTGCTGGAAAAAAACAATCGTCTGAGTTGGGGAACATGGTCAGAGCAGAAGGAAGCATGTTTTCTTCCAGGATAACCTTGTACTTGGCTTGATTCATGTGTCCTTCTCAAAGACGAATCTGCCTGATTCCAGCCTTGCTGAAGCACCCCCAGATCATCACCGATCCTCCACCAAATTTCACAGTGGGTGTGAGACACTGTGGCTTGAAGGCCTCTCCAGGTCTCCGTCTAACCATTAGACGACCAGGTGGAGGATTGATGATGACGTGGGGGTGCTTTAGCAAGGCTGGAATCAGGTAGATTTGTCTTTGTGAAGGACGCATGAATCAAGCCATGTACAAGGTTATAATGGAAGAAAACTTGCTTCCTTCTGCTCTGAGCATGTTTTTTGTGACAATTTTTGCACCAGGAGTGGCATAAAGTCTGGTGCTAAGCATGCTAAGATGCATGAAAGTTGTGATTGAAAATCAGGGATATTCCACCAAATATTGATTTCTGAACTCTTCCAAAGATAAAACATTAGTATCGTGTTGTTTAAAAATGAATATGAACTTTATTCAAGGTCTGAAAACATCTTTTTTGTTATTTTGACCAGTTGACATTTTCTGCAAATAATGCTCAAAATAACAGAATTTTTGGGAGAAATGTTGTCAGTCCCAAAAATTTTCATTTTACTCAAACACTTACCTATAAATAGTAAATCCAGAAAAACTGATAATTTTGTATTGGTCTCTTAATTTTTCCCAGAGCTTTAAATGTAGTTTCTTATTCTATTTTTACTGAGCCAGATGACCCAGACAGAGATTACAAGGGTGCAAATTGAATAAAATCCCAGATGCAGTTTATATTTCTACTCCAATCCCAATCGAGAATAACCAGGAAAAAGAAATGTGGTTCCTAATGCGGGCCTTTTAATTATAATGAAGCCTGAAATATATCTGGGTCTCTTATTTTGAAATGTCTCCACTTCCAGTTGTGAACTCTCTGATGGCTGATTCGCTGATAAAGTGACTCTAATTCAAACTGCTAACCTTAGCTCCTGAGTTCTTTTTGGGTGATTCATTAAAAACACCCAGTTCAAAAGAGTAATTTTTCATGAATCGTACATCATGGCTCACACTGTGTTTGTTGTTGCATGCAGCGAGCTCATCTCAACAGCAAGGGTGTTTAATGGCATTAGACTGTAAATTGTTTTAAATAATCACAACTCACAAGATGATATCTGAAGAAACCGCATGTGAACGAACATAACTTGACTGTTAGATTTTAAATTATTGTCGCAATCGTTTATTTTGGTTGCAGTTGTGACCATATAAGTTGTAGTCTGGAGCCCTGAGTGTTGGAATATTATGACAATAATTCAAATTCTATAAATTTTGCATTTGTTTTTTGGCTTTCGAAAATGCAATATACTGTAGATGTTTTCAAAACCTGTTCTTTTGTTTTCACATGGAACACAAAAGATGTTAGGAAGAATGTTAACGCCAGTCACCATTCAGTTTCATTGTATGAAAAAAAAAAAGGTACAATGAAAGTTAAGGGTTTACTGAGACTAGCATAAAGAAAGAAAGCCATATGGGGTTGTAACAATAAGAAGATGGGTAAATAATGCTAGAATTTTTTTGGGATGGTTGGGGGGTTGAACTATCCCTTTAAACTTCAGACACACACACACACACACACACACACACACACACACACACACACACACACAATATGTTTGTCTCAGTTACAATTTATATTAGGTCTAAAATATCTTTTCAAATAAAAGTTTTTCCATTCATCGCCTGTTTGTTGTCTGTTTGTGCATCCAAATATATTTGCTCTCACAATGCTTGGAAATCGCTAACATTTGGTTATAATTTGACAAGCAGCTGAAGTGATGTAATAAGCATCTCCAGCTGTCTTTATTTCCTCTGCAAGATTTTGACATCAAATCATGTGTAACCGCTAATCATCAGTCTTTCCCTCCCGTTCCTTGAGAACACTGGAAATATTTTGGTCTTATTAATCTTATTTTTAAATATCCCTCAAAGGGTTTACTACATCTTCAAATTATCACTAATACTTGCATCAGAGTCTTTCCCAGTCTGATTTAATTATTTCTCAAGCTGACCGCTGGATATGCATCTGCAGACATCAGTAAGCGATGATTTTTTTTCTGTAGCTTCAAGTCAAAAACATCTGGAAGATGTCACTCTGATTATCCAAGTACATATGTTGTTATGATTGTAAATGTGTAAATTTTTTTATAGATTTGTGATTTCAACTTGTCCCCATCTTTCTGAGTTTGAATCTCAGGCTCTCTGTTTTCCATCAAAATTGATTATCTGTGAGGGTTTAGCAGGTGGAAACTGCAGCTGAGATGTATCATTATCACAAACAAATTCGATTTTAAGTTCACATATCCCCTGGCGTTCACATTCGCCAAAGCTCTGTGTGATGTCACACTGACATAACTTTTGCTTCCCCAAAAGCTGATTGCTTTGGAATCAACGTTAGGCACACTGACCGCTGGGTTGCATTAAATAGTGCATTCTTGAAGACCTGTTTTTGATTGTACATATTTGTGGCAGTATTTTTTTATTGGGGTAAGACTGCATTTCTCTGTACACCATTCTAAAAGTGTTTCATCCAAAGTCTGATTAACCAGTTCTAGGATGTACCTGGAGTATGGGTTAGTGTGGTTTAATGGTTAAAGTATTAGGCTGAAAACAAAAGTTGCAAGTTCAAATCCTGAAAAAGGCTGAAGTTTGACTATCTGTAATTTCATGGCCCACACATTTCTCCAGCTCCAACCCAGCTGGATTGCGGGGTCACATCAAGGGCATTGGTTTCTCTCTCCTCGGTTAGTTTTGGGTTTCAAATAAAGTAAAAATTTCAGGCTGATCTCAGATAAAGTTTGCTTTATGGGGTGGCCTGGTGGTTAAAGATCAGGCTGGTAACTGGGTTTAAACCCCACAAAATGCAATCCATTAAATGTATGGGGATGTATTGTGGCCTCAAGCAAGGCGCTTAACAAGAGGATTGTTTCTAGGGGGATTGTCTCTGTAATAAGTGGTTAGTAACTTTGGATAAAAAACATATGCTAAATGGCAAATTAGTAAATTGGTTAGAAACTGCTTTTCTGTAACTTCCTATCATTAGGCGTAGATTAGAAAGCCCTGAAGACTGGATCAGGCTGTTGTCTGATTTGGTGCACTTGACCCAAATCTCTGGGTATTGAACTTTTGAACAGGTGGTTCCTGTCTTCAGGCTAATATAAGCGCAGTTCTGAGAACACAATCTTCTGCCAGAATCAGGCAAAACTGATCCCTGTTTGGGGCTTAAGTTTCTTAAACCCATCTGCTTGTCAAGATGGTCTCTCCCTGTGGAAACGGGGCTTATAAACCAAACTGAGCTCTTTAGGGTCTTAGAGTGATGCAAATTTTGGTATACTTACAGAGTTCGGGCGGGGTGGGGTGTCAGCTTGTGCAGTGACCTTGACATTGGCATCTGCATTGGCACCCCCCTAGCTGGTGGCACCCTAGGACACTGTCTAGTTCGCCTATCAACAAATAGTTTTTATGAAAAACAATGTATCAGCAAAAAAGTATTCAATTTCTGCGTAAAGCAAAAAACTAATTAGAATATTATAATAACTGAAAATGCATCAATGGAAAGCATAATCAAAATCCTCAAATAAACAAAATCATGCAAAAAGCAATAGGAATTAGTGAAAAGCATCACTGAAATCCTACAAAAACGTATCACATAAGCAAAAAGCATTTAAATCATTTGCGTCCGCTCAGTCAATGACATTGAGCGCGTGGCACTCAGCTTTTCTGTATAAGCGGGCGGCTTAACGGCATCAGTCAGAATGTGTCGACTGAAAGCAGCGGCTGAGCCGCCTGATAGTGATGTTCGGTAGCACGTCTAGCTATGCGATGTCTCGTTCTCTACATCTCAGGGAGCTGAGGATACTTTGCCTTTAAGATGGCTTCAAGTGGACCACAGCTTAGTTCCACTAAGGGAAACGCAGCGCAGATCTGTCTTTTAACCAGAGAATGAGGGTCTAAGGCATGACCGAGACACAAGTATATTAATGTATTAGTGTGGGAAACACAGTAAATATACAGTATATTCAAGCGGTATGGTACAAGTGTGGCACCGCCGAGACATAAGAGATACTGCATGTAGTGTAATTAGGCATTATTAATGAAGTATGATGGCACTTAACATGAAGGGCCTGGTATTGCATTGTTGCACAGACATGTGTGGTCCGGGAATGAACTAAATTCATCAAGTTCTCGAAGCAGACCTTAGAACACAATGTGAATTAATGCTGCTGCACAGACAATATCTGTGAAGCCACCGAATGCACGCCAAGGTTGTAAAATCGTGCAACGGTGCTGGGCGAAGCCCAACCTGCCACCAGGCAGATTTCTTCTCGTGATACCTCTCGTTGAGTGGAACTTAATGACAATAGGGCATTGGGTTCACTGAGATTTGTACGGCAGTGTTATAGTGTTGACAATCCAATGTGACAATCTCTGCTTTGAGACTGGCATGCCTTTCGAATAACCTCCAAAACAGACAAAAAGCTGGTTTGTGTGTCTGAATTGGCTCGTGTGGGACACATTGGTGTGTAGCACTCTGACTGGACAGAGCATATGGAGGGAGCGTTGCTCTTCCGACTGGAAGGGAGGGGGTAAAAGGCTTGTAAAGTGACTACATGCACCTTAAAATTATAACTATAAATTATAAAAATATAATTCAGCAATTCAGAAGCCTTAAGTCCAGAATTGGATGCAGCCTGCGTTCGTTCTTTGGGACAAGAACATTCGCTGAGCTCGACAGTTACTATTTCCTGTACTGCTAGTAGGCTGTCAATTTCTGCATGCAGAATGTGAGCGTTTTGAGATGACATTGTGGACGGCATCACGCTATTGAAGCTTTTCTCTTTTTGCAGTGCCGGCAAGGCGGGCAGAGAGCACATTTTTTATACAGTTTATTGCCACAGATAAGCAATTGTAAACAATCTCCCGAACAGGAACGTTGGGAGGAGAGAACAGGGATTCTGTGCGAGTCCGCGTGGTGAACAATGAGACTCCTCTTCACGTGGCTGAAGCCATCAGGAACACTGAGGCTGATCAGAGGAAGGTTTTCCTGATGGGTGGGGCCCTTGCTGCAGTGGCTGTGGATAGCCTTTTTTGGGTGAACAGCCAGCTCAAACTTGTCCCCATCGCGCATGTCGTCAGCATCAGCCATAGGTGACAGTCTAGGTACATTTCCCATGGAGTGCCTAATCGCTCTGGTGGTGGCCTTTGTTGCTCATAGCACCAAATCGGTCGTGACACAAAGTTCTTTGAACATGGTCGGTTCGGGACCAGATTCATCAATTTTTTTTTAAGAATTTTACAATTCTCGAGCACTGCCATCATGTGCAAGGTGGCACCAGCTTACCCAGATGAATTATATGTGCATCCCGCTACTGTCGAAGTAAGCTGGCATGGCTTAGACGAGAGCAGTGGGTGAGATCTCAGGCCAGTTTGACTAGCGGGACATAAGTGGGCTGCTACCACCTGTTCAACAGGGGGAAGCGAGCCATATCCCATTTGGTCTCTGCGGTCGATGGATGTGAAGCTGCTGTATTGGAGAGGTGCAGCCTTACCGAATATGGCCCGGCAAAAACAACTCGTCCAGCTGAGAATGAGTTGGCTCTAATGGAAGTGACCATTCGAGCTCCTGCTCGCCTATAGCCTTAGTGAGAATGTGGACAAGCTCCACATCCGCTGTCGACGGTCTCTGTCTCCGCATCCGCTGTCGACGGTCTCTGTCTTTTAGGGGTGGAGAAGAAGCATCCTCCATTGATGTGGACGAGGTGACAGTGTCTGAAGCCATGAGAGATACGGTATTGTCTTCTCCATATTCACTGCTGCTGAACTGCACGAGGGTGGGAGCACCTCTTTTAGCTCACCGGAGCACGGCAGGGGAACGGTCATCTTCAGGAAGGGAAGTGCCGTTCACTGCAGGTAAGTGCGATTCAACAGTGAAATCCAGGAGTGATGTAGATCAATTCTGACTGATGGCGTTATGCCGCCCGCTTATATAGAAAGCTGAGCACCGCATGCTCAGTGTCATTGGCTGAGTGGGCGCGAACGCCATTGCTTAATTCAATTGCATCTGAATTGGCGTGATCCAATAGGAGTTCAGAAATCGGAGAAAAGGAGTTTCTCCCATAAGCGTCTGTGTCAAGGACTTCTGAAATGAATATAGTATGTAAATGACCGAAATCTAAAGGGAACCTACAAAAAGCAAAAGCATCATCAAAATCATTTGAAAAGTGAATCAGTGAAAAGCATCATTGAAACCCTTTGACAAGCAAAAACATCAAATTATACGAAAAGTGAAAATCTTCAATAGAATCAGACTAAAGTTAAAAGAAGTACTACAAAAAGCATCAACAAAAAACTTTATCGAAATCCAGCGAAAAGCATCAACAAAATCTGACAAATAGCATCAACGAAATTTGGCAAAAAGCATCCTCAAAAGCTGATTAAAAACATCAAGATAATCTGATGAAATGCATGAATCAAATCCATCAAAAAGCATCAACCAAATCCGGCAAAAACCATCAACAAAATCAGATGAAATGCATCAGTGAAATCTGGCAAAAACCATCAAAGAAATCTGACAAAAAACATCCACGAAATCCAATGAAAAGCATCAATGAAATCCAACAAAAAGCATTAACAAAATCAGATGAAATGCATAAATGAAATCTGGCAAATAGCATCCACAAAATCCAATGAAAAGCATCATTGAAATCTGACAAAAAGCATCAACCAAATCCAGTGAAAAGCATCAACAATCCTAAATTTAATAGAACTTACACAAAAAAGCTGACTTGGCTGAAGTAGTTCTAAGCAGTATATGTACTAATTGCAGTGACGTGATTTCCTGCATTTCCAAGTGCAAATACTGTTGTGAGTTAAAAGTGTAACAAAAATATTTAAGACCATCTGAGCAGCTTGAAACATCACCTGAAGGTTCTCAAAACCGACTTGTGAAGAGTTCATTTGAGGCGGTGCAGTTTGTTTATGTAGAGCTCCACAGCTATAGCCTAATGCTATTGAATTATGCACTATGCGTGTGATTATAGTGTAATAATATACTGTTATGGGCCTCCTCAGAGGGAAACAAGGCCCCTCTCTTCCTGCAACCACAAATCAATGCATGCCAGCTTGTGATATCCCTATTGTTTACCTAACCCTACATTGAAACCCTTCTTTAGATTGTTAGTCTCTATAGGAATATCATAGTTTGTCTCATGGCACACATCATTATAGCCTAAGCATGCATTTGGCATCAATACTGGAAAAGCAATAGTTTAGATTAGCATTTCCAAAAGTGTAGGGGCCATGAATTCATTGAAAAACCCCTGGCCCTGCTTCCGTCGCTGGGATTAGACACTTTTTTTGGTGCTTGTCTTTTTTTATCTCCCATCAGTGACACCACATCATCTCATCCTCGTGTGAGAGCCAGATGTGGAGAGGGGGAAGAACGGAGGGGGAGATTGTGGGGTTTTCTTAGAATGAGGTCAGTTAGACAGGCCCTGGTTTACGTGGCAGGGTGAGTTATGTGTGATGCCGGACTAGCTAATCCTGTTTACACATGTCTCTATGGGCTCTATGGAGGAGTGGAGAGGCAAACAGAGACAGAAGGGAATGCTGAACAGATGGAAGTTTTAGGGGAGGAGAGATTAGTTTTAGAGCAATGGCCATGTGTTTGTGTATAAATGGACAATGTGTGTTTGTGTATTAAGTAATGAGTTTAAATAAGTCTGTGTGGTTTAATGATATGATGTTTAATGATTGTAGTTTAACCTTGATTAGAGAGCTACTGTGCACTGTGTTTACCTTAATGGGAAGTGTTAAAGAGATAGTTCACCCAAAAATGTAAATACCCTTATCGTTTACTCAACCTCATGCCATCCCAGAAGTGTATGACTTTCTTTCTTCCTGAGAACACAAATGAAAATGTTTTGAAGAATATTTCAGCTCTGTAGGTCCATAAAATGCAAGTGAATGGGTGCCAAATTTTTGAAGTTCCAAAAACCACATATAGCCATCATAAAAGTAATCCATACGACTACAGTGGATGAATTGTCTTTTAGGAACAGATAATTGTTTAAAACTTTTTTTTACGAAAATTGTTTGCTTCTGGCCAGCTCGTTGACGGTGGTAGAGTTCAATCTGAAACCACCCTCTTGTGACGTAAGCGCGAAAGCCTCCACAGCATAGATATTCATACGTAGATCCCTTATTAGCAGCTGTTCCTGTAGACCGCAATAATGTTTACACACAAACGCAGGTTATGCTGTGGTCTGAGCAAGGAGCTCAATCTGAGATGTCTTCTCCATTCACTTGCATTCAAACCAATTCAAACAGCTCTCCTTGTTGACCGTTCAATTGACGGATCCATTTCAGCCGAATGAGGCATTTGTGTATGATTATTTAAGCCCCTCTGTTTTAAACAACAATGTGCTTCTGTATTTTTTCATATTTCTTGCATCAGTTCTGTGCAATGTGCTAACGTCACATGAGAGGCAGCCTGCATTTGGCCCTTGTGAACTTTTAGGAAAAACGTTTAAATATTGATTTATTCCTTCATTAATTAATCCTCCATTCTCTTGCATTTTATAGACCTACAGAGCTGACATATTCTTCTAAAAATCTTACTTTGTGTTCTGCAGAAGAAATAAAGTCATTCACATCTGGGTTGGCATGAGGTTGAGTAAATTATGAAAGAATTTGTATTTTTGAGAGTTGTGCCCAGGTAAATAAACACATAAAAAAAAGAAGTGATTAAGAGTAAAATAGCTCATCCTATAGAAGTAAACTGTATTTTGAAATTAAAGGAATACACCGCAAAAAATGGAGTACTTTTGTATTATGTTCTGATAAAAATATATTGTATACTAAAAGTACAAAATTACTTAAGAAACAAAATGATGTAAGGTATAAAGTCTTGTTTTCGAGAAAGCTTTACAAAATTTGGAGGAGTTTATGCTTAAAACAAGAACGAACTGTTTGCAAATGCGGAAAAAAAAAAAAAAATTCTTACACCATTGCCTAATACTTTCTTCTTGTAATATGACGCACACATCACATGGACTATTTTAGGATATTTTTGGGGTTAGTTTTTAAGCTTGTGAGGCACTATCAACTGCCATTACATTGAGGAGACGGAGGGCTATCTTCATCAAAACATCTCCTGTGTTCTGCATAAGACAGGAATTCAAATGGGTTTGCAACATCAGCCTAGCATCATGGCTGTTTTTAATAATCTTTTTCAGAATCTAGTGTGAAAATACAATAGGATATGTGCAATAAAGTATGTTCCTTCAACGCAAAAGTGAGACAGAGATGTGTCTCCTGTAAGAGTGGGTAGATGACAGTTTAGGGTCAAGAAAGAGATATAAATTACAGTGATAGAAACAAAAACAGACGTTCACTTGGTGCTAACGTCAGTGACCTGAGTTTAATCACTAGTGTGTGTGTGTTAAAGATTGAATGAATGCTCATAACAGTGAGTATTTCTGTGTGTCTGGGTAAAAGTAAGGTCAGAGAAGGTGGAAAGTTAATATCTATCAGATGTGAAGAACTGCACTATAGGACAGATCTCTGTATGGGTGTGTGAATTTTTTAATCATGAGACCTCCAAGGAACTGGAGTCCACTTAGTTCAAACTTCATGAAGGCTAGTTTTTCTAACAGGGACCTCAAGAACAATATATGGATATATATATATATATATATATATATATATATATATATATATATATATATATATATATATTTGCATTAATTATAAAACCAGTGATGCTACATTGATTTACTTCATACAGTGGGATCCAGATGCTTGAGACCACTATTGAAATGCTATTTTTCAAATTACCAAATCTTTCTTACATTTAATTAGTGATCAAGATGATCTAGTGCTTTAGAATTGTGCAGAATTCACATTCCTTTGTTTTAAAATGTTCCAAAATCTTAAAAACATCAATTGTCCTCAGTAACATTTGAATTTGATTGCTTGCTAAATGCAAACATTGTTGTTGAGAGAACTAATAATATCTTGTTCAGCCAACAATCAATTCACAATATGGATTTAATTCACTTTTACATGGAGTGCAATTTTTGCTTCTGAAGAAAGGTTTGTCTGAATTGTTTGATACAGACACAAAATAGACCCCAGCCCTTAACAAAAAAACCTTTATAACAATCAGTCAAATTAAAAGATATGCTCTTAACCTCGCCATACATTAACTAGCAGTGGCAACCAAAAACAACAATAACAGCATAAATAAAGTCAGCAGACAGTAAACATGCAAATCAGAAAAATTGTTCAATATGAAATTGTTCAGACAGCTCTGTTTGGCTAGTTGGGACAACATTTAGGGGAACATTTTAGTTGGTCGTACCTGCGTTTTTACGTAGATGCAAATTAATTCTCATTATGTATTATCAGTGACTCAAAATCCCCATTTGCTGGATAAAATGTCATTTCATTTTTTTATCAGTGTATAGATCCAGAAAACATGGTAACTTCAAATGGCTGCTTTGAAAATCTTTTGTAATCTTTTCAAGCTAAAAGGGGCTGACGAACTTAATCATGGCATTTGCTTGACATTTTTGTGACTGATTCACCAGCTGTGTAAAGCTGTGTTTGCCTGTAAAGTGGGTGACATTCTTCAAAGTTGTAGAGATGTTGAGATCAGGGTTTGGGTGGGGACCAATCCTTGAATGGCATGAAAGTGTAACAGCTGCTCGGATCAAATTCTACATTTTCATTTGTTGTGTAAATGTTTAACATGCAATCATATGGAATGTAGAAGGGAAGACATGTCAGTAACGAATGGAAGGGTGGAGGGATATTTGGGTGAGGTTCCTCCTGTGATGTTGAAGGTAAAAAATGCAAAAGTGAGAACCGAAATCAGCTTGAGTTCTGTGTGTTTTCAGCGTGTTTATTTTGTTTCTATGTAGCATAAAGCTGAAGTGTGTAATTTTTTCAATGTTAAAGAGATATATCACCCCAAAATGAAAAATCTATCATCATTTACTCACCCTCATGCCATCCCATATGTGTTTGTCTTTATTTCTTCTGCAGAACACAGTGAAGATTTTTAGAAAAATATCTCGGCTCAGTAGGTCCAATTTGCATTCTTTGTGCATATCACCATCATCTGTGCAGGGAGGAGAAAGAAAAGCCGGATAAAGAAAAAATAAACAGGAAAAGAATAAATAAATCATATTTACACAACAGCCCACTAGGTGGTGATTCACACAAAGAATGTGAATCTGCAGAAAAAAACAGAAGAAGAACTCTGTGTGAAAGTTGATTTATAGTAGAAAAGGACTTAAATATTGACCTGTTTCACAATCACACCTATCATATCACTTCTGAAGACATGGATTTAACCATTGGAGTCTTATGGATTACTTTTATGCTGCCTTTATATGGTTTTTGGAGCTTCAAAGTTCTGGCCACCAAGTTGCCTTGTATGGACCTACAGAGGTGAGCCATTCTTCTAAAAAATCTTAATTTGTGCTCAGCAAAAGAAAGAAAGTCATACACATCTGGGATATAATGAGGGTGAGTAAATGATGAATGAATTTACATTTTTGGATGAACAATACCTTTAAAGCACTTTCTTCTATCCTAACATTATTACCGAAAAGTGATTCAAAACATTGCTCCAGTTTATTTATTTATTTATTTATTGAGCATCTGGACCTGTTTGTCCGGCCAACAGAATACAGGGAAAAATGTTTGAAAACAGATTTGAAAATTATTTGAGCCATTTTGAAAAAAGCACATGCTTTTGTGGGATGTCTATTTACATGTTTAAAGCAAAAAAAAAAACAAAAAAAAGTAAACCGTAATAAAAGTAATTCTTCCCATCAGCAGAGCTCACCCCAGTGCTGTCTCAAGTTGTTTACCGAAAGTGAGGCCTGACATTTAATTTCCTTATGATGGTTTGTGTGTGATAACAGAGGAGATATTAAGAAACTCCTCTTTGACCGCACACCCTTAAATTCAGACATATTGGCTTTCCAAGCTAAAGATTTGTCAGAGTACGAATACACACACACCCACAAACATTTGCATAGTTTTTTAGCACCATGTGATGTTTTATGAGTATTGTAACCAGATGGTGCCTTGCTTAATAACTCTATTAAGCTGTATGCGCTCTGCACTATCTGCCATTTAGCCAGTATGGGGTGTTTTGGCAAATCCAATTAAGGGAGCTGCAGAGATGTGTTAGGCTGTGGAGAATGACAGTAATGAATTACAGCTTGAATCTCACGAAAACCATCAACAAATGTGTGGATACTTTGCATAAAACATTCCCTCTTTATAGGAATAACTCTAAGGCTAATTCTACAGGCAAACAGTATGCACGGGTCTCAATGACTGAATAGGATTTGCTGTGTAGATGCAAACAAGCAAAGCTAATTGTAATGTCTTTTCCACTCTGTTCTCAACTTTCTGTTCCTTTTTCTCCCTTTATATTCTGCTGCCTTCAGTTTGGATGTATGGCCTTCAGGAAAGTCCAACCAAGTCTGAGGCCTCAGGTAGATATACTCCTCTTGCTACTCTTCTATGTGGTCATTTATCCTATTTTCCCACTTTTTGCTAGATCAAAATACCTACCTTAAACTCTTGCCTCTCTGTACACTATTAAACACAAGTTAAATTTGAGTGCATACTTGAAATTAAAGCATATCATCCTCATTTTTTAATGTTTGTTACTTGTTACTAGTTGGGTTGAATACACTGTTCTTAGACCAAATGCATGTCTACAGAAGAGATATAAGTGTGGGTGGGAAACAAATCAAAATTTTAAGTAAATCTTTTTTTTTTGTTGTTGCTTTAAATCTTCACTTTCCGATTCCTCTTTTTGTTTTTAGCGATTCGCATTCTTCATGCATATCACCACTTACTGGGCAGGGAGGAGATTTTATAGTAAATAAAGAACTTAAATATGTATCTATTTCAATATTTATCATATTGCTTCAGAAGACATGGATTAAACCACAGGAATCGTATGGATTACTTATATGCTGTTTTTACTCCCTTTTTGGAGTTCAGAGTTCTGACCTTATTTGCTCGTAATGTGTGGACCTGAAGAGCTGAGATATAGAGCAGAAAATAGAAAGTCAAACACATTTGGGATGGCATGAGGGAAAGTAAATGATGACAGAATTTCCCTCAGGATTAACACACACACACACACACACTCTTAAAGATATTAAAGCTGAAATGAATGCTACAGAAATTAGTCTTGCTTAACTCACTAGATGAACTCTCCAACTAATGGTTCTAATTAGAACTTCGATTTTTCAAATAAGTCAAATAACTGGTTTACATGTATGAAGTTTATGTTGAAAGTGGAAATAGTTGTAGTGTTGCAAGGTTATCAGTTTAGAGGAGGACACACAGTGTGAAAACCAAAAAAATATGGCATGAGCCCTCGTGGTCTCCTCTCAGTCCTCTCCTGGGAAGTTTTTCAGACGTAGAATAAACATTTCAGTAAAGAATGTGCTCAGTTTTTGGAAATCAATTCTGACACTTACAGAGCAAGGGCCATTTCTGAGCTTGTTTTCACCATGTTCGCACACACCATAGTTGGTTAATGTTTGGTAAAATAGAGAAAATATATTGATTCTATAATGTAGGGGTTCCCAGGCTTTTTTGTCAGTCAAACCTCTTATGATTTAAATTAAATACTTGAAGTATCCCTTAACTCTTACCTATGAGTAAATATAAGTAAACATCTTCACATGTTATTTAGAAATAATTAGAGCAACTTATTTAGTCATTTTGAAATGACTAAATACCATTTATTACAGTATTTTTAGTAATAAAAGTATAATTTTTAATTAAATATATAACATTTTATATTTTTTAAGTAAATGTGAAATGTATTAATTATATGTTTTTATGTATTTTTTATTTAAATGTAATAATGTATTTAAATCGAATTGGCTTTTATTTATGTTTTATTAATTCTATTTTTTTATTTCATTTGTAATATATTATTTTATAAAATTATTTTGTTATTATTTTATTAATAAAATAAAGAAAATATGTATTTAAATGTAATCATGAATAATTTATGAGTTGTAATTTACCTTTAAAAAAGATTTTTTTTTTTTTACTATAACTTCAAGTTTATGATTTGTATAATGTATAATTGAAATGTTATCAGTTTTTATCATTTATTTTGACATTGTCATCTTTGACAAATCTCACAAACCCCCTGCAGTTCCATCATAAAAACCTAGGGGTTAGTAAAGCTCTGGTTGGGAAACCCTGCTAAAACACATGGCGTTTGCTTCAGTTATGTGTGTGCGTGTTGTGATTTTTTTCCTTCCCTTTAGCCTGTTTATTCCATCAGAATGTAATGAAATCTTTGCACCATTGGCACATACAGTGCAAATTTCAGAAATGTACTTCATAGTTCACTTAGGCACAGCCGTAAGCATTCGGTTGAGCAATATGTTGTCAAGTTAGCACTACTTAGTGTCATTAAGCATGAATCAGCTCTAATTAGCCTGTTCCAATCTGATGGTGAAAATTACAAGACAGAGAACACCTGATCGCTCCTCTCCCCCAGCATCAACAATACTAAACATCTTGAGTTAAAGGATTTCCCAGTAATCCTGATTTAAATGTAATAGAAGCACAGCTGTTAATAAAGACACAATTTGTGTAATGGCAACATAGGCTGTGAGTGCCAAGACTTGATCGGTACAAAAATGTTTTAGTAGCCTTAACTAATTAAATCCAACTTTAAAAATATTAATAGGAACAGTTGTCAATAAACTTTTAACTAATGATCATCTTTTAACTTCTTACACTACACTGTACCATAGCTCTGTATCATGGTAAAACCATGGTATACGCTGGTATACCACTATACTGAATGATAACCATATATAAATATCATGGTATTTACATGGTCCTTTTAGATCCTTCAAAAGAATGCCGTAGTATGTTTCTCTTTATATCCCAAGCTTAAATGTACAGTATTAGGGTTTTTATGTATTAATATGTTTGCATGGTAAATAACAAATGCTCCCACTGTATGATTGGCACATTTTTCCCCTTAGAGATTCCACAAGAACATACATATTTCCATTTAGTGTTCCTGTAAGAACAATTCAAATATTTCTCCGTTAGTCCAAACCCTGAGTCTAGAAAACCACACCACTTAAGGTTTGAAGTGCTGGCAAATATAGTAAGGAGACTGACTGCAGAAATAGTCCCTTGAAAGAAGTTTAGCTATAAGCAGGAAGTCATGGAATGCATAAGCCAGATGTATGTTGTGTAATAATTTGTATATTTTTTATTTGAGGAAGTACAATTTATGTCTGCATTTTATTTTTACCCGTTTTCACAAAAGCCCTGATTTTGTTGCGAATTTAGAAAGTCCAACACACAATTTAAAAATGTTATTATGGTGTTCTTCCAAGAGCTTCTCCACTGAAAATGCTACCAAATATTCCAAATATATTCCAAGTCCCACTTCAATTCCATGATATTAATAAAATGTTTACAAACTTTATTTGGAGGGGTAAGAAAATAAGAATGAAAATGAGCAAACTTCAACTACCCTGTAAAAAGGGGGCTCAGTTCCACTTTATTTGAGGTGTCTTTAACTATTATGTACTTAAGCATTTGATCAAATGTACTATACGTGCTGTTGCATTGTACTTACTTTTAAAGTACCTGCATTTAATAATATTTGTAGTTACAATGTTACCGTACGCCTAAACCTAACCCAACCCTTACCCTTTAACCTAACCCTAACTCCTAACCCTAACCCTACCTGCACTTCAAACTCAATAGCAGCAAATGTGAATCTTGTGAGGATTTTGCAGAACAACATGCAGTAACACAGTAAATACATTGTATTTTATGTATTTTATTTTTAGTATTTAGTATTTAAAGACACCTGACTGGGGGGTTTTGCAAGTTCTTATGGTAATTGCTGCGCAGTTTCACTGTTTATAGTCCAAATGTCCATAATGATAATGTAAAAAGACATCTCCTTAAGATCCACTTGAACAAATGAAGTCATGGATGGAGAAGAACAGGTTAAAGAAATTGTCAGGGGGAAAAAGAGACAAAAAGAGAAGAGGATAAAGACAGAAAGAGTGGCTTAGCCCCAGTTTGAATTGTTCTCTTATGTTTCACATAAACACAGCTTCTCTCTCTCTCTCTCTCTCTCTCATCTGATCTGTCATTACTCGGCCCACTCATATGTTTCTATTTAAGGCTTGGAAAGCACTCTGCCCTGATTGGTGTTTTTTCTCCCCCCATTTCACCCAGATGGGAGGAGAGAGAGAGAGGGAGGCCTGTTTTCGCTCATCTGTTCAAGAAAAACGTTCTATTTCTCCACTCCAGAGTCACGGGCCCTACCGTAAGCAGCTCTCTGTCGGACTCTTTCCCCTCCTCTAACATTCCTCCCTCTTTCTTCCCAAAAATCTTCACTGTATTATGGAGACCCGGCGATGCCACGACACCACTGAGCTATCGACTCCCTGAAGGAAGTTTACCTCTACTTGCATTTTATCGGCTGTCATTTCCTCCCTTCAAATGCACGTGTACTCCTGGCTACAGCGAGGGCTAAGGTTCATCTAAATGGCCAATCGTTGTGGACCTTGCATGGTCAGATGGAGTTTGAGTTGCACTAGGTTGTGGAGTGCATTGGATTCGGAAGTGGATGGCGACATACAGGGGTCACAGCGGAGGTCGCTGGCAGGGCAGGGTTGTCGGGGGAGGTGCAGGGATAGCGGGACGGTGGCTGACAGCTTGTTTCTTCCCCTCCCCGGCAGGACTGGACAGCAGTGAGCCCATGGTGCTGGAGCAGTACGTGGTGGTAGCCAACTACGAAAGGCAGGAGAACTCGGAAATCAGCCTGAAATCTGGTGAAATGGTGGATGTGATCGAGAAGAGCGAGAGCGGTGAGTTCCTGAGACGCACACACACATACACTAATTGGCTCACCACGTGGTATTTATTGGTGAAAGCTTGTGAATACAAAAACCACAAACACGCATAGTTGCCTAGACATACATTTAATGTTTTCAAGTACTCGCAAACACACTTGCACAATGATGCAGCATATCAAGCCTTATTGAAATCTGTTATCTCTGTTTTTATCCTTTTGAAAGCTCAACTTTCAAACGTGCTCAACAGAACAGTTTTGTTTTGGTTTGGTTTGGTTTGGTCACCAGCATGGTATGCTATTATGCTAGAAATCCCCAGCAGGCTTCTTAACTGTTTAAAAGGGTAGTTTACACAAAAATTTTAATTATCTCAATCTTTTCTTACCTTCATGTTGTTCAAACTGTTTTGACTTTCTTCTATGGAACACAAAAGGAGATTTTAATGCAGAGTCTTAGGGTGCGTTTCAATAAGATGCCTAGTTCAGTAGTCAGAGGGCTGTCTCAGTCTCAAAATTGCTCCAGTGCACTGAAATGTTAGTTCCCTAAAGTTCCCCGGAATATACAAAAAAAAAAAAAAAAAAAGGAGAAAAAAAATGAAACGTCATCATGTCTTCTTAAGTCTTTCAAGTGTTAGAGGAAGAGTGCAAGAAAAAATAATTAAGTCAATGCCTTATTTTCTCCTTAGCCTCCGGAGACCCGAGCGCGACTGCTGTGTGCATTTTCCATTTCCCTTTTCGATTTGTAAATAGTGGCCCATAATAAACATGCAAAAAAAACAACACAATTGAAGAGCAAATAGTTTTCCTAAAAATGTATGTCCTCATATGTGGAAGCTATAGAATGTTATTTTTTTAAATCAACATGTAACGGGAAAAGCACAAATAAAAAACTTTACTAATGAAAATTATTTGAATTGATTTTACTTTTATGTTGCAATTCCTTTTTCTAGTTTGGCCACGAAATCTCAATGTTCTCTTTTGCACAGTCAAACAAACAAGTGATACCCAGTGCTGAAACATTTTACCAATCAGAAATTAGCATTATTTATTCTGATTCAAAGTAATGGCCAGCAACATCCAATCACTGCCAACCATGATAAAAAAAACATTTAGCATCTCAAATTCTATGTATGATTCTCATTGTCTATGTCTTGAGTGGTCCAAACATAATCTGCAGCCTGATTTTATGGGTGAATGCACTTAGCTGTGTAAGAAATCAATAGGATGGCAGCGCAAGTGGGCGTGGGTGGGAGTGTTTGCGCTATTGTGGGTGAATGCGTGCAAACTGTGGGTACATCATCTGTTAATGAAGTGGCATAAAGTGCAATTTGCTATTTTCGTGAGAAATAGGTCTTGCATTAAGATGTTTGAAAACCATGTCTTAACTTACCACAAAGTTTATACTCAGTTCCTGCATTTGCAGTTTGGAGAGTCCACCAGCATGTGGTAATAAAGTTAATGTCCAAACTCTGAAAATATAGTGGAACATCAAATTACTGTATTTCCTTGACAATCAGAGTTTTAAATTAGTTTAAATGAAAAATACAAGTATGAGATTTGTTGTAAACGTTCTATAGATCATGGCTTATTTTTCAATTACTATTATTCTATTTAAATTTACAATTGTATTTATAGTATAATTTGTAAGTCTAAACGTATTTTTCCACCTGTTGTTGTAGAGTGATTTTTAAGTCACTGCAAAATGGGGCGGTGGAAGAAGTTGGAGAGAGCAAATTGTTTGGAATTGGTAGGCTATGATTTTTTACCACTTCGTTATTTTGATTATATATTAATTTAGTTTGAGGTGTAATTTCAATTTAGAAATATTTTGTTTTATTTTTATCATGTTTCAATAAATGTATTTAATTTTTCAATATCGACCTGTAGAAGTGAATTGCGTGCTGATACAATCATTGTTAATACTAGCCATGATCTGTGTGTCGGTTGATGGAAATTATTAATAACACTTACATTCTCTGTAATTTAACGGAGCGTGCATCCAAATTCTGTTGACAATCGCATTTTCCATGCTTATAAAAGGAGCGTGTCAATCATCAATGATGCAGTTAATGCACAAAAGAATCTAATTTTAAATTCTAATTCATTGCTTACAGTCCATTTACACTACCAACTTCATATGAATGTGCTGTCTTTGTTAATATCACTGGTGCATTTAAATTGCACTTTATCCAGCCCATTTGCGTTTTGCGTGTGCGATTTCGCCAGACCTACTTGCACCTAAACTTACTGCATATTTGCACGAAAATACCACAATTTCATAGCAATGCCAACTGACTTTGCACTTATGACTTATTGCATAACACTGCGCTTAATGCTAGCACTCTTAAAATAGGGCCCTTAATGTAGTAATGCACAGTGAATATAGGATTTCCAAGTTTTAAATAGACCTATAGTCCATGTTGGTGGTCATTGTGTTTAACAGTATGGTGGTTCGCAATAAATCGATACAGTTTCAAAATGGAATATCGGTTGAAATCGTTGGTTGGTGTTTCTACCAACGACAAACTCCTCCGAGATCTGACATGACTTGGCACGTCAAAAGTTTTTAATGACAACCCAGAGTGTCCTAAACTGAGATCATTCTGTTTAAATGAAATAAAATTGTATCTTGTATAAAACACACAATCCACACATGAGGATGTTGGGTCGCACGAGGTTAAAAGAAATGTTGTTTGTAATGTATGTTATGTTGGATCAGCAGCTAGACCAGCACCAATCCAGCATTTACTTGCCTGAAAATGTATGCTGTTCTAAGGTAATTTTTTTCATTAAGTATAACTCCTTTAGTATTTGTAAATGTAATTCTACTGGTTTTGGCTCCACCTGGAGATGTCATTTTGCCACTTTACCTAATGTTTGAATGCCCAGAACCCCATCTGGGTCTCTGGGAAGATAGATCCCAGATTGATTTGGAATCTCCGTGAGATAGGCCTGACAAGTTTCTGGCTTTAAAGATGTGCTAATGGACCAGGATCTATTACAATGTCGAGGTTATCAGCAACAATGCAAGGACGAGAAGGAGTGGAGATAGTGTAGTTTTTCCTTTGGTTTCTCAGATAAACATCAATATGCTGTAAATGTTCAAACTTTGCGCAAACTTTTTATGCTAGTGAATCTTTTGGCCTTGTACAGTCGAGGCAGAACATGTTGACTTTTCCAATGTTCTGAACTTTGCTTCTAGTCATGCTTTCCAAACATTGCAGCCAAATGCTTGAATGTAATGCATATTGTTTGACCTTTCTTTGCGCCGCCAAATAACTTGCATCCTACTTTTGGAAGAAAGTTAACCCATTTATTTATTTTTGTGAGTATTCACTTTATTATTTCCTTTAAGTCATACAGAAAAGAGATGGAGGGTGTTAAAGGGTAGCACTGTTTAGGAGTTATTAAGATGAATAATACCAAAGATTGCTATTTACTTACTGGTTTCACACATAATTCTGAGTCTGTCTTTCTGTGGCACTTTGAAAATTGATCTGTTCATTTTGAGTGACTGTTAATGTTTTTTAGTCCAAGTAGATAATAGGCTTTCAGGTAAAGCAATCAGTTACTATGACCAACAGTCTGGAGATTTCTTCTATCAGTTGCAGAAATAATGTAATTACAAAAGACTGAAAGAGACTCCTGGCGTTGATTGACCCTTAAACCCTTGGCTTTCTCAGCCACCACTAAATTGCAGCTGTTTTACAGCACTGTGCAGGCAATGTGCAATGACTTAACTTGAGTTTGGAGCTGATGGTTTGGAAGAAACAAACCAGGCATGGCTGGTGTATGGGTCACATGATTAATGAGCTTTAGAAAAAGATGCAGAGAGTGTCATAGTGAGAGAAAAGGAGGGAATGTAAATGGCCAAACCTTTAAAACAGCAACAGACAGTTAGGCAAAATCATTATTTGAACTCCTTGTCCTCTACTGACTCTGCAATTCCTCGAATGTCCAAAGAATTGACTGAAATTGAAGATGAGCAGCAGTAGCCCATTGTAGTCCCAACTCCAAACTCTGTTCACTGCAGCAAACTGACTCCAAAACTCATTATCCAATTTTTTTTTAACATAGTAGTAAACGGCTACCCTCGTCAGAAGGCAGTGTGACTGTCAAAGGGCTTATTTTATTACTTGGTTATCATTCAAACCAGCTTTTTAATGTGTCTCAAAGTGCTTTTATAAGAAGCAATTGGCAGAAGTTGGGCAGCTCTGGCTTTTCTCTGGGTCATGGAGAGGGAAGAATGGAAAAATTCCCCTCGTCCTGAGTTTCATAATAGCCTAATGGATCTTTCAGGGCCTCAGACTCTTCCAGGGTGGTTACTGTGTCACGCACCCCATACCGATACCAAGAAGTTTTTCCTGAGTATATATAATATATAATATATAATATAGATATGGTTAATCTCAAACAAAGTAACAAAGTTTTAAAGGTCAATATGCGATTTACAATGTAGATGTCATTATTGTATGTTCTTTCATGGCACAATCCATTTTTTTAGCAAAGCCTCCAAATATATTTAAATTAAGGTGACAGCTAACAAACCTAATAAGTTAATAGTAGAGATATACCGAAATAGAAATGTTGTTGACGTCAAATATTGTATTGGTAAGTTTGAATATGTGCATGCACAATGGAGTTTTGACAACTACGTTGGATATTTTCCACCATAACATTTTTTTTCAGAGAATAACAAAATGTTTTAATCTTTTGCTTATTGATAGCACAAAAGTTGTATACACTACTTTTATAATGCTTTTTTTGTCCTTTTTGGAGCTTGAAGAAAATCATATGGGTTTGAAATTAAATGAGGGTTGTCAAAACAAAACACAACACAATTATGTGTTGCATTGCCACAAGTGCCATCAACATTGCCACAAGTGGTGCCATAGCGGACATTATTGTGAACTTTGCACTTTTGCTGTAAGTTTCCTCTTTCAAGCCAACTACTGTCATGGTGGAGCAAAGAGAATTATGCTGAGCAATTAAAGTAAAGCCAATATATATATATAACAACTTACCTGAATTATAACACACCAAGTTTAATTGCCCAGACTTTTGAACATAACTCTATTGGCCCCTTAAGAATTGAGCTTTGTTACTGTCACTGTAATGCAAGAACACATGTTAGGCTTAGTCTGCAATGCGATGGCCAATCATTCCCATCTGCTTATGTGTATTTGCATAAAGTTTATTTGAGACCTTAATGGGTTATAAACGTACTATTTATATTGTTATGCTAAAGAAAATTAACCAGGGATTCCATTGAGAAGCAAAACATGTTCGAATCAAATTTTTAGCTCTTTTGGATTCTCACAAGAACACTACAATTTCCGAACAATGCTCTACTATGAAAATTGATCTGTGTCATCAATATTGTTAGGCTCCCTCCCATCCTCTCGCCTCTCTCTCCCCTGGGTCCATCCATTCAGCCGGTTACCAGCGCTTACTGAAACAGAATCAATAGAGGGCTGCTCCTGGTCTCGGGTAGGCTGCGTTTGTCTTGGCCTTGCTCCCACTGGAGATCCGGTCCATGGAGAGCCTCACTGAACCTGGACCAAAGAGTTCAAACTCTCATTTGCATGTAGCTCTGAGTATGTCTGAAAAGATCTTTATTAGTCTGGTGCTGTACTATACCAATCATTGGTCTCTATTGATTTATCTTTCAGCTTTTCAGCTCATTCAGATAATTTTCTTAATAGTAAGAGGGCTGCAAAGCTGAAATAGGCTTTTACCATTTTGAAAAATGAATGGTCAATATAATTTTTGCTTTCTTTGATTGAATGGCAAGAAAAATCAATCAGTATCTGGACTCACATCCCTTAGCGTATACCAGGGGTTTTCAAATTGGGAAAAGTGAGCCTCCCCCTAGAGCACTAAAAAGAAAAGAAAAAAATGTGATTGCCAATTTTTTAGGTGATTGATGCTGGGCTGCACAGTAGAAAGGACTTAACTTAGGTAATGCCATATTCCAATGTCCTTTTTTAAATTAATGTGATATCGTTTAAAGGAATAGTGCACCCAAAAACGAAAATTCTGTCTTTTACTCGGGCTGTTCTGTCTTAAGTAGAACACAAAATGATGTGTTTTATTGGTTAGCTTCCATATAGTCAAAGTGTATAGTGATCATAAAAGTAAAAATAAAATGTTCCAAAAAGGTTGCAAATCTCATTTGTGCTTTAGCACATTCAAATGTGGTGCATGACGTTCAGTTACAAGATATGCAGAGCCAATGAAATTCGGCATGTTGAACATGAATGAGATTTAAAAGCTGAGGCGTAGGGGAACATTTTCAATGAAAATAAAACGTACATTTTTTTTTTTTAAATGTTTGTTCCTCACACAAAGTGTAATGCTTTAAAAGACTTGAAATATACAATAGTGCACAAGTAATATGGACTACTTTCATATTTTTGTCCATTTTGGAGATTTTTTAATTAAAGAACATATATATATATATATATATATATATTTACTAATCACACACATCCACTACACCTCTCTCCACTGTCCCTCCCCAAAAGCCCTCCAAGAAAGATATTTGCCCCATTTCCCCACAAAAAGGTCTAGATTCCCCATTCTTCTGGATACCCCCTCCTCAAAAGCTACCACTTTGGCCATCTCTGAACACCACTTCTGAAATAAGGGTGCTCTAGCTGACTTCCAACTCTATAATAATCTGTCTGGTAATCATTATATTACATGACCCAGTTTTTCACATGCTTATTCTCTAAATTAATGACTGCCACATCTCTTAAAATACAGAGTCTGGGGCAAAATAAAATTTGAGATGCCAAAACCTTGCACATAAAACTCTGAATCCTCAACCAAAATTCTTGCATCTTAACACATCCCCAAAAGACATGGGTTGTGTATTCATCTTCTGATTGACATACCAGTAGGTGGGTGTGGGTGTGTCTTTAAGACCCACCCACCTGCACTCTAGAGGGGGTCCAGACAACTCTATGTAAAATCTTAAATTGCATAAGGCATACCCTTGCATCTCTAGATGCAGACTTGACGTTTTTTTAGAATCCTAGCCCACTTTCCCTCCTCCAACGGCAAGTCTAGTTCTCTCTCCCACAATCTCTTAAGTTTGAGAGTGTTTTGGGCCCTGGAGAAGTTTTGACATGCCTTAACATTTGTGTTTTTTTCAGTTGCTTAAAAACATATTAATGGCTGATGTCTGATAGCACTGTATTCAGCACAAACTGGGCTACAATAATATGTGAGCAACATGTATGTACATGTTTGTATTTTTGAGAAAATAACATTTATGCATGGGGTTGAGAGAAGTTGAATCTCCGTCCCCCAGACTCTGAATTAGCAGGAAGTAATACACTGATGCCTCATGACCTTTTCCAAAAGCAGTAATCACCACTCCCAGAGTATCTGCTGCTTAAGGGGGGTGTAAACTACTCTCAAAAACAGTACAGAGCAGGTGGCGCTGCTGTAAATACTTATAGATCTGAGTTGAAAAAAAAAGTTGAACCAAACTTTGAAAGGATCTCAACACTCCACACTCATATAGGTTGCAGAGTGTAGTAACCTCCCTCCCAATCTACTCTGACCAGCAAATAGGGGACTTGTTGATACATAATTTGGGGTTCAGCCATATGCTCGAGGCAACATTTAAAAAAAATTATGAATTAAAATCTCTGGCCACTCTTGTCAATATCACATGCAAATGTGAAATAAAGGGGTGTGACATATCTTCTCTGGTTAACTTTATAGAAAGGCTTTGCAATGGCAAAATAGGTGCAAGGACTTCCTGTTCAATACAAAACCTGGGAGGGGCTCTTTCAGGTGGAAGTGACTGATGAGCCAAATGCCTGAGACTGAACACATAATAATAGAACAAAATTTTGGGTAGGCCTAGCCCACGTCTATCGGCTTATGCAATTTGTTGAAATGTAGTCTGGGACGTTTGCCATTCTAAATTGACCTTCCCAGTCATTGATAAATGTAATGAAACCCACCTTCCCACATTGCTCGAAAACCTTTTTATTAAAGGGTCAAAATTAACTCTAAATAAATCAGACAAATTTGCTAGGAATAAAATGGCCAAATACTTAATGCCCTGCTTGGGCCACTGGAAGTCGCCCGAATGGGCAGTACGCTGTCAGATCCAAAGCTTTAGATTTAGACCAATTGACTTTGTATCCTGAGAACTTTGAAAATGAATAATAATTCTGTGGAAGCAAGGCATAGATCTAATTTGGTCGGAGACGAGATAAAATATTATCTGTGTAAAGCAGAAGCTTATCCACCACACCTCCCGCCATCACCCCTGGAATATCATCCTCCTTTCTTATCGCAGCTGCTAATTGTTCCAAGGGCAAAACAGATCAGTAATGGGAAAGAGGGCAACCCTGCCGAGTGCTCCTATTCTGAGTAAAATAATCTGAAATTAATCCATTTGTTTGTACTGCTGCTACAGGGTGTCTATAAACTTAATTCAACCAATAAATTTACTCCCGAACCCATACATTTCCAAAATCTTAAATGGATAATCCCATTCTACCATATGAAACGCCTTTTTGGCATCAAGTGAGATGGCAGCGACCATTCTGATCATTCGCCTCTGATCACATGATATTGATGAAATGACTAATGTTATCAGAAGAGCTGCAGCCCCTAATAAACCCCACCTGATCTATATGTATAAGAGATGCCAGAACTTTACTTAACCAGTTAGCCAAAATTGTTGACAACATTTTTACATCTAGCTGGATCAGGGAAATTGGGCGGTAACTTTTTCTCATGCTTGGATCACTGTCCTTTTAAAGAATCAGACTGATCCGGGCTTGTGTTGTGTTTGGGGGAAGCTTTCCATTCTTTAATGATTCCATATAAAATTTGAACAAAAGTGGAGCCAATTCTGTAGTAAAAGATCTAAAAATTCAGCGGCTAACCCATCTGGCCCCGGAGAATTGTTTTGCTCAGTCGTCAGGTGAGGGAGTTCTAATGGTTCCACAAATGTTCTAATATCTTCATCAGTAGACGAAGACATGGAACTATAAAGATCAAAATAGAACTCTTTAAAGGAATTATTAATATCAACGAGCGAGGTAAAAATTTCACCACCAGCAGATTTCACTGAGGGAATGGTAGAAAAAGACTCTTTCTGATTTATATATCTAGCCAAAAGCTTCCCTGCTTTGTCCCCCAACTCAAAGTATGACTGTCTTGCCCTGAATAACCAAAACCCCACTTTCTGCAACAAAATAGTATTATATCTGTATTTCAATCGAGTAAATTCTCTGAGGCCATCAGATGACATTCGGCGCTTCAGATCTATCTCGGCACTTTTAATATTCCCTTTCAACTCCACGAGTTCTTATGCTTTGGATTTTTTGGTAAATGAGGCTGCAAATGAATTAATGGAAAGGAGGAGGTGAGAACCGGCTTGACAATATAAATAATATTTTAATTATAAAATAAACCAAAACGACAAACACACACACAGGTGTCGGACAGCTGTCCGTAAATCTCTCTCTCTGTCGCACTGCAGTTTCCAGTCGACCTTTATCCCTCTCTGAGGCTTGATTAGCCTGATTAAGGGCCGGGTGTTTGGAATCACAACCCGGCCCCGCCCTGCCACAGAGGCATACTTTATGATCCGACCCCTAAGAACGGCCTTAAGTGCCTCCTAAGTGTCTCCATGTAAACATTGATTTCAGTCTAACATTTGTTGAAAATCATGATTTTGCAACAGAGATACATTAAAGCGCCAACTTTTTCTCCATATGTAGCAACATCTCTAAATTCACCAGGCCGTGATCTGAGATTAAGATGTTTCCAACTGAGCAATCAACAACAGATGAAATTATGGACTTAGATATATATATAAAAAAATCTATTCTAGAATGAATTTTATGGACTGATGAAAAAAAATTATAGTCCCTCCCAGATGGGTTCAAAAGTCGGCAAATATCTGCAAGACCAAAATTTTTACACATCCTGTGATGTGTCAGTTTTGCTCTAGCGGGCTTACGCATTTTTGTTGTCACTATGATCAAGGACTGTGTCAAAGTCTCCTCCCAATATTATATCATGAGGGGTGCCAGCGACTTGCAACATCCCTTCCAGATCAATAAAAAAACCTGATCATCACCGTTAGGTGCATAAATATTAGCCCAAACCAACCTTTGCCCCTGAATTTCTGATAAAACAGTAATGATTCCCCCTAATTTATCTTTAAACTTTTTGAGAGATATTAATTGTAGATGCTTACTTATCAGTGTAATGACTCTCCTACTCTTAGCCAGCACTAAAGAAAATATGCCCACCCCATATCTTCCCGATTTCAAAGTAAAGGAAAGATGCGTTTCTTGAAGAAACACTATATAACATTTCTTATACTTAAGAAAAGAATAACCCTCCTTCCTTTTATGGGGTGCCCCAACCCATTCACATTCCATGTGGAGAAAGATAACCCACTCATACTAACATTTGACATTTTTATCCATCCATCCATCTTCAACCGCTTATCTGAAGTCGGGTTGCGGGGGCAGCAGCTACAGCAGGGGGCCCCAAACTTCCCTATCCCGAGCCACATTAACCAGCTCTGACTGGGGGACCCCAAGGCATTCCCAGGCCAGTGTGGAGATGTAATATCTCCACCTAGTCCTGGGTGTTCCCCAAGGCCTCCTCCCAGCTGGACGTGCCTGAAACACCTCCCTAGGGAGGCGCCCAGGGGGCAACCTTACCAGATGCCCAGACCACCTCAACTGACTCCTTTTGATGCAAAGGAGCAGCGGCTCTACTCCGAGCTTCTCACGGATGACTGAGCTCCTCACCCTATCTCTAAGGGAGAAGCCCGTCACCTTTCTGAGGAAGCCCATTTCAGCCACTTGTACTCGCGACCTAGTTCTTTCGGTCATGACCCAGCCTTCATGACCATAGGTGAGGGTAGGAACAAAAATTGACCGGTAGATCGAGAGCTTTGCCTTCCGGCTCAGCTTTCTTTTCGTGACAACGGTGTGATAGAGCGAGTGCAATACCGCCCCCGCTGTCCTGATTCTCCGGCCAACCTCCCGCTCCATTGTCCCCTCACTCGTGAACAAGACCCCGAGATACCTCTTTCCCTACCCAGAGTACGCACTCCATCAGTTTCCTGACATTTTTATATAATATACAAAATAAATAATAATACATACCACATTCCAACATTAGTGCAACAATCAAACCCCGAAAATACACCATGACTTGCTCAGTCCGTCAACTTTATAAAAGTCATCCTTTGTGTGAGCATGTAGATATTTTGCTGCCATACCCAGCATCCACTCTCAATCTGGCCGGGAACCCCAGTGCAAATGCTCTGTCAATGCAAATGTTTCTTGAAGGAGAAGTATTATTCCACAAAACAAACTCCAGCTGCTAGGTGGAACCAACACAAACAGAAACAAAAATGGTGCCCAGTTTCCTCAGACAATCAAGTGTATTTTCAGTGAGTCAATCCACTCACTTAAGGAAACACCTAATGGCTTGCTTACTCCAATTTATGAAGGACAGTGCTTGTTTGGGACATGTAAATTCTTTGCGGCCATCCTCTGCATCTATTCTCAGTTTGGCTGGAAAAATCAGTGCAAAAGCAATCTTCCGTTGATGTAAGTGTTTCTTACACCTCTTGAATCGATTGCATTTCTCTCATCGAATTTGCAAAATCCGGGAACAAGAAAATATTGTGATTCTTCCAAGAAAGCTTTCCTTTGCTCCTCGCCTCATGCAACACAAGATCTTAATCGGATGATCTAAAAAATTAGGCCAAAATTTGGCCGGTAATCTGTGAGCTCACTTGTTTTTCAGCTTGTGGACTTATATGTCGAGCAGACTCAGGAAGAGCTTGTTCTGGAATTTCACCATATCTCTGCCCTCCTCATGCTCAGGAATCCCAACAATTTGGATGTTATTCCAGCGGATCCTATTCTGAAGATCTTCAAGCTTTTCAAGAACGTGTTCCAAATCAACTTTGGTGGCCAGCGGGTTATCAAATAATTCCCTCTCAATGACTCCAGATTATCGATCCACTTCTTAACATCTGCCACTCTTGTAAGCAACTCAGAGAATTTTGTTTCCATCACCGTAATCGATCGACATATTACAGCGAGATCTTCCAAGTCAGCAACACCCTTCGTCAGCATCACAAACATGTTGGACAGTTGACGCTGAATTTCTTCTCCTGCCTTGCCATCCAAATAGAGTCCCCGGTCAGCAGGCCTGACAGAGGTTTCATCTTGAGCATGTAAGTGTCTTTTAATGTCTCCAGAGATTTTGACTTCTTTGCCATGTTTACCTCAAAGAACAAATATGTAACTGGGTGTATCGAATCTCGCCAGATTATAACATGAAAATAATTAAAAAATTAGCAAAGTGCGCAGAGCGTCATTTTATCCCCCGAATGAACTGTATCTTTAAGATTTTGCATCCTTTTTGAGATAGGCATGTGAGTATTTACAATGACTGGGCTTTGATTTGTATTATTCGGTCCACATGGTCTCTATCATTATGAACAGTACATGCCAGTTGCCTTTTTCTTCGAAAACATCACTCTCATTTCCATGAATCAGTCTGGGAAAAACATCCAGGAAAGAAAAAAAAACATGTTTATGCTAATCTAGGACTAGCTGTTCCTTAACAAATCCCAACCTCTAAAGCCCTTGAAATAAAAACCACAACAGTGATCTCAAATCAGCATGAAAGTGCAGCCTTCATCATTAGCCTTTGAAGCTTAGACCAAAGAGGGCCGTTTACCTCCTTGGCTTTGTCAGATTACACAAAAGCTGTATTGGTCTTTGGTCCAAAACCTGATACTCTTGCTTTTCAGGAAAGAACTTGAGGGTGACTGATTATATAGGCCAGGATCTCTGCTGCTGGCCTGGATTTTGGAGAAAGTCTTTTGAAATATTCTTCTAGTGATTTAGACCTGAGTTGTATTAGATCTTCCTGCTGGTAATCGAGCACAATAGATTTGAATGTTGGCAGATATATGGATAGAAAAATTAGTCAGACAGTGACTCCAAATTGTTGGATGTGTCAAAAAAAAGCATGATGTTATTACTGAATGAATGATGTAGTGTCTGATCATCCAAAACAAGCTCTAAGAAGACTTTTTGGGGAATATTGAGCTTGCTGAAGGTGGAGTCTTGATATTGATTGAGGTCCTGACATGTGTTCAAATATGTTTGAAGAAATTTCCCAACTTAGATTTTTCTTTATCTTGTTTAAAAAGAATACAGATCCAGAACCAGATCAGTGCAACCTCTGCTTTTAATAAAATGTACCATATGAACTGTTAGCTACATGGAAAGCTAAAGACTCCTCAAGGAAAAGTTCATCTAAAAAAAAAAAAATCTGCATAAGGAGATGAGTTCACAGTGCTAATTTCCATACAATGAACAAGTGCTGTCAAGCTCCAAAAAGGGCAAAGAAGTACCAGTAAAGTTGTCTATATAACTTGTGTGCTAAATTCCAAGTTTCTGTGATTTCTTACAACAGCTTTTAATGGTTTACAAATAAATCAAATTCGGATATTGAAAACTTGATGCGCATGCCGAATTTTGATTATGCAAATGCCCAAATGAGATATAGTTTAAAGTTAACGAGAACCTGATGAGACAATTATATATTTTCAAACCAGGTTTATAAGAGGCTGTAGTGCATTTTAAGAAATATAGGACACATTTACCAGAATTCACCCCACATGTGTTGCTTACTAATGTTTTACAATATTATATTTCACATTAACCCCCCCCCCCCCCCCCCCTGTTCATTTATGTCTAGAATAATTGTAGTCTGAGTGCAGTGTGTGAACTTAATAAAAATGGTGCATGCCATTGTTTTTTTTTTTGTTTTTTTTTCCCTTCATATTCTGCTTTTGGACATATTTAAATATTTTCACTTATGAATTAGAATATTTATAGTTTTCTTTTAATAAAAAAGGTTTTGCACAGGATTGTCTTCATATATTGTAATTGTCTGTGTTTTGTGTTAAAGAGGAATTTATATGTGCTTCCTCAGCTACTAAAATAAGAAAGTGAAAGGAAAGTATTTTTTTTCTTTTTGCTGGTTTGGATGGCGGGAATGTGTGGTGAAATCTGCAGCTTTGAAGTGCAGGCCAAACATCTGCTCTCTCTCTTTCTTCTATCCCTATTTCTTCCAGTCTCTATCACTTCTCTGCTTATGGCTTTTTCCTGTCAATTAAATTCAACTTTGTTCATTTTAGATCATCAAAGCTGATCATCGGATTCATTCCACCACACACTAGCTCAGATCAAAGAGTGACATTTACAAGTACCTGTGAACATCATAAAGAGGGTTCTGCACCTGTTGGCAGCTTTACAGTGCTCCAAATAGTTTCTGTCAGAGTATAATTGTCTGCTCTTGCAGGAAAGACTTTTACATGAAGCCAAACAAATGGGGAAAAAGCTTAGTGTGTTCAACTATGCTCAGCTTTCCAGCTGTGGTATCAGGGCCAGATCTAGGACTTTGTTAATTGTTTGTTAGATTCTTTCTTTCTTCTGTTTGTGCTTTATTTTGTTTGTTCTGTCTTTTGTTTGTCTGTTTGTCCTTTGTTTGTTTGATAGTTTCATTCTTTCTTCTTGCTGTCATTCGTTTGGTTGGTTGTTCATTTGTCTGTTGGTTGTTTGTCAGTTTCTTTCTTTCTTTCTTCTGTTTGTGCTTTATTTAGTTCATTCTGTCTTTCGTTTGGTTGTTTGATTGGTTGTCCATTGTTTGTTTGTTAGTTTCTTTCTTTCTGTTTGTGCCATATTTTTTTTCTGTCTGTCTTTCCTTAGGTTGTTTTTTCATCTGTCCTTTCTTTCTTTCTTTCTTTCTTTCTTTCTTTCTTTCTTTCTTTCTTTCTTTCTTTCTTTCAATGATATAATCAGTTCACTAATGAAGCCATGCAGTGAAAACATTATAATATACACAATCTGCTTAAAATCTACTGAAAATCTGCTTAATAATTTAATTTTGATTTGTTTCATTATTTAAAATTCCACATTTCCAAAATTACTCCGAGGATTCTAAAAAAGTTTAAAAACAAACAAAAACAAAGTAGTAAAACATTTCAGAAAATTTAATAAGGGGGAAAAAGAGTGATATTTTGAGAAAAAGTTGTAGCCCATCGAGTATTGTGGTAAATCACATATACAGCTGGTCAAAACTACATTCTGACATTGTAAATTCAATGAATCATTATGTAATCCTTAGTTTCTGGTCTACAGACCACTTATTTAACCATGCAAAAATAAACACACACACACACATATAAACAAACACATACATGACCTACTTCTTCACCATATGTATCAGAATGAAGTTGATGGATCAAACATGCAGCCTTTAGAAGAAACATTTATCAGAAGCAGACACACACAAAGAGAGTCAAGATTTATTAACCTGTTTTTGTTCTCTAGTTCAGCTCTATCTTGACTAAATGGCCTAGATTTTGTTCTTTGAAGAGCGAGCCCACCTGTATCTCAGCAGAAATGCTTCTGTTATCTGTTTTGAATTAGATCAATGTAAGGTCCTCCACGAACTGCTGAGGAATTCAGAAGAGAAAAACATTGTTTAAACATCAAAGAAGCATTCACATTGTTATTCTTAACTTGGCTGAAGTCTACCTGTCATGTTATTGGTTTCATTGGTGTATAATGCTTTGACATTAAACAAGAGTTTAGCTTTGGAAATCTGGGGAGTACAGCATAACTTAAGCCAGTATCAATCTAAGCTTTCACATCATTCCATTTGAACTCAGATTAGAGAATAAGTCAAATAACATCTTACACTTTTGTCTGTTTATATTGATTATTGCTGTACTGGAGGTTCTGAAATAAGCTCTGCAATGTCTTTAAGCCTTAAAGGATTTCCTAAAGGTGAATTGTGTAACTTCTGCACCAATTTCATCACCAAACAAAAATAAAATAGGGTACATGCAATGGTCACTTCATGGTTAATAATCCCAGTGAGCAAGACAAAGGCGACTGTGGCAAGGAACACAAAACTCCATAAGATGTTGGTTAACAGGAGAAAAATAACCTTGGAAGAAACCAGACTCACTGTGGGCGCCAGTTCCCCTCTGGCTAAAATCATGAATATAATGTCAATATTACACATGTATAGTGCAAGTCATGGTTTAAAATTATTAAAGTAAGTGTTAAGGGACAGTGTTTAATCATAGATTTTGTATGAACTGTAAGATTAATTGCCAATGTTTTGAAGTCCATCCTGGATGCAATTGTCCTTATTAATTGGCTGATGAAGGCTTTTGTTGGCATTTTGTAGTCTATGTATTCCATTTCAAGAGTGTAGTCCATTAATAGACCGAGGTGATGCAGGCAGAGATCAGTGAGGTGCATCACAGTTTAACCTGGCCAGTAATTTTGGTGAGGTTCGGTGGGGTCCATCCTAAATCCATGGTTCAGACAATGGCATATGAAATATCCCATGTCTTATGGTTGTAGTTGGCATCAGTTCATCCTCTGAAGTCCATCATAATAGACTGAAGTGATGTTTGACACGAAGCAGGAATGGAGCTGGATACAGACGGTTCTGGTGACCTCAGCATAGGAGTCCCGAGGTTGAGACAGGGAAACAAATAAAATAATATAAGCATAGATGCCATTCAATTTATTGCAGAGTTATAGATCATGATCAATGTTTCTGGTTCTGACAGACTAAACTAAAGCAGCCTAATTGTGAGTTGGAGGATAAATTAGGTGTATGCCTGGCTAAATAGATGAGTCTTTAGTCTAGACTTAAACTGAGGGAGTGTGTCTGCATCTCAAACAGTATTGGGGAGGCTATTCCATAGTTTAGGAGCCAAATATGAAAAGAATCTACCCCCTTTTGTGGATTTTGATATTCTAGGAACTGTTAACAGGCCAGAATTTTGCGATTGTAATGAACGCGATTGTAATGAACGTGATTGAATATAGTGTGGTAGAATGTCACTTAAGTACTGCAGATCTAGACCATTCAAAGCTTTGTATGTAGTTAACAGAATTAAACAATTACAAAAAAATGTAACAGGTAGCCAATGTAACGATGATAAAATGGGGCTAATATAATCATATTTCTTGGTTCTTGTTAGCAATGTGGCTGCTGCATTTTGAACCAATTGAAGTTTATGTATTGATCTTGCTGGACATCCTCCCAGTAATGCATTACAATAATCTAGTCTTGAGGTCATGAATGCATGAATTAGTTTTTCAGCATCAGCAACAGAGAGCATGTGCCGTAATTTAGTAATATTCTTAGGTGGAAGAATGCTGTTCTACAAACATTGGTAATTTGATTTTCAAAGGACAGATTGGTATCAAATATAACACCAAACTTCTTCGATGTTGAAGATGATGTAACAGTATATCCATCGAGAGTCAAATTATATTTTAGCTGCTTATTTTTTAGAGTTTTTTGGTCCAATAATTAGTACCTCTGTTTTGTCAGAATTGAGTTGAAGGAAATTTCTGGACATCATCAATCATTTATTTCATTGATACGCTTTGCTAATTTGGAGAATTGTAAAATCTCATCAGGTTTTGAAGAAATATAAAGTTGTGTATCATCTGCATAGAAGTGGAAACTTATTCCACGATTCCTGATAATATCTCCCAGGGGAAGCATATTCAAGGAGAAAAGCAGAGACTCGAAAAATGATACCTGTGGCACTCCATACTTTGCTTTTGTTTGGTCTGAATATTCCTCATTTATATTGCTAAATAAGACCTAAACCATACTAATACAGCTCCACAAATGCCAACATAATTCTCTAGCCTATTCAAGAGAATGTCATGATCTATCGGGTCAAATGCAGCACTAAGTTCTAAAAGCACTAGAAGATAAATGCAGCTGCGATCAGATGATAAGAGCAAGTCATTTGTAACTCTGATAAGTGCAGTCTCTGTACTCTGATGAGGCCTAAATCCTGACTGAAGATCTTCTATTTCTGTACTACTATTTCTCTGTAGAAATGAACATATTTGGGAGGATACTACCTTTTCTAGTATTTTCGACAAAAACGGGAGATTTGACATCTGTCTATAATTAGCAAGTTCTCCAGGATCAAGTTGTAGCTTCTTAATAAGCGGTTTGATAACTGCCATTTTAAAGTTTCTTGGGACATGTCCTAAGGATAGCGAGGAGTTAATAATATTAAGAAAAGGTTCTGAAATTACAAGAGATACCTCTTTTAAGAGCTTAGTTGGTATTGGATCTAACAAACATGTTGTGGCTTTTGATGTTTCGATTTTGTTAGCTAATCATGACAGTGAAGTATTGAAGTTGCACATGAGGAAAATTATTAGGCAATGTTTTATGAGGTGCTATGACAGATGATTGCATAATTCCAATTTTATTTTGATTATTTAAATTTTATCTGTAAAGAAATTCATGAAGTCATTACTCTTGTGCTGTGACGTAATATCTGGTTCTGTTGAGGCTTTATTCCTAACCAATTTATCCACAGTATTTAGAAATAAACACCTAGGATTGTTGTGGTTATTTTTTATGAGTTTACGTGATATGTTTATATGTTTACAAAATATGCTGACCTGGCAGCTTTTAGTGCCTGGCTGTAGCTAAAGACATCCTTCCATGCACCACGAAAAATACCTCTGATTTTGTATTCTTCCACATGCGCTCCATTTTCTGAGCTGCTCTCTTGAGAGCATGAGTGTGATCATTGTACCATGGTGCAGGGCTTATTTCTTTAATTTTATTTAATCAAAGTGGGGCAACACTATCAAGAGTGCTAGAGAAGACTGCATATTTTTTGTTATTTCATAAATTTCTTCAGGGCTTTGGGGTTTATTGAGTTTATTTGTTAGATCTGGAAGATTATTAGTGAAGCTATCTTTAGTGGTTGAAAGAATAGTTCAACCTGAACGATAGCGTGGTGTAGATTGAGTAACATTAGCTGATCGCAGCATACAAGAGACGAGGTAATTATCCATGTCATTGCTCTGCTGCAGAATTTCTAGATTATCAACATCAACTCCATATGACAGTATTAAATCTAGTGTATGATTATGGCGATGAGTTAGTCCTGTTACATTTGGTCTGACTCCAAGAGAGTTGAGAATATCGATAAATGCTAATCTCAGTGTGTCATTTTCATTTTCTATGTGAATGTTGAAGTCACCATCCATTAAAGCTCTATCTACCGTAACTACAAGATCTGATAAAAAATGTGAAAAGTCACCAAGGAAATCAGAATAAGGCCCAGGTGATCTATACTCTGTAGCAAGGGTCAAAGACAACATCGTTTTTTTTTTTATATCTGACAGTGTCACATAAAGAATTATTAGTTCAAAAGACAATTTTATATGATGATTATCTTTAATTTGTTTGTTTTGTTCAAGTTTGACCGTAGTCATATTTTTCTAAATGATTTAGTGAGGGTTTTGTGGTTGGTAGTCAGGGACAGACACAGTCTCTATGAGATATCTAGGTGATACTGTCTCTGTGTTGTATGTGACCTGTGTGATGTCTCAAGGCAGCTAGCAGATGTTCGGATTAACCAGTTTGTCTGCTTCTTGACCTGGGCCCCAGTTAGTCAAATACTATCATTATTAATACTGAGCCAAATTTCTAGAGAGGAGAGCGGCACCTTCCCTGGAGCGATGGGGTCCATCTCTCTTTAGCAGGTCAGGTCTACCCCAAAAACCCTTCCAATTGTCTATAAATCCTATTTTATTCTTCAGACACCACTCAGACATCCAGCCATTCAGTGACACTAATCTACTATAAACCTTGTCATCACGACAAGCAGGGAGGGGACCAGAGCATATTACAGTGTCTGACATTGTTTTTGCAAATTCACACACCTCTTTAACATTATCTTTAGTGATCTCCAACTGGCGAAGCCAGACATCGTTAGTGCCGACATGAATAACAATTTTAGAAAATCTACGTTTAGCACTAGCCAGCACTTGTAAATTTTATTTGCTGTCAGATGCTCTGGTACCCGAAATGCAATTAACAATAGTGGCTGGAGTCTCTATTTCCACGTTCCTTACAACAGAATCACCAATAACAAGGGCTCTTTCAACATGATCCTCAGTGGGTGCATCACTGAGTGAGGGGAATTGATTGGAAACCCTAACAGGATTGGGAGAGTGGTGTCTCTTTGCTGAGTGAGTATGCCGCCGAGACATCACCCAAATGCCCTGCTGCGGGGGCTCTACAGCCGGAAACAAAGTGTGTGTGTTGCTCTCTGTACTGCCGGCATCCGAAACAGTATCTACCAGCTTCTCTCTCTCACTGACCTCCACTAGTTTTCGTATATGTGTCTCTAACTCATTAACCTTCTCCGTCAGCCTGACTAATTCCTTACATTTATCACAAGTGAATCCCTCACTACTGACAGAGGAGGCTATTGTAAACATTTGACATGCAATGCAGGAAGAAATAACATGAGTGGATACCATGACTTACCGCAAATTGTTTGTTGTTGTTGGTTGTAACTGAGCAGTGAGGGATTGAGATTGATGTGAATCCCTCACGCAGTTGTTTGTTGTTGTTGGTGGCGCTTTGAGATCGACGTAATAATCTGTGTAACACAGAGGAGAAAAACGGGTGCGTGCTGAAAAATGCGCGCAGCTGAATCGCGATAAGAGAATAATGTGAGGGAAAACCAGATGAGTGCTTATAAATAGCAGATGTTAAAGATTAAAGGCAGAAAAGAAATATATAAGTGATGCTAAAAGAGCTAGCGGGCTACAAACACAGACTCAAGCTAGGCGCCAGCAGCAACAGGTAAAATACATGCAGATGAAACAGTAGAAAAGCGGAAAACCTAAACCGGGTTAAATTAAAAAGAATAAATGATGAACGTATGTGAATAAGAATAAGCAATGCTAAGCAGCCTAAGCAGGCTACAAACACAAACACTCGTGCAGTGTGCCATCAGCAACAGGAAGTCCAGTTTAGGAAATCTAGGTTTCACTCATTTGATTTCATTCAAATGGTGATTTTGCCATTTGGGCATAAGTCCCTCAAACTGAAAATACAATCAATTAAAAATCATCTGATGCCTAACATATGTACAGTATTTGCAACAACAAATTAACAGCAATAAATAAAATATTTCTGTTATAAGAACAGCTAATGAAGTAATGGACACTGCACTGTGTCGTCATTGTAACATTTTAGATGAAGTTAAAGAGGAAGTGACGATATTCACTTCCGTTAAAGTCATTACTCCCTTTATCAAGGGTGTTCCATACAGTCATATATCAGACGAGAGTGCCCTGCTCCATCCAGAGTTCCCATTTCAAGAACTTAGCCCTATAGAGTGAGTAGGGCATAGGAATGTTCAATTCAGAATGGAAATCACCTGCTATGTCAGGCTGGTCAAGATGATTAAACAAACAGAGCAATGTTTTTCTTGTGTGTTTGGGTGTACAGTATAAATACATTTAATGCATGATCTGCACTCCTCTGACTTAATCATGTCACTGAGCTGGTGTTAAAAACATTTGCTATTCATCACTCAACGTCCCGTCAAAAGACTTGCTTTTATGTCAGTACGATGTCAGTGTTGGAATATTGCTGACTGATGACATCACAATGTTATGAACAGCAACAGCAATTCAGCAGTATTGTTACCTTGACAGCAATCTTGCTCAAATGCAGAGAGCTCTGTTTTTAATTTTCATTCACTGGCGTTCACTTAAGCTTTAAAATGTTTCATAAGTTTGCCATTTGCCATACAGTTTCAATTCATTGACGTTTGCATTACATAATGATTCACAAAATTGATGATGTCATAATGTAGTTTTAAGCAGCCTGTATATGTGATTTACCAAAATAGTTGATGGGCTACAACTTTTTTTTTTACTTCTTTGTTTTTAAACCTGCTTAGAATCCTTTTTGAGTTATTGTGGAAATGTGGATTATCTGTATATCTTTGATATTGGTGACATTGCAGGGTCTAATTGATTCCAGATATTACACAGGGAGTGCATTGAATTCATAAACACATTTCTTGAAATTAAATGACACCACAGAAGGTGTGTTTGTCCATTAAGGCTTTGTCTTTGTAAACCATGGGAGATGATAAACATGAATACATTATCTTCATTCTCTCATAATAGTTACAAACATGTCTGTCCAGGACTGATAGGCTCAGATGTACCTAGTTTAGTAAAGTATTTGGTGAACAAATGTTCTTATGCCATGCCCACACCTCTTTAAGTATTCCTTAATCTTTTTCTTATTGCAAATATACAGTGTATATATATATATATATATATTTTAGGGATGTGCATCTCCATAACTGAGGCCGATGCGATACGCATCTCGATGCATAGCCAACGATACGATACATTAAAAATACATATGAAGCAGCTACCAATACGATGCAATTCACACATATTATGATGCAGTGGGATCCGATTTCGATTTCATTCAATGTAATACGATGCAATGGGAAAAAATATGATGCTATGCAATTCAATATTGTAGGCTACAGATAGTTTGCTTTTATTTCTTTGGTTCAGACAGACAGCAAATCATAAATAATCTTAAGGGCCTTCTGACTTGTAACGAGATTAAATAAAACCAGATGTTCTTTTCCTGTTCTGTCTCCAGTTACAATTTTAACAGTTCACAAATTTAACAGTGAAGCAATTTAAAGATGCTCAGGGATAAACAATGAAGAAATGTAACTTCCCAGAAGACGAATGTGCTTTCGTGTCAGAGCTTCAAGTGTGTTGTTAAATTAGTCGTACTGCCTGTATATTTTATAACAGCATGACATATTTTACAAAACTGCAAGGTTTTATCAAAATCTCCATCTCTCTTATAAAACCCAAAGTGTTTCCAAACATTGGATTTGTAATTATTTGGTGGAAGATGCAGCTCTGCTTCTGCCATGTTAATCTATATTCTATGGCAGGGGTGCCCACACTTTTTTGCGTGATGATCTACTTTTAAATGACCAACTCAATTAGATCTACCAACTAAAAAAACACAGTTTAATTTTTTTTAAATGCTTGTTGGGACTACTGCATGTATCTCTACATGGAATTCATCTTCTAATTAATAAAAAATATATAATAATGTTCAATGTTGATATCATTCAGTTTTAACACTAAACCCAAAACACCTACAGCACAATAGATTACAATAGCCAGGGCATTTACCTTATTCTGATGATTTGCACTGAATGAAATCAGATGGTTTTGCATAATCCGGACAGTAGCTGCTGGTGGCTAGTCTCAAACACTGCTAGCTTCGCAGTTTCGCGCTCTGCTCTCAGAAGCCCTTGGAAGGCGTGAACCTAGTTGTCATGGCAACTGAATAAACAAAAATCTCACCTGGTTAAAATTTACTAGTCAAGTGCAAGTCAGATAGAAACTAAAAGATGGAAAGACATTATATTGATTTTTATAAAAAATTTAACGAAAGCACATTTACATTTTTTGCGATCTACCAGCATTGCCTTTGCGATCGACGTATGTGACTGTCAGGACACGCCTCGGTCTCCGTAGTGTTGTTAAACATGTTCACGTAGCAGCAGTGGTGATGAGAAAATGCGCTGGAGAAACCGTTTAGAGAGGAGAAATCAATCTACATATAAAATATTGGTTAATTGGCCACTTTCCAAATAATAAGTCTAGCGCATCTACGAATAATTATATCTAAATAAATAGTTTTTTACCTGTGCAAATATGTTAGAAACGATGCATCTCGATACAAATGCCAACTTGTATCTGATGCACACTTTTTTAAATCAATGCATTGCATTGTTAACTTTTATGCTGACGCACCGATCAGTGAATCTTACCATCCCTAATGTATATATATATATGTATATATATATATATATATATATATATATATACATACAAATAAGTTGTTCTATATATATATATATATATATATATATATATATATATATATATATATATATATATATATATATATATATATATATATATATATATATATATATATATAATAATGGCTTAAAATAACTAACGTTTATAGGGTCATTAGAGACCCTAATTTTGTAATAGTTTCATTTTTTTATTTTTTTTTTCACTTCCATAAATTATATTTTTTGTATTATTTAATATCTATATAAGTTTACTATCACATGATATCTTTGTTTTTTACAAGAGAAATTAGTACAATATTCATTTTTTTTTTTTTTTTGGCAGTAACAGTAAATCAGTATCTCACATGCGTGTACAGTACACATGCATACAGTATTATACATGTTATTTGTTACTCAAGGTGGCGCGGTTGTTTTAGTGATTGACTTGATTTACATTTGACATTGCTGTTTGATGAAGAAACAACATGGATATAAACTATAGCAAGTGTAACACATGAACATTATTATTTGTGCATCTATTTAGACTCAATAAATGCCTGAGAAAATACTTATGTGTAGCTTATGAGTATCTTATATGTTATGTGTGGCTAAATATATGTTTGAAATTTCAGTGTGAAAGAATAGTCTAGTCTAGATTTTTCCGGATATGATGCATCATCTCTTTGATATGAAAAATAAAACCTCAAAATATATTTTAGTTTATAATAGTTTCAAATTTTCTTGAAAATATTTAGAAAATGTTACACTATCTGGGCATTTTGTAGATCCATTTGTGATAGATATATGCTCCGGGTCTCTAAAGACCCGAATAAATAAGAGTGTTTGGTGAATTTCCCATGCATTTAAGGGTTAATGAAACAAATGACAATAACATTCTAAATATGCCTCCTAAATGTCATATGCAAGCTTAATCAATATTTCACACTTTTAATGTCTTATTTGGTGAAAACAACAATAACATATATTTTGTCAAGCAATGCATTATTTATTTTTGCAATTTTTTAAAATCCGTATTATAACCTTTCTGTAAAGTTATACTAAATATCAGCACTCTTGTAACACAGCTTGTCAAAACTGATTTATAATGTTTGTTTTTTTTTAATAATTTTATAATTAAATATAAAAATAATAATAAAACAAATACATCTAATCATAGATTATTTCATATTTATTAATTCATATAATATATATATATATATATATATATATATATATATATATATATATATATATATATATATATATATATATATATATTATTATTATTATTATTTTTTTTTTTTCTTAAATATTTTCTCCTCTGATTTTTGTATGTGTACAGGCTGGTGGTTTGTTAGCACAGCTGAAGAGCAGGGCTGGGTTCCTGCCACATACCTGGACTCTCAGAGTGGCACCAGAGATGATCTGGACCTCGGAACATCTAGATCAGGAGAAGGTAGGACTGACTAAAGACACTTTCTCTGTACTTATTTAAACATGTGCAGACACTTATTTTCATTTGAATATTGATGGACATGTTCTCTCTCTATGTAAAACCAGATCCACATTGCTCAGCATTCTTCATCTTCTTGCATTCCTCACTCAGATCTAATACAGTGGTAGATGTGTGTTATTCGCACGTATATAAATGTAATTCATTGTAGACTGCTGAGGTCATGTATTACATCCTATTATTTCCTTGGAAACACCTAACACCTATGCAAAGGTGTGCACCACACCATGCTCTTGTTTTGAATCTATTATGACCTGTTCACATCAAGTGTGATGTTATTAAATGATGCAAACATTTAAAATATTCACAGTTTTCCACTCCACATCTCTTCACACTTTGTCTGTAGCGAAAATGTCATCCTATGCAAATGGTTTGTTTGCCAAGTTCATTGGTTCAACTCCTATGCACATGCAAACAAAATATACCTGTATATGGGAGACCGTTTTACTCCAGTGAATTTTTCTCAGGGTAGGTTTACGTTTGCATAGCCAAATACCTTGTGCTGGTTACAAACAACTTTTGAATATTTTCACTCTTCTTGCACAGGAAAAAGATGCAGTTATTTGAACACCATTTACCCTTTTTGACAACATGCCTCGATAGCTGGCTTTTCAGCAAAATCTAGAAAGGAAAACAATTATGAAGCACAAAACGAATATGAAGTACAAATAGAAATGATTAGGCAAAAAAAGTGTTTAGGCAAACAATTATCATAATTATCTTAAAAAAACATCACAATTAAAGTAGTTAATTAAAAGTATTTAAAACCAAAACATGAATCCTCTACTCTGAAAAAAAAACATTTGCATAATTGGATTTTTGATTCCAAATCTTATTTTTACTGATATATAGCCTTTGCGACAGCTTGACAAATAGCCCTGTCTCTCCTATACCTTGAATTCTCTGTACGTTGCTGTGGATAAAAATTATAGCAAAATGCATCAATGTAATTGAATGAACTGAATGAAATGTAAAATTAAAAAAAAAAAAATTTGGTTTAAATTAGAAAAAAAATCTTCCATTTGATATTTTAGATTTGGGAATGTTTTTCTATGCCAAAAATGTTGAGTTAGTGATGATAAGTCCTTTAGACTGGCATAGTCTAAAATCTCTAATGAATTCAAACTTATGGGGAGTGGAGAAAACATGGACAGTATTTAACACTGTTAGTTGCTCTTGTTTAAGGGGTAGTTCACCCAAAAATGTGAATTCTCTCATCATTTTCTCACCCTCGTGATATCTCAGGTGTGTATGACTTACTTTCTTCAGCAGAACACATTTAAAGAAAAATAGGAAAATATCTCAGCTCAGTAGGTCCTTAAAATGCAGGTGGATGGAGATCAGATTTTTGAAGCTCCAAAAATCAAAAACAGTCTGCATAAACATCATTGATACAACTCCAGTGGTTAAATTAGTCTTCTAAAGCAATGCGGTCACTTTTTGTGTGAAAAAAAAAACAATGTTTACAATATTTAAAAGTACTTAATTTTTTTTATTTTTCACACCAAAGGCAATCGTGTTGCTTTAAAATACATTAATTTAACCGCTGGAGTTGTATCAATGACGTTTATGAAGACTGTTTTTTATTTTTGGAACTTCAAAAGTCTGATCACCATCCACTTGCATTTTAAGGACCTACTGAGCTGAGAAAATATACAGTTTCTCTTTAAATGCTGAAGAAATAATTTCATGATATCATGAGGGTGAGTAAATGATGATAGAATTTTACACACACGCTCGCATGGAGTGTTTAATCTGTAATGACAAGCTCTGTACTGGGATGTCATTACACATATCAATAGACATACAGTCTATTACATACAGTACATACAGGTGAATGTACATTCATGACATGTTTCCACACATATTTCAAATCATACAGACAAGCAGTAGCAAGAAAGAAAGAATATCTCCCAGTTTATACATGCATATGAACTTTTACTCTAATTTTATACATGTATATATGGTGTACTTCATAACATCTCAAAACTAGACATAGCATAAAAACCTGTTATCTCACTGCAAAGAAATAAACATAGTCTGTCCTTTTAAAGAAATCAAATTTGAAATATTTTGCTTTCTATTCATGCGGTTGTCTGCACTATTTGTGGAAAAACACCTCAGTCAACTATCATGATTTTCAAAAACAGCACCCTTGAAATCTATAATTGATTAAGAGGTTGAATAAAAGTTATAAAGAAGGATTAGAAATTTCCATCCAACTTTCGCCAATATACAGGTGAAACTCGAAAAATTAGAATATCGTGCAAAAGTTCATTAATTTCAGTAATTCAACTTAAAAGGTGAAACTAATATATTATATAGACTCATTACAAGCAAAGTAAGATATTTCAAGCCTTTATTTGATATAATTTTTATGATTATGGCTTACAGCTTATGAAAACCCCAAATTCAGAATCTCAGAAAATTAGAATATTGTGAAAAGGTTCAGTATTGTAGGCTCAAAGTGTCACACTCTAAACAGCTAATTAATCCAAAACACCTGCAAAGGGTTCCTGAGCCTTTAAATGGTCTCTCAGTCTGGTTCAGTTGAATTCACAATCATGGGGAAGACTGCTGACCTGACAGTTGTGCAGAAAACCATCATTGACACCCTCCACAAGGAGGGAAAGCCTCAAAAGGTAATTGCAAAAGAAGTTGGATGTTCTCAAAGTGCTGTATCAAAGCACATTAATAGAAAGTTAAGTGGAAGGGAAAAGTGTGGAAGAAAAAGGTGCACCAGCAGCAGGGATGACCGTAGCCTGGAGAGGATTGTCAGGAAAAGGCCATTCAAATGTGTGGGGGAGTTTCACAAGGAGTGGACTGAGGCTGGAGTTACTGCATCAAGAGCCACCACACACAGACGGGTCCTGGACATGGGCTTCAAATGTCGTATTCCTCTTGTCAAGCCGCTCCTGAACAACAAACAACGTCAGAAGCGTCTCAAGCGCTCTCAAATTCCAAATTTGAGAGCAAATTTTGCATCTCATTTGGAAACCAAGGTCCCAGAATCTGGAGGAAGAATGGAGAGGCACACAATCCAAGATGCTTGAAGTCCAGTGTGAAGTTTCCACAGTCTGTGTTGGTTTGGGGAGCCATGTCATCGGCTGGTGTTGGTCCACTGTGCTTTATTAAGTCCAGAGTCAACGCAGCCGTCTACCGGGACATTTTAGAGCACTTCATGCTTCCTTCAGCAGACAAGCTTTATGGAGATGCTGACTTCATTTTCCAGCAGGACTTGGCACCTGCCCACACTGCCAAAAGTACCAAAACCTGGTTCAATGACCATGGTATTACTGTGCTTGATTGGACAGCAAACTCGCCTGACCTGAACCCCATAGAGAATCTAAGGGGCATTGCCAAGAGAAAGATGAGAGACATGAGACCAAACAATGCAGAAGAGCTGAAGGCCGCTATTGAAGCATCTTGGTCTTCCATAACACCTCAGCAGTGCCACAGGCTGATAGCATCCATGCCACGCCGCATTGAGGCAGTAATTAATGCAAAAGGGGCCCAAACCAAGTACTGAGTACATATGCATGATTATACTTTTCAGAGGGCCGACATTTCTGTATTTAAAATCCTTTTTTTTATTGATTTCATGTAATATTCTAATTTTCTGAGATTCTGAATTTGGGGTTTTCATAAGCTGTAAGCCATAATCATAAAAATTATATCAAACAAAGGCTTGAAATATCTTACTTTGCTTGTAATGAGTCTATATAATATATTAGTTTCACCTTTTAAGTTGAATTACTGAAATTAATGAACTTTTGCACGATATTCTAATTTTTCGAGTTTCACCTGTATTTGGCTTAGAAAAATTAAAGCCTACCGACCTACCTACATATACACTGTTTATTGATCCCTAATGGGTAATTTATAGTAGTTACCTTCCCATATGGCTACAACACCTTTTTTTTGGTAAGGTGGTTAGTTGGACACTGAAGCTCTTTCAGGTTGAACTTTATTTGAACCTATCCATCTACTTCTTAGTAGTTAAGTTGTTCTTTACCTTTAAAACCCTTGCATACTATATGTTGATGAATGATAAACATTGTAAAACCTCTGTTAAATACATGAATGTTCCATTATGTAACACAATAAAAAGTGAAAACGGTCCAATGTGGTAAATATTTTATAAGCGCTATAAATTTTTCATAATTTACCGTCACATGCCGCAATGTGTGGTACTAAAATACAATAACATGTATATTAATCAAACTTCATTGCTGTGCTGTCAGTGTGCAAGCCAGGAACCCTCCTAACCAACTATAAACTTTTCTTCCATGTAATAATGAGTCTTCATCACTAATACCACCAGTTCTCTTCAGTTTATGTTTATGTTGAGTTTGTCATGTCTGTGTTCTCTTTCTGCTGTGGTCATTCACCTGTGTCAGTTACTAAGAGACGTAAGGCTCATCTGAAGAGGCTGGACCGCAGATGGACACTAGGGGGAATAGTCAACCGCCAACAGAGTCGAGGTGAAAACACATGCAAACACGCCTGCATAGATTGATCACATGTGTGACCAATCTGCATGATGCGTTTTACACAGCACTTATCGTTTACACTTTGCATAAATAAATTCCCTTTTGCAGTGTACGTTTTTAGTAATCTAAACTCTCCTTCTGGATTCAACTTTTGGATCCGTCTCCCAAAGAATGCTGTGTGGCCTCCATGCTTTTCGTTTGTTCCCCATTGTAAAATCTTTATCACACTTTGCTTGCTTTATGTCTCTATTTGTGTGTACGTGCAAATGTGTGTATGAATTCAAAATTTGATTTGATTTGATTAGTTTTAGACAGAGTAAACCTGAAACGATAAGTGTTATTACATTGTTTCCCAGATTGAAGACCAATTTTAATTTGGTTAAAGACCAATTACGTCATAATACGAAAATGTTGTAGACTGATATCTAGTTGTATGAAACCTTCTGTATGGCATTAGTTTCCAGAGTTGCAGAGTCTTGATCTTGTAGTCTTGAGTCCTCTCAGGACCACAAAAATGTGGTCTAAAAAGACCAGCTTAGACCAGCAAGAATCTTAGGGCTGGTTCAGGCTGTTTAGTGCTGGTTTGGTGCTGGTCTAGGTGGTGGACCACTTTTGTTGGTTAAGTGATCTAAGAAAGCTGTTTGGTACACCAGCATGTTGTGCTGGAAATCGTCATCCAAAACACAGCATATGCTAGTCTATTCAATAGGGTGGTCTTTGTCTGAGTCTTGGTCTTGGAGTTAGGTCTTGCTCTGCACCTGGACTTCGATAGGAAGACTTTGCCTGGCTTTGTTCAGGTCTTGACTCGAGTTGTGTGACCCAACATTTCTTAAAGATCTTAACTGTGGCCACAAATGTGTCTATTACATTACATTTTGAAATCTGTAGTTGGTTGAAGGTTGGTCATTGGTTTCTTGATGACTTGTACATTGGTTAGCTTGACTTAAAGGGTGTTGGTTTTGTTTAAGAGAATGCTGAATCCAATGTTCACATTTGGCATACTACAGCTTGACTGCATGACTAATTATTTCCATAAACGGTGGCTGATCTCTAAGCTTAAACACGAGTGGAATCATACAGTATATAAGGTTTGACCTTTAAAAATCAAAGTGTTTGGTTCTAAACACCCATATAGTGCCTGACCTGAGATGAAGACTATGTCTGAATCATTGTGGGTTTGAATGTTTGTATGGTAATGAGTATCCATGGATAACTTTCATTCCATATTGAGTCATGGCATGGACCTCCATGAGAAGTTCCTTTAGTTTTCCATCTGTTCTGCTATTGAAGTGTGCTAACATGCTAACCGCTCTTAGTTGAGCATGCTAGAACTAGATCTGGAATTGTTAGGACCAAATGGTAGAGTGCTGAGCTCTTCTGAGTGGTTGTTAATGCATTGCTATGTGGTTGCTAGGTCATGGTTAGGGTGTTCTGGGTGGTTTCAATGTGGTTGTTTACTGGCCCAAGTCCACAGAGCCCACCCCCAAGTCTCTATGATATTCTATTCACTAGATATGGTACGACTAAGGTATTTTTTACTCATTTAATAGATCAGATTGCTTAAAGTCATACAGTAACATACCTCAACTCAACAAGCCACTTGATTTGAGGTACCAATAATGTATGTAGCACAACTGGTACAGGACAAATTACAAACTGAAGTTTCACACTTCGGTTTCATACTTAGGTTTAGGGGTTTGTTTAAATTCAATTATGGGTAACTTTGACAGAAACTGTGGTTACCATGGTAAAGTTAATGTAGATTGGGAAAAAAATACTAGTTTTGGATCGAATGCGGCACTGTAACGTTAACTCTGTGCTGCCTCTCCCTCATTATTTCTCTCTTACTTTACTCTGCATCTTTGGAGAAGTCATTGGAAACTTTCAGTGGAAAGTGTGGAAGTGGGTGCTTTGTGTGACATATATTATTTATTTATTTTTTACTCTATATAAACTAATGAGTCAGAGAGAACCATGGCTGTTTCAGAGACAAAGAGCTTATGAAAGTAGTTTCAAAGTGAAAGCTGGCAGGGGAATGGCCTCCATGGCCAAGGAAGTTGGTAGCGGCAGGGGAATGCCTCTGTGGCTGAAGATGCTGGCAGTGGCAGGGGAACGCCTCCTCCTCTCCCAGAAGGTCGGCAGCGCTGCAGAGGGAATGGCAGTGGCGGGAACGGCTACCACCTCCTGGCAGGCGTTGGCGGGAACAGAATGTGAACGTGCATCGCTGAACGAGCATTTGTTTTCCAAACACATTCTCTTGAACTGCTCAGGCAATGTTAATGGTATGGCCCATTTAGAGATGGCCCGGATTACAACTTAAAATCAAGCAGAGCTATAGAAATATACATATTTACAATTAAAGATTCATATTATGAGGACATTCTACGCCATCTTGTTTTGATGTCCTTCGGGGAGGTTAAAGCCTTGATTGGGGGGTTAAACCCTCCCAAATTCCCCCATAATTCACACCCTGGATTTAGGTTTAAGGTTTAGGGTAGGGAGGAAAGTGCCCTTAAGAGCCTCATCTGTTTGAGAGAACATTTTACTTGCTTTTAGCGCCACTAAGTGGACAATTCACCTTGAAACTGCCGAGATACGTGCAAGGAGCCACGTAACATTATTGTACAAAAATATTGCCACAGTTAAGTTTTTTTTCATTAGATAAGGCTCAGAATCAAAGTGGTGCCAAAGTTAAAACCTTCAGTAGTAAGTTCATAGCACTTTCATCCACTTTGAATTTCCTTATTAATTATTTGAAACTCAGTACAATTGACAGAAATTATGACGAGTAGTTTTCTTGTGTGGATGTACACAAAGATTGTGTTTTGTTACATAATAATATATATATATATATATATATATATATATATATATATATATATATATATATATATATATATTTTTACAGTGTGAGACTAAAGTGTGTTTTTGGTAGGTTGTTTGGAGATATCACTTGTGTTATGTTCCAAGACAAGCTTTTATACGTTTTATTAACAGTTTATAAACAGATTTAGGTCAGAAGTTCAGGATCGGATCAGGGTAGTTTCTTTTTGCCATGTAGTTGCATGTTTAGTTTGTAGATTTCACCACGTGTCTGCTGCCGGGAAAGTATTTAGTGTTGATAGAAATGTTAAAAAACAGAATGACTAACTGCCCTGACCTCATCTCATCTGTTTTTTGACAGAATGTGTTATTCAAAGCTTAGGAAAACGAGAAGTAAGATATTCATCTCTCTTCATGTTGTTTTTTTATGTTTCAACACTTCTCCCTCTATTAATATGTCTTTTATCAACACTGTTTCTTTCTCTGCCTTGCTCTGTAACTAAATCTTAATTTATGGCATTGCTGTGAACAGCCTGTAAACTCTATCGCAGAGGGACTGACATCAGAGTTAGATAAGCAGAGGCAAACATAGGCATGTAAATGTAAACAATGTTAAATAATAAATTATGTGTGATTTGGGGGAAGAAAAATACTTTATAAGGCCTCATGAGTCTTCAACGCTCAAAATGAATAATGGTATTAAAAGCGGGTCCCTGATCAGTTGTTTCTCTTACTGGGTAAATCGCACGGAAACCTGTCAAGAACATGTTTGCATCATATTTTACCCCAAAATCAAAAGAAAGAAATAACTCATTTTATGACTTTAAATATAATTTTTATATTTTGCCTAGAAAATTCGTACAAATGCAGTAAATATAATATTAAAATTGCTAAATATTTATACATCAAAGTGTTTGTCCTGCATTTAATTTATGCAGATTTAAAAAAATATGCAATACCATGATTACCATATTTAAATGTAGTTAAAAAAAATACAGCATTTCATTACATAATTTTTCTTTTGACCTGTATATGTTTTGGTGAGATGCATCCTACGAAGTCTTTCCCTTAGAATAAAACTAAAACCAGAGGGGAGAGACCCATAATTCTTGGGTTATGAGTTTTCTCTGGCTTACAGAAGACCCATGGTCTCCTAGAGGTTGTTTAGAATAAAATATATTATTAATGATGAATTGAGAGACGAGTGTTTTATTATTACTGTGGTGAAGGGATGAGTTTTGGAAGGTATTTTTTATAAACTTTGTGGTTTTGCATTTGCTTTGTTTTTTTCCAAAGAAAGTCACAGTTTGGCCTAAAATTCTTACATTTCAAAAGTTTGTTAGGAAGCAGTTGAATCCATTTGTCAACCGATTAGACCACAAAAGAGGCAAAGGCCCAAACACATTATGAGAACAATGCTGGAATTCTTCCTTAAACTCTTTCCATTTTCTGTCTGTGTTTAGAGGAGAAATATGTTACTGTTCAAGCTTACGCCAGTCAGGGGAAGGATGAGATCGGGTTCGAGAAAGGAGTAACCGTGGAGGTGATCCAGAAGAACCTGGAGGGATGGTGGTACATCAGGTAATAAATAAGGTTGCTCAAAGTTTTAGGTTGTATATTATGGAAATCCTGTGTTTATTCAATTCTCATCATAATGAATATGTTATAAACCTACTAACCCTTCATTCCTCCCTCATTTAGCAATACGTCTGGTGATATTGCTGAATAAAATCTAGGTAGTCAGTGAAGTGTCATAATACAGAAGCGATATTATGTCTTTGTTGTGATGAGGCAGCTGTAGCTCAGGTGGTAGAGTGGGTCAGCCACTAATCGCGGGGTTGGCGGTTCGATTCCAGGCCCACATGACTCCACATGCTGAAGTGTCCTTGAGCAAGACACTGAACCCCAAGTTGCTCCCAATGGCAGGCTACCACCTTGCATGACAGCTCTAGGTAGTCACAGCGTTGGTGTGTGAATGTGTGTGTGAATGGGTGAATGAGTCACAGTGTAAAGTGCTTTGAAAACCGCTAAGGTTAAAAAAGCGCTATATAAGTGCAGACCATTTGATGACTTGGGACGCTCTCAAGTGGACTGTATTGCTACAAACAGTGCAGTATATTTTAAGATATGTCGGTCACGTTTCACCCTAAAACCACAGTTTTCATATAGAAAATGCAGCCTATTTTAAGGCCATTTAGAATTTTTTTGTAGGCTAATACATTTAAATCAACCTGTCTGAAAACGATGATTATTTTGTATTATTAAAATCAGCATAAATGTACTATCCATGATATACATGATACTATCATGTATAGTAAAAATGTTACTTTACATGTGTACTTTACTATTTAAATCATTCATATTTTTAATGATAATTCTAAATCACCCCAATTATTTTGTCTTTGGGGAAAACGTGACTCATTTCTTAATATCTTGGCATTGTATGCTGTTATTTTCTCGCAATTTCACATTATAATTTGCCGCCTTTAGTATGTATGGGTGCAGAAACTGTCTCTGTTTTAGGAGCACTGGAACTGCTCTTGTATACATATTCATCTGCAACAGTTGAAAGGGAGAGATCCAACTTAAAACATAGATTGTGCTAACCTCTGGTGGTCAGAAGAAGAATAGCAGAGTTCTGACATTCACAGATTTCATTGAAAAAGCATGGCTCATTTATTGTCATGTTAATGTAATGAATCTCTTCTTTAACTGCTCTATCAATAGCATCTGAGACATTTTACAAAATCAAATAATTTCAGCTCAAACATCAATTTGTAAATACAAGCAAAATCGTGTTACAAAAAATACATGTACAGTGGAAGATGATTGGACAATGCATCCCACCTGGATAAATGTGAATAGACTGTATCTAGACTCTGTTCTGAAATTATAGCCACAAGACTTAAACATTATACATTATAACATTAGAGTAGGGTGATAATATTGTTAACTGTTGTCATGACCACGTGAAGCTAGTAGACCCATTAACTTTCACACCATAAATGCAAAGATACCAAAAATCCACCTACCAACCTACTTTTTTGAACAGAGGAATTAATAAAAGTGCTGTAGCAAAAATACAAGCACATTTAATCTTTTAAACCCTCTGGAATGCTTTTCCACCTAGACTTCCATTCTGAGTGCTTTACTGTAAACACATTTTTTTGCTTGTTTTACAAACCGAGAGACAGGTCGAAATTATTTTCTGTGGTAATTAACCACAGTGGTAATGTCACCACTTGTATCAAAAGAGCTTAATTGAAACTGAATCCAGAATATTCTTTTAAACAATATTGTGTGTGGAGGAACAACCCGCCTCTCCCTCTCGTCATCGTCGCTCCGCCTCTTATGGCCGTCCTTCAGCCAGACTCACAACTAGGGTTGCCACTGTGACGAGACAGGCAAGGAATGAGGATCTACACTTAGCTTTATTAAACTGAAAAAGAAACAAACTAACTCAGAATAAAAGGAAAAGTAAAACACAGGGAACCTAGCACAGAACATAGACAAGACATTCAAAAACTGACAACCTAACCGGGGGAAACAAGGGTTTAAATACACAAGGGACACCTGGGGAAACAATCAGGGAATGTAAAACAGTCAGGAAGAATCAATCAAGGAATACAAGTACAACGACTACAAAACTAACACAGGAAACTAATCAACAATTTCAACATAAAAGCACAAAAACAAAAGACAACAGGGAATATGACAGCCTGGAAAATTCCAATGACCGAAAAACACATTTCTGGCCATCATACAAGAAATAAAACATATTATATTTACTCCTTGTTTGATATGGAAACTATTGTATGTGTAGCAAATAATTCAGTCAATCAAGCAATAACATCAGTACACTCAATCGTAAAATAACTATTTCATACATTTATTTCATAATTTGTTCATAATTTATTTCATATTTTGTTCATAAATTTTTCATAATTTTTATTTATGTATTTATTTTTTATAGAGATTCATCGGTTTTTACATATTATTTAATTATTCTGTCCCCAAGTAGTTTTCTTGAGTTTTAAAATGTATGAATATTTAAGTTTAAGTTATGTATAAAGTTTAAAAAACATGCGTACATTTAAACCAAATGAAATCAAATAAATGCACATAAAAATTTAAACTAAATTGAGTAATCTTTAACAAAATTAAGTTCAAAAAAACTTTTATATTTTAAGTTTGACTATTTTCATTTAGTCAAAAATCACACAGTTCAGTTTAAAATATCTTATGAAATTGAAATGTGTAAATCTTAAATATATTTTTTTTGTTTGTTTGGGCTATTATGAACCTAAGACATACAGTAAAAGGAAGAACATTGTTTTTTTTGTTTTGTTTTTTATCTCAATCATCTGAATAAACCGGTTCACTAAAATAAATCAGACTTTCTTATAAATGCATTTGATTCTCCTTGCAAAGTTTGCTAATAAACAAGGTTTCATATGTATGAATACATCATGAAAATATGTCCATTGTACAAAGGTGCCTTAAATTGGGGCACTTTTCTCACATTGTGTAAGTATATTCAAATTCCGGACATTTTGCGTCCCAGAATTGAATTGAATTTTTACAGGTTGGTCAGCCAAAAACCAGAACGTTCATGGAACATCCTGGATCGATGGCAACCCTTCTGACAATGGGAGTGAGCTGGAGAGAGGAGAGGTGCAACTTCACTGATCACTGCCATTAAAATGCAGAGCGTGCCTCTCCTCGGGAAGCTGGCTTCTATCTTCTTGTGTGTACACACTGCCGACTCACAGGTCCAGGAGCAGAGTGGGGAGGGTACCAGCCAAGTTAGATATTTTGCCGGACCCTGGAGCATGGGTTGCCTTCCCCTCACTCTCGCAAAAGCCCCGGAGAAGACAGGCTTTCACAGAAGCCTCCTGACCCTGCACACATCCTGAACTATTCTTTTGGACACTCCCCATTCTTCCTGTCTCACCTTGAGGATGGCACTTTCCTTGATGGACCCTTTAATAATTATTTGTTTAAAAAGCATGGTGGTTCAGTGGGTAGCACTGTTGCCTGGCAGCAAGAAGATCCTGGGTTCAAGTCCTAGCTCAACTCTGCCTTTCTGTGTGGAGTTTGCATGTTCTCCAGTGTACGTGTGGGGTTCTCCAAGACATGCAGGTTAAGTTTTTGGAGACCCTAATGTATGTGTGTATGTGTTGCTCTGTGATGGACTGGCCACCTGCCCAGGGTGTTTCCCTGTCTTCAGCCTGAAACAGCTGGGGTAGGCTTGTTGTGGAGGTGGTCAGATGCAAATGTCTGGCACACTGTGACATCACAAAGTGGAGGAAGTAGGGGACAAGTTGTTTTTGCAGCTGTGTTTCAACAAATGCTCTTTTTACAGTGATGAGGAAGTTTTGAGTTCTGAAACATACTGTATGTTTTTATAGTACAATGACCTCTTTCTTATATGTCAAAAGATCAAAGAAAATGTGATTCCTCGTGTCATATCCCCTTTAATGATTTATTAATATTATTTTTATACATGTATGTCAATGATTGATATTTTTGCATGTTAAAAACTATTTTTAATTGTGCTACTGTTTGAATGTATTGCAGGTATCAGGGCAAGGAGGGCTGGGCCCCAGCTTCCTACCTGAAGAAACTCAAAGATGACCTTTCCCCAAGGAAGAAGACTCTGACTGGCCCTGTGGAGATCATCGGAAACATAATGGAGATCAGTAACCTCCTCAACAAGAAGGCTGTCAGCGAGAAGGACATTCAGACCGATGGAGAGCCCACCACCCCTGAGCGCCACATCTCCAAGAGTGAGATCAGTCTACCCATTCCATTTGCCCCAGAGGCTGGAGTGGCACCCGTAGTCAGCACTGGGCTGGGAATGGGGTCTGTATCTAGTGTCGCCCTGCAGGAGAACAAGAGTAGGGCAGAGTCGGGATCACCTGCTATAGCCCGTGTGGCACCGCACAGAGTAGAGATAGGTGAGTGTATGTTAGGACATGAACTAAAAATGATCAGCATCTACATGATCAGAATGCAACACATTCCAATGCAATCGTAACCTGTGTATGACTTTTTTTCTTCACTTTCTTTAAAAGCATTTAAACTGCACTTGAATTACAGAAGAATGTATCTTTAAATTAAATTATCATTATTCTAATATTTTTATATAATACTTTTTTCTTCCATATTATTGTGTAATTATTTATGATATTTGAAAATACATTATAACAATATATTTTATTTTATATATTTTTTTACATTCATTTTATTTTGCATATAGGTTTTGAAGCCATAGGTAATTATTCCAAGCATTTTGTCTGGGTGTTATGTTACCAAAATAATGACCAGTAACACTGACTGTCACTGTCACTCAGTAACTTACTGCTATTTGACATTTCTGCTTACTTATTAAAACAATGGCAAGCATAAGCTACAAATGATACAATTCCATAATCCCTTAACTGCTTTCTTGTAATTCTGTTGACTTGTCAACACAAGAGGTGCACACACTACATGACTATTTGATACTTATGAGGTTATTCAAATTGCAAGATTTTCCACCCTAACAAAGAGTGTGTGATCACAAAAAAGTCACCAAGTGAAATCACAACAAAAAGTGACCAATTCTTTTCAAATAATGTCATATTTTGTCCTGATCAGACTGCCATCTTTGTCTTGTGTGTAACATTTTGTGAAGAAACTGGTTATGGTTTCCTGCCTTGAAGATTTGTGTGGAAAAAAACTGGGGCTAAAATTGTAAAATATGCATAACAAAACTATTTGTTTCCAAATTTCTAAATCCTACATTTTATTAAACTAAGAATGTGTATAATGTTTACTGTCTTGACATGAGAGAAAGTCTATACATATGTTTTGTTTAATTGGCAGGCTCTCCAAACCTTAGGCAAAAACCTCCTCCTCGAAGAGAGACAAATCTGGTAAGTTATGAGGGCCAAATATAATTTATTATTATTTTAATTCATACTGAGCAGTATATATTTATTAGATATTACTGCCTTTGCCTCCAATGCTCAAGGCTTTCCAGTTGCCCAAACCTCCAGAGCCCCCTACTGTGGAAGCCGAGTACTACACCATAGCGGAGTTTCAATCCAGCATCTCAGATGGCATCAGCTTCCGTGGAGGACAAAAGGCTGATGTAAGGTTTCATGCATTCTGTTTTCTCTGAGCTGTGACAGTGATTTAGTAGTACTGAAAACTATGGCAGTGCTATGTGCTGTGTATGCCACCGTACTGGTGTTAAACAAAAAATTTTCATGTATTTAAAAACTAAATATATTAACTTTTGTCATAATTTAGTAATGTTTTCATAATTTAATCTTAAATGTTTTTTTTAAAACCTGCTTAACTTTCTTTCGTGGAACACAAAAGAAGATGCTAAGCAGAATGTTAGCCTCAGTCACAATTCACTTTCATTGAATGGAAAAAAAGATGCAATTCTAAGCATTTTTTCAGGCTTTTGTACTCTGTGTAATAAAATATTCTGTTACATTAAGTTTGTATGGTGTGGTCTCCAGGTCATAGAGAAAAACTCTGGTGGATGGTGGTATGTCCAGATCGGGGATATGGAGGGTTGGGCACCCTGCTCCTACATTGATAAACGCAAGAAGCCCAACCTGAGCCGGCGAACCAGCACACTCACCCGTCCCAAAGTTCCACCCCCTGCTCCGCCAGTCAAAAAGGATTCTGAGGAATCACCTTCTCTTGGCGGCTCAGCCTCCAAAGCTTCAGAATCCCCCAGTCAGCATGTCTATGAAGAACCGGAATATGATGTTCCTGCCCTTGGCTTTGATGATTTGGACTCTAAAAGTTCTCCAAAACCAGAACCTCGAAAATTTGAAATTAAAAGCAATCCATTGGCTGCCGAGAGAATCGCACAGGCAGGCAAAGCATCACCTTTATTAAAGGTGATGACCTCTCCTTTGAGGAAAAGAAACTCATTGGAAAATGTCAATAAGGAGGAGGTGATTTATGAGAATGAAGGCTTCAGATTCTCCTCCGATGACTTCACCTCTCCTAGAGACTCCAGTGGTTGCGATTCGAACACCCCAAGGAGTCTCACTTTGGGTCGCAAACCTCTCAGCTCCTCTTCCTCTCCTGGAGGAGGGAGGCCACTCCGCAAGGTACCCCCTGATATATGCCGAAGTCATTCTCTTGGTCGGGCTGAGAGACATAGTCCCAGGTCGTCATCAGATGAATCAGGTCGCAATCCCAAAAGAGAACCCGTCATGCGTAAAGACGTAGAAATTCGGATCGGTCAGAGTCCCTTGGCAAGGCCCAAGCCAGTAGTGCGACCCAAACCACTTCTTACAAAGTCAGAGCCACAAAGTCCTGAAAGAATGGACATTAGCAGCCTACGCCGGCAGCTGCGCCCCACCGGCAGTCTCCGGCAAGGTGTGGTCTGTGTGGTACGTGGTGGCGAGGATTCCGAAACTGCTTCAATTGTGTCCTCTGAGGACTCCAACTCCACGAGGAGCACTTCGGATCTTTCAAGCATATATTCCAAGGGCAGCCGTGGTGGGGAATCAGACCACGATAGTGCATTCTATAGAACCACAGATGCCTACGAACGAGCCCAGGAGTCAGAGCTCAGCTTCCCAGCTGGCGTTGAGGTGGAGGTGCTGGAAAAGCAGGAAAGTGGATGGTGGTTTGTCCGTTGGGGTAAAGAAGAGGGTTGGGTACCTACTTTCTACCTGAAGCCAGTCTCACATCCCCATGATCTAGGTGTTAAAGAGGTCCGTGATTGCCCTATTGTTGATCTCAGTGGCACCAACAAGTCCAACAGCCTTGAGAAGAACGAGCAACGGGTTCAGGCCCTCAACAACCTCAACCAGCAGAACCTGAGGAGCTTGAGCAACCCTAGTCCACCAATCCCATCCAAACCACCCGGGGGATTTGGGAAACCAACTGCAATGCTGAATGGCTCTGGCGTACGGATGAGAAATGGCGTTCGTCAGGCAGCAGTGCGACCGCAGTCTGTCTTTGCATCTCCACCACAGCCTTTGAAGGACGCCAACATCCATACTGGATCTTTGAGAAGAAATGAATCACTGGACACAGGTGACCACTTGAGGTCCGGAGGTGGTGTTCGGCGAAACTCCTCCTTCACTGCTGTTCGGCCACAGCCAGCAAACGATGTGCGAGTGAGGGCTGGAACCACCATTACAGCACCTGTTGGAAGTCAAAGCCTCTTGATTGCTCAGAGAAATGGCATTCCTGTCTCTACAGTAAGACCCAAGCCCATTGAGAAGACACACCTCATTCACAACAACCTTCGAGAGGTTTATGTTTCAATTGCTGATTACCGTGGGGATGAAGAGACCATGGGTTTCTCAGAGGGCACTAGCCTTGAAGTTTTAGAAAAGAATCCAAATGGATGGTGGTACTGCCAAATTGTAGACGGCTTAAACGGACGTAAAGGCTGGGTACCATCTAACTATCTGGAGAGGAAAAAATAATTCCCCAGAAATGCTCTAAACATACACAATTGTAATCAAAATGTATAAAGATGAATTGTCTGGAGGACTGTGCTTTTGGTTAAAAATGAGAGGGACAAAGCCTTTAAAAAAGGGGTTTACATTAAAAGAATTGCAGGTGAATGTCTAGCAAAATACCTGCCGTAATTTTATGCCAAATGGGTGCCTTCCATCATTCACTGAAAAGAGGAATCAGTCAAACACCAGTGATCCAACATTAATACCAAACTTCAACTTAGTGCCATAGCCCTATGAGTGCAGAAATCACCAAACCTATTTTGTTACAATGTTAAAAAGATAATTTCAGCATAGATGCATAAGAATAAGTGCAAATCAAATCTTTTGCACTCAGAAACAAGAAACAGAAATCTGTACAGAAATACCAACATTATCAAATGCTCTGCAATTGAGCGCACTCTATTGAGTGAAACCAAGCAAAACTTTGATTGTCTTTTTTTGTATTATTTTACTAATTGTTTTGTTTAATGTTTTATATTTTCCTTAGAGATGTATTTCTGCTTTCTTGTAACATCCTAACACATCCAAACAGTTGCTGGTCATGATTATTTACGTCTCTTTTTCTTTCCCATTCTTTAAATCCTTGGCAGTCCAAAATTAATAAAACATGTTTAAGGAAAACTGTCTGTGAAATCGACATGCAGTTGTGCATAGACCACCTCATTCCCCACCTCATTACTGGGTTTATGCCAAGTTTAGTTTACAAAGTGCATCTGGTCCTACGGTTTCTGGTCATATCATGAGGGTAAACAGCTTAAGTTGACAAGACTTAAGATTTTGCTGCTCTGTGTGTGCTATAGCGGCTGTGATTGCAGTGATAATTCATAAATCAGGACTGGAAAATATGATGTTTTTTTCTGCATTTTATCCCAGGGAAGTAGTTACGTAACATTGAGCCCAAAATGTGATTGCACCAAAGAAGAAAACCGACATGTTTGCTAGTTTATTTTAGAATTAGTATTTATTTTGTGGATACAAAGAAACACAGTGTACTTAATTGTTTTATCTGGAAGCACTTGATTTTTTGAACCCAAAGAAAAGTGCATTATTATGCAAGGTTAATTCCTACATTACGATATTGCTGGGCAGTATTGAATTTACAGTTAATTTTCACACAATAAGCAGTTTATAATATTTTACTTTTATCATTTAAAGAATAGTATTTCTTGCAATCTTAGTCCTTAGTCCAAACTTTGAATTGTCTTCTTTATAAATTTCCGAGCTTTGAGTACTTCACTCTTCAAATGCGATATACTCAAATAATGTTCATTGAAAACTGCATCAAACATCTTGATGTTCAAGACTGCTGAAATATTTTTCTAATGAATATTGTGAGCTCTTAAATGGGTTTAACTCTACCTTAATGTTATTTTGTTTTCTGCTGGACAGTATTATAATTTTAAACAATTAAAACATGAATTACCTGCTAGATTGCAGTTATATTAAGCAGAAAGTTGTTTATTTGTTCTTGTTTGTTTTGTTCGTTTGTTGTTGTGTGATCACACATGGACAATAATGATGATTGAGGTGGGTCGTTTGTTGTAAATCAATGCATATAAGCTTTTAAAAGCAAAAATGCATTGGTTTAAAGATGCAGTGTCCTTCATCAGCATATAATTTATTTTTAAAAAAAAAAAAACTTTTTATATTTATATTTTGTAAATGTTTTTATATTTTTGTCAGTACAGTAATATTTTGCAATGTTATATTGTTATTGGAGGCTTTATAAAAAATTTTTTTTTTTTTTTTTATAAACTTTGTTACACAAATTGGCTACTTCTATATTCCAAGCTTTTTTTCTACCAAGCTGTAATTTTTTGCCTCTGATTTGGGCCTCAGTTATTTACAACAGATGTGTCTTAAAATCACAAATGTATTCTTAATGAATTCTGCTAAACATTTTGTTTTTCAAGTTGTTTTTTAACGGGAATCTGTTTTCCCCCCAGGCTGAATGCTGCACCTTTAGCAACTATGGACACTTCCTTTCTCATTATTGAACCACATATAATGCCTGATTCTGTTATTTTAATTTCATCACTCCCACAGATGAAAGCAACTAAATTTCCACACTACACACTAATTATAAACCAAGTAAAAGCTAGCATTAATAATTGGAAAGAGCACAAATCTACCCCAAATAATAGAATCATATTGCTGTCTGTTAACAATTAAATAGTACATACATTTTATAATTGCAAATATGGAATTTGGAGGGAAAAAAAGCATCCTTGTATAGCAACATGTATAGTTACATGTTATATGGATTTCAAATAATTGTGATGGACCAAATTTTATGGCACAAAATCGTGAGTGTTTTATTAAAATGGATTATCATAAAAAACAGCAATAATGTCAATAATGATTTTAAAGTTCCAATTCGGGCAATTTGTTTTTTTTTATTTTTGAACTTTTCAATTTGAAAGTGAAATATGAGCCATTGCACTCTCGCTCTCCTTTTGACGAAGGCATTATAGAAATGTGTCAACTCACTACAACACAGCGCTTGTGATGGATGTTGCAAAGCTCCATTAACACAATGCTTTTTATCTTCATTTGCGCCTAAACCATTTACAAGGGAACAGTTGAGTGTGTCAAAGTAGTTCTTTTTCATATTATTTCTGTATCTGCTAGCTTTGTTTTATGTGTTTATTTATTTAATTTTTATTATCTTTTTTTTTTTTTTTTTACTGTTTTGCTGTTATTTAATTTTTTCTCTCACTTTTGTTCACTTTTGACATTACTCAGATGGAATGAGGAAATGTGCAATACACAAACACTCATCTCACCAATTAAGAATCAAATTAATCTGAAATCTATTCAATATTGCCTGGTTTTGTCTCATAGGTATTTTGTATCCATGTCAAAGTAAGCATATTACATCACCCAATGTGTTTTAAAATGTTTAACTGAATGTAAAAATCCTCCCATCGATGGACCCCTACAGTTTACCGCCCAATCGTGACTTCGAAGTGATTTCTACTCACATGTTTTTCCCACCGAACCAGAACTTTCTTAAAGTGGGTTGACTCCACCAATCCATGGTAAATCCCAAATGAAATAATGAGGAAGAATGGGCATATCTGAGAAGTAAGTTGAATTTGTCAAATCACAGTCACGTTTTTGAGATAGCAGCAGCAGCAGCAGCAGCTATATTATCTCTCTACCACACACTGCCAAACGATCGACATGTCTCTGACATCCACCCCTACATTCCACTGTTACCATGGCAAACACAACTACTCTATCCTAAATCCCATTCATCAACAGCAAGGTCGTTGTTAACTGTAATAGATCCAGGTTTAATTTAGAACATCTAAAAATGACACGAAAACACGTAATATGTCATTACATATCCTAAGTAGAGTGTATTACAATCTCTGCTCTTCCAGTCTGAACATATTCATATTTGAAATGCCTTTGAAATGAATTTGACATTGGTTGAAAAAAAGGAGGTTTTTGAAGGACTATCTTGGATTTCCTAGACAAGAGATGCCATTTATTAGAGAAATGCTGTCTTTTGCTTTCCCAGTTTTCATTTTACATTATTGCTTTAAGATATATATATATATATAGAGAATCAGAAGAGAATATCAATAAGAAGAGTAGGGTCATTAGTAAATTTGTGTGCTTGTGTGGTGTATTCTGAGGTGGTTTGTGTTAGGGAGTTTTTAAATGGTGGTGGGAGAAGAATAGAGGCAATGTTTGATTTGATGCTCGGTTAAAAAAAGGAAACAAGGGAGGTCACATATGATTGAACAGCTCAAGTGGACTTATGAAGAAATATTCACTCTGAAAAGATTGGACGAGTGTCCTAAAAAGGAAAGAGGCCTTTGCTGTAATTAGCAATTCAGAGAAGTTTATACTAGTAGCAAGTCATTATGATGTCACAATGGTATTGCAGAGTCGTAATAGCACTGGTGAGTCACAGTATTCTCTGTAGCATCTTTGGAAACTCGTGTTATTTCTGTTGGGAAACTGCGTGCAACTTAATTCAATCATGCAGCCTGGCCTTCCGAGGCCAGTGTTTTTGAAAACATTTCTTAGTGCTTCGCTACACACATGCTGAGGTTCAGAGACTTGAGAATATATGTGATGTTCCATTGCATGCTGCTACAAACATCGTTACAACAATTAAAACGTTGCTGTCGGAATCTGAGAGAGAATAGGATTCCACGTTTCTAGCACACCCACTGCACTATCAGGAGTAGGGGCTCGCTGTGAAATCACATTACGTGAACACTTGGTTAATTACAGATGCTCGGGATGAACGCAGTAAATACAAATGTCACACTGATTGCTGATGTCGGGCTGATGTCATATGCGGAGATTGATCATGTCTCTAATGGCTCACAGCGTGTCAAGACGGATAAACATCATCAAGAGGAATCATCTATGTCTGCGAATGGCTTCATTTGCCCAGGCGTCTATATGATGTCGAATTGTTGCATTGGGGTATAATGAAAGTTGTTAGAATGAATATGATTGATAGAGGCTTGTTGTTTAGTTGAATGATTGAATTCACGAATATTTAACAGAAAGATTCGGATCTAGGGTAGACGGCATATTTAAATTGACGCAAATGAAAATAATAGACATAAGCTGTGTTCCAAATGGCACACTATATACAATGCACTCAGACAGGTGGTATATGATTTTTTAAAGCGTAGAACTGTCCCAAATGGAACACTAAAGGTTTTTTACTACTTGGAAGCATTCACTGTTTTTCAGCTGCCGGAAGTGACATTTCAAATGCATGTGATGTGTTGCCACTAGCTTTAGAATACGATTTTGGATTCATCCATACAGTCAGTTCAAAATGTCACACTGTTGTGTACCTTGGTGTTGATCTTTGAGCCGGCGAAACAAAATACAATACCAGTCAAAAGTTTCAACACACCTACTTATTCTTTACTATCATTATTTTCACATTGTAGAATCAAGACTATGAAATATCACAAATCGATGTATGGTAAATATGTAGTAACCAAACAAAAATGAATAACACGCAACCTACTGAATGGACTAGTTCTATCCCTCACAGCATTCATTCACATAAAATTAAATATGGTGCCTACCTAGACTAAGATACATAATCTGATGCACTAGCATTTCATGTAATCAGGATGTGTGCTAGATTAGGAGTGAATTTATGTGGAGAAAGTCGTACGTTTGTGGCACTGCGTTATAAGTGCTTAGCAGGAGTTTCAGTATGTTTTGTTTTGTTTTCGTATTAATTTGCATTTACGTGTATGTCCCAGATATAAGAGTGCTTGGTTTGAGTGAGCAGGCCATGATTTTGTGTACACTTTGATGAGAACCATTGCGGAGAAGGAACATGCTGCATCTGATTTCTCACTGTTTCCTGTTGCCGTCTTTGTGCGGCTCTCTGCTCCAATTACCATTCCTCTGCTCTTAATTAAGTCATGGAAATAATAGCACATGGGGCCAGTATCATCTTACTTAAAAGCAATCAATGAGTGTTTTTATAAGTGTGTCCTCTCTGAAAGTTACATTTATTGAGGTTTGCTTTTATCATGCTGCAACTTAACGCCGTGCCCCATGTCTGTCTCCTCACAAGGGTTTTTAATGATTTTTTATTTTCTAAATAGCATATCATAGATTTATGACAGCAAATACTTGGACAGCCTTCCTGAACTTTACTCCATTCCTTCAAAAATACATTTTTGATAGTAATCGAAGTCATTTTTCAACCAATGTCAGATTCTTAAACAAGAAAAGACAATGTACTGTAGATGGCAGTCAAACCAAGTGGGAGGCTGCAGTCTTCTTGGTTTCAGATCATTGGACATAAAGTATATTTGGTTACATATTTGAACTTCCCTCTTGTCATCAGAAATGCATTCAGATTGTGCCCTTAAAACATGTTGAGAGAAAGCCTTGCATTGATATTATTCAGCGCTCAGCCAAATCTACATTTCATATGCATTTCTTTTAAAGATAAGTGGTCTACAGCTTCAGCTTTTAATTTTCATCATTTTTATGTTTTTTTTAATCTTTTTTGTTGTTGTTTTTGTACCTTTTTATGTTTACATTGTATCTTGCATTGTCCTAAAGGAAAACACAATAAAATGTATCCTTGTTCTTATACCCAGTTGTCATGCATTCATCTATGTGTAGTATAAACAGACCACACATACACTGGACGGGAGCACACATTGTTTATAGATTTATAGGTATACTTTATTCACCCTCATGTCATTTCAAACATTTATGACTTTGGCTATGTCCGGAATAACGTGCAATACTAACACATTTTCCTTTCTATTCTACTCTCTCTGACATCCACCCCTACATTCGACTGTTACTATGGCAATCACAACTCCTCTATCCTTAATCCCATTAGTCAACAGCACGGTAAGAGATCCAGGTTTAATTTATAACGTCTAAAAATACACGTAATATGTCATTACGTATCCTAAGATCTAAAATATTTCAAAGAAGATAACTTGACACTGCTCACATCAGTGCTGTTTCTAACCAAGTGGGAGGCCGCACACTGCATCAAATTGGTCTGCATGGCTGTCGTCCCAGAAGGAAGCCTCTTCTAAAGATGATGCACAAGAAAGCCCGCAAACAAGCAGACTAAGGACATGGATTACTGAAACCATGTCCTGTGGTCTGACCAAGATAAACTTATTTGGTACAGATGGTGTCAAGTGTGTGTGGCGGAAACCAGGTGAGGAGTACAAAGACAAGTGTGTCTGACCTACTGTCAAGCATGGTGGTGGGAGTGTCATGGTCTGGGGCTGCATAAGTGCTGCCGGCACTGGGGAGCTACAGTTAATTGAGGGAACCATGAATGCAAATATGTACTGTGACATACTGAAGCTGAGCATGATCCCCTCCCTTCGGGGCCGCAGGGCAGTATTCCAGCATGATAACGACCCCAAACACACCTCCAAGACGACCACTGCCGTGCTAAAGAAGCTGAGGGTGAAGGTGATGGACTGGCCAAGCATGTCTCCAGACCTAAACCCTATTGAGCATCTGTGGGGCATCCTCAAATGGAAGATGGAGTAGCATAAAGTCTCTAACATCCACCAGCTCCGTGATGTCATCATGGAGGAGTGGAAGAGGACTCCAGTGGCAACCTGTGAAGCTCTGGTGAACTCCATGTCCAAGAGGGTTAAAGCAGTGCTGGAAAATAATGGTGGCCTCACAAAATATTGACATTTTGGGTCCAATTTGGACATTTTCACTTAGCGGTGTACTCACTTTTGTTGCCAGAGGTTTAGACATTATTGGCTGTGTGTTGTTATCTTGAGGGGACAGCAAATTTACACTGTTATACAAGCTGTACACTCACTACATTACATTGTAGCAAAGTGTCATTTCTTCAGTGTTGTCACATGAAAAGATATAATCAAATATTTACAAAAATGTGTGGGGTGTACACACTTTTGTGAGATACTGTATATATATATATATATATATATATATATATATATATATATATATATATATATATACCACAGTTAGTTCCGGTCCTCGAATCTGATTGGACGAGAGACATTCCATGAGCACTGATGGTCTGACACAATAAGCACTAGGACACACGTGTGTGTGTGTATCACTCCGCTTGTGTTCAAGCTGTTCTAAAATAAAGTGTAAGAGCAATGCCGATCTGTTAGGAGTTACTGTCTTTATTTTTGAAATTACCTATGTTAGCCAGCAGGTGGTGGCAAAAGATAATTATTGTGTTTAAAATTAGCCAGTTGGTGATGTAAAGTGAATCCGTTAGTCATTGTTTACATAGAACAGCACTCCGTGATCATTTGTATTACTAATACATTACCAAAGCTAGGAAATAGCTTTAAACAGACAACTTCAGAATTAAAGCTCATCACAGCTGAGAGACACAACTGATTTATTACAGAACTCAAGGTTCTTCCCTTTTATCAGAGTTTCCACATTGGATACATACTGTTTAAATGGCGGAGGACATCGCTGTTTCGAAAGTGAATGACTCTTGTGCACCGTGATAGGGAAATAGGGAGGAATACCCCCACTTGGACGTATATTTTCCACTGACAAAAGCTGACCGTCAGAAAGCACATGCTCTATCTCTAGAACTTCAAATGTTATATTCCTTTTGTCGCGCTGCATCTAGCTTTGGGGGATTATTACTCACACAGAGCAATTTAGAGCATGTTTTTGGAATTGTGGGGGAAACCAGAGAAAACCCACAGAAACACGGGGAGAACATGCTAACAAAGGCCCTAGTTGAGTCAGGACTCGAACCCAGGACCTTCTTGCTGTGAGGCGACAGTGCTAACCACTGAGCCACCGTTCACTGAAAAAGTAAAGCAAGGGATCACTCTCAATTTTTAGAACAATTCTATATAAAACAATAGTTAATTTAAAGTAGAAATATAATGTCTAATTATGGTCTCTAAATTAATGCAGCCCCCTTAAATTCTTTGGCCAGTTCATTAATAATTTATTTGATTTTATATGATTTATTTGAAAGAATTAAAATAACAGTTTCATGTCTATCCTTATATTTTTCATCTGGTCGAGGTTGATAAGAGTTTTAGAAAGTAATAAGTAATGCAATTACTTTTCAGACATAGTAATTAGTACAGTAATCTAATTACACTGAAGAAGATGTAATTAGTAGTTAACTTACCCAACACTGGTCATAACATGAGAATCGACATAATGTTCTGTGCAGCTTTTGAGCTTAATCAAAACTTTTGACAGCTATCCTTTTTGAAGACTTTTTTTTATTGACAGTCGAGATATAATATCCTAAAAATCACCAATCTATAATTGTTTTCTATAGTCGTACTACTCATCCACTAGGGGGAAGCCTTAAACAAGCTTGAGCTGTCATGCAAAGAGTGCAGCACTGTCATTCAGTCGAGATGGACATAAATGCGTTCACAGAGGGTTGCCGCTTCGGTTGGTCTCAGAAATATGCACCATTATACACGAGGGGACATCTTCATCCTCCTCTCGTCTCCAGAGCACGTCCAAGCACAGCATCAAAGATAACTTTGATCCTTCATCTACTCACTTCCATTCTCACGCTCCACCTTTAATGTCTGATTTAGGGTCAACTCGCTAGTCTTATGTATTCTCAACCTTATTTTTAACGGATCAAAGGTCAGCTACTGTGGGTTGGTGATCTATTTCTTTGTGGCAGGTCTGTTTGAGTCGATTGTCATTAAAGAAATAGTCCACCCAAAATTTTTTATTCTACCATAATTTTCTCATCCTCATGCAGGGCCCTAGCTAGTGGGGTGAAAGGTGGAAACAATTCTATGGGCCCAATGGTCCAGGGGGGCCCCACAACAAATTAAATACTATATTTATTGACTAGGTAAGGGGCCAAGAGCAATATGGGGTCCCAGAATTCCTTGATATTGCCCTAACCTCATGCCATCCCAGATGTATGTGGAACACTTCCGCATTCAGGAAAAAGGTATGTGGACATTATGACTCCAGTGGTTAAATCCATGTCTTCAAAGGTGTGGGTGAGAAACAGCTTAATATATTACATTTATATAATATTATATCCACTTTCACTTCCACATTTTTTTGTTTTTTGCCGATTACCATTCTTCGTACATATTGCCACCTACTCGTCTGGATGGTTATTGGTGGAGATTTATAGTAAAATGGACTTAAATATTGACCTGTTTCTCACCCACACCTATCATACGGCTTCTGGAAATAAATTTCATTTTTATGATTCTGTGCATTAATTAAAGTTTTCTAAATGTAGAAAGAATATATAGCATTCTGCACTATTTACAGAAGGTCACTATTTATATCTAAGGAAAGTAAAGGAAAAAGAGAGACATAGCAAATACTAAAAACTTGTCACTAAAATTATGAGATCATCTTGTAAATAAAATGTTGTATCAAATAATGATAATAATAAATATTAAATTAATTGATCAACACTGAAGACTGTCATAAATGTTTGATTCACTGTTAGCTAATAAAGAGGACAAAGAATAAACAGCCCAATCACTGAAACATCTGCAAAGTTTATTGACACAGTCATTTTTGACTTAGACAAAACAAAGCTTCATAAACTGATCACAGACTTTAAGAAAAAAAAAAAAACATGGATTTGAGTCAAAAATAAAATGCCACAATAAGCCAAACCATATTTTTGTGACTACATCACTACTGATCTCATAGACTCTTATGAATCACTGATTCATTTTACAACACAGCCCTTAACTGAATCCTGGGGAAAAAGGAATCATACATTTTGGATTCAAATATCGGTTTGGTCTCACTGTTCACCAATGGATAATGAGTGAACGAAACACAATGGTCAAAAATGCTTAACAGGAAAGAAAAATTACTAGGAAAATAATAAGCAATTCCAATCATATTTGTATGTGTGTGTGTGTGTGTGTGTGTATATATATATATATATATATATATATATATATATATATATATATAAAATGAAGAAGGGTTTGTTCATTACCATTGAAAAAATATTCAGATTTGATTAATATTACAATTAAAAAAATTTAAGGTTGCGGTGAATTGATGCATTCCCTGATCCCACATGTGGTTGCTTCACAAAACATAAAAAAAAAAAAAAAATGATTCTTTTGAAACAAAGTATTGGTCACTGTGCTAATATGGCTGTTTTTATTATATCTAGAGCTTTGATTAAAAAGAAATAATAACAATAATAAAAAAAAACAAAAAAAAAAACAGGAAAGCTAAATACGGTAAATAACATTTACCACAGAATCAACACATCATGCTCTAAACGCATTACATAAATAAAGTACATTACAGGGTCGACGACAATCAGAAATGAATTCAACTGTGGTGCATTTGTAAGGACTGCATAACCCTCTGTAGTTGCTAAATAAAACAACGCAGTGTGACTATAGCGTGAATGTAAAATAAATAATCCTGTTCTATTGTGATTCTGTAAACACTTTACAATAATGTTGTATTCATTAATATTAGTTATCTTCATTAGTTTACCTGAACTAACAATGAACAATAATTTTACAGCACTTATTAATATTTGTTTGTTAAATTCAACATATAATTTATTTATTTTTTTTCAAATTTAAAGTTGTATCTGTTAACATTAGTTAATGCATAATAAAATAACATGATCTAACAATGTAAAAGTGTGTTTTTCTAAATGAGCATTAACCAACATTAATAAATACTCTAAAAATGTTGTTATTTGTTATTTCATGATACCTAATGCATTAACTAATGTTTATGTTCTGTATTAACATATAGAACCTTATTGTAGAGTGTTACTCAGATTTCATTTCAAGTATAAATTATAGAATTCTGGCATAGGATTAGTACACTTATTTAAACAAGACTAACTTCATTTAAAAAAAATTCAAACATCAACAGAAAGATGATGTCATAAAGGGGGTAACATGTATTAAAAACAATACAATCGAATTTCATAAAGTGACAAAAACACAAATATTGGCCTTAAAATACACCCTAAATTGTGCAAAAGACATCTTTAGAGAATTACAGAACTGGGGGAAAAGCTCAGGGGAAAGTAACAGTTGTCAAAATAAAGTGACTAACTTTCGAGGAAAAGGTGCCTCATTCATGTGACTGATAAACATGTAAAAATTTTAGTCAATATGCACAAGTTTTTTTTCCCTTATGAATTTCAAACTCTTAACAAAAGCTATTGCCACAAATATGAGGCCTTTAGGGCATTTTTGGAACTGTACTGTATGTACTTCTAAGTAGCAAGCTCAGATTGGTAAATTTAGAATAGTTGGAAAAAAATATCTCAGAACAAAATACATTGCCAGTAAAATTATAAAAAGACCTGATACCAAATCAAGTTTGTACGTAATCTTCAGTTTTATCTGGCTTCTAACAAAAAGCTGGTTGTTTACAGCTAAACCCCCGACAGGAGCAGTGCTCACTATAGATTGTGGATACAAGACAGCCAACAGATAATTCATGAAATACATTGGTGAATGATCCACAGAGGATTGAAGAGCAAAGTATACAATAATAATTTTCGGTCCAATAATCCAAAAAGGGACAAAAACAAAATCAAGCGCTACAAAAACCCCTCAGATTCAGATTTTATTAGGTTCCTCTAATGACATAAATTAACATTCAAAAGTGAATCACCACCGCAAACAATAGAGTAAAACTCTTCACAGAGTATCCTGTTAAGAGTGATGCTTCTCGACATGTTGTTAGCATTGCCTGAATGAGTGCTGGCTAATACTAATAGCAGCATGAATTTAGGTGCCAGTTATACCGATTGCTTTACACAAGCTCACTGGCTAGTTTTGAACAATATTAGCCTGCAGTCCATTGTAGTTAAATTATATTACTTGAGCTGCAAAGACATCCACACAGTCACTAACACGGAGGCGTACACGCACAAACACATATTATTTTGTCCTCTTTTATACTTATTGCAAGAAATTGCAAAATGTGATTAGCTTTTGATGTGGATCACTGATTAAGTGGAAAATGTAATTGACATTTACAGGACATAAAAAAAATTCTTCATTGAATTGAAGAAGACCTCTATCCTCACCACCCGTACACGGGTGATTCTCACAAAAACATGTCAAGGTCCCATTGCACCGCAAAGCCAAAATGGAAAAAAAAAAGAAAAAAGCGCATGCACTGGTGGCAAAATGTTTGCACTAATGTACAGATTTTGCTGTTTTGAAAGGAAATTGATACTTTAAATAAAAAAAAGCGGCATTCAACTGATCACAAAGTATAGGCAGGACATTACTGATGTAAAAAAATAGCACCATCACTATTTGAAAAAAGTAATTTTTGATCAAATCTAGACAGGCCCCATTTCCAGCAGCCATCACTCCAACAACTTATCCTTGAGTAATCATGCTAAATTGCTAATTTGGTACAAGAAAATCACTTGCCATTATATCAAATACAGCTGAAATCTATTTGGTTCATTAAGTGAAGCTTAACATTGTCTTTGTGTTTGTTTTTGAGTTGCCACAGTATGCAATAGACTGGCATGTCTTAAGGTCAATATTAGGTCAACAATGGAAAAAAGAAACAGCTTTCTCCAAAAACTCATCAGTCAGTCATTGTTTTGAGGAATAAAGGCTATAAAATTATTGAAATTGCCAAAAAAAACTGAAGATTTCATACAAAGGTTTACTCTACAGTCTTCAAAGACAAAGGACAACTGAGTCTAACAAGCACAGAAAGAGATGGAAGGCCAGATGTACAAATAAACAAGAGGATAAGTACATCAGAGTCTCTAGTTTGAGAAATGGACGCCTCACATGTCCTCCGCTGACAGCTTCATTGAATTCTACCCGCTCAACACCAGTTTCATGTACAACAGTAAAGAGAAGACTCAGGGGTGCAGGCATTTTGGGAAGAACTGCAAAGAAAAAGCCACTTTTGAAACAGAAAAACAAAAAGAAAAGATTAGAGAGGGCAAAGAAACACATTGGACAACAGATAATTGGAAAAGAGTGTTATGGATCTTAACTCCATTGAGCTTTTGTGGGATGAGCTAGACTACACGGTACATGAGAAGTGCCCGACAAGACAGCCACATTATGGTGAAATGTCAACAGAATATCTGGACAAACTGACAGAATACTAGAATTCCAAGGATCTGCAAAGCTGTCATTGCTGCATGTGAAGTTGTAATAGTAATTTTTCACGTTATTAATGTCCTGACTATACATTGTGATCAGTTGAATGCTGCTTTGGTGAATAAAAGTACCAATTTCTTCCCATACAAGCAAAATCTATACATTATTCCAAACATTTGGCCACCAGTGTACATATACACATAAAGAAAATTAAGCATTTAAGGGCCATTAAGATATTTGCATTGTAACATTTTTTTTTGTAATAAGCAAAATTTCCCTCCAAATTCTTGTAACTGTAAGACATCAGGAAGTATTTTTGAGTGTTTTTGTAACTTTTTAAAATTAAAATAAGCAATAAATGAAAGGCAGTACAACAAATACAACTACCATGATGTAAGAATTTGGAGGCAAAATGATTAAAAATAATGTTGCAATGCAATAAAAAGGTCAGCTTCATAGGCTTAATTTTCTATACACAAAAATATTATTTCGTATTTGTTTCTATTGATTTATGTGTGAAATAAGAACTTGACATGTTCCTGACAGATTTTGAGATTCATCCACATTACCAATATAAAACTGTACAAAATTCATCAAACTTGCTTCGGGACAAAGAATGGAGGTCACAACTGCTCATGTTTCCTAAAAAGATTTGTGCTACAACCCACACAACTATTTGTAAAGCAACAGGATGTTTCATAACTTAATCATACTACCATGCCCTAAGATTTATTGGACACTGTTTGACAAGGCCCACAATAAAAGTTTACATCTTCTCTTAAACAAATACTTGCCTACTCTTTATTTGCAGTAGTCTTTGCAGGAGGGTGAGTCTTTCAAATGTATCCATTTATTATTTTTGTCCATGATTTTTCCCTTCTCAGCATCAACAGGGATGATGAGCCAGCTTTGCATCTTATTTCACCTCTTTTCTAAAAATAGTACATTTTGATACATTTGTTATTTAATATGGACTAACTCATCAAACATCCTCTCACGACAAATGACTCTTTCATTGGTTAACGCCTTAAGGCTGTTTTCCTTCTTGGATTTTGCTCTCCGTCGCAACGTTTCAATTGCTTCAAGTGCAGATAACACAGAGAAGCTGCATTTATGTTCAAATCCAGTCAAGATTGAATTCACAGTAAATTGAGGTTTGATTAGTCCAATGTGGTTTAGGGTTGTGAGATGAAATGCTCTATTAAACTGCGCTTTTCTGTGGTAATTACACATCACAGCACCACTATATCAATTAGAAATGTCCACTATTCATTTTCTATATCCAGGAGGGGAGGTGTTACAAAACATTAGATCAAATGAACCATTGGTTAATTGTACAACAAAAGATATCTCTTCAACTCCACCATAACATTGTGATTGTTGAACACACACATAAGCAAAGTTATAGCGAACTGTTAATGGTTTTGACCTGCTACCTACCAAAGCTTTAAATTACATTATGAAACATGATCAAATAGCGCGTAACTGTAGGGTTCCAGATTTAAAAATCCCATTCCCTACAGAGATTTTTAACATTAATTTATATAAACACTTTAACGCAAGCCATCCATGATTTCAGAGGTTGTAGCAATTATTTATACTTCTGTATAAGCCAAACGTCAGTGCTATTTGAACTTAAATTATTTATTTATTTATTTGTGAAGAACTATACTACCCATAATCCCCAAAGAGAATCTGCCATGAATCCACCAATCAGAGAAGTCTCCGCTACCATGGAAACTGAAACTGCTCAACAACGATTGCCTACTTACACGAAGCTTTGTGAATGACGTAATCGAGTTGATCCTCGTACAATATCATACTTTTATATATTTGTATATATTTGAATATTGTACAATAAACTCAAAGGAATGTTCCGGGTTCGTTTCAAGTTAAGCTCAATTGACAGCATTTCTGGCATTATGCTGATTACCAAAAAAATGTATTTCGATTTTACCTTCCATTTCTAAAATAGATGAATTAATAAATAAAAACAAATTTGTGGTTACACTGAGGCAATTACTTTGGAAAATAAAAGGGGACCATTTTTAAAGTCAGAAATGTAAAGCTCCTAATTTTATCAATACACTTAATTTTTATATAAATGTTTCTAACAACTGATGTATTATTTGAGCAGTAAAGTTGTTTAAATCAGCATTTTAATTGTTGTTTTGGGGTTTACAGCGTATTTTTCCAAATGACATTTTTGCGCCCTTGAAAGGCTCTTCAGGAAGGGAACACCACTCGAAATGTGAGCGCAGCGTAGTTCTAGCGGGAAGACTAGCAGCTGTACATCATCACACTATTAGCTGGGTAATTCCTAGCCAATCGCAGGTAAGCCATTGCTTTATAAGTCTGCTCACAATCTATCACATTGCTGTTTCAGTGCGCTAAGACGGCAACCTCCACCACCCCACCACCACCAGTTGAGCCCCGTCCCGCACGGGGGTAGGCTCCTCGCCCCTGCCTCCTATCTCCGGCAGGATATGATGGTTCCGAGTACAACTCCCTCGGACCGCCAGACGGGGCCTACGCCAAAGAGAGACATTACTTTTCTGTTCTACATTAATCAAATAAATGGTATCTTAAACCTCACTCAAGCCTGCGTGTCTTCCCGATAGAAGGGTTGTTCCAAACAAAAGTAAGAAAGTACATTTTTTCACAAAGTGCCCATTCACAAGACTTTTAGGGAAGCATACTTTCAAACTGTAATGTCATGATGTAATGTCAGGGTGCCACATCAAGAGCTCTGTCCTTCGTAGTGAGTAGGGCATAGGAATGATTACTTTCGATTGAAAAGTAATTTATATTTATATATATATATATTACTTAAAATCCATTTCTAGTCTTCTTGTTGCTTAATATTTTATTCATTCACAATGCTTCAAGGGATGTATAGTGGTGCCTAATGAAATACATGAAGTAAATTGTATTGTATCTTCATGAAATTCCTCTTCAAATCTAAGTTTGTAATGTTGCGATTCTTCTCAGTATTGGATGTTTTGGTTCATGGCTTTGAATCTTTTGATATCCCTATGGAGAATATGAATGGGTCCGGAACAAGACTAGTGCTAGAAAAGCGTGCGACCCCTGTTGCGCTTTTTAGTAACCAATCCATAAAGACCTCCATATCAACATGGCAATACTGACTTCAACTAACACAAAACAAGAGCAAGCTGTCAATAAACACACCAAAGGAACACAACTAGCATGAAACGGCGAGGGATGAGCGCACTGTACCTCTTATCTGTATTTTTTATCCGTCTCAGCCGACCACAGACAAAAATTGTGAGACACTGAGACATTGTTTGTATGAATTTCATTGGTGAAAGTGCTGTAGCTGATCTGACTAGATCTGAGAGAACAGCAAAGAACAATGAGAAACTACTGAAAATGATTCCAGCTTTAAAAGATATGCACCTATGCTATGAACAAGACTTTCTTATGGCTCACAGAGAGGGTAAAATAAGCGGGAGACATGTAAGCTTGAAAGTCTTCCGTGAATCACCTGAAATGTCCTGAATTGGTTGAGATATTTTACATTATTGTTGTCTTATGTCAGTTGAAAATCCAGATGCTCCTGTGGAGCAGCAACATCACTGGTTACCATAGCAACAAAGACTTGATCATGAAACACAACAGACCTTTGCGAATAGATGCCTGAGCCTTGATGGTTCAAGGGTTCAATAGTCATTGCCATGGGAACACAGACCCCATGAAGTCCCTGAACTGTGGCATCACCCCTCTCTTTAAATCAGATCTAATTGAGATCTTCAATGGCCCTTATGAGGTTGGGTGGGGGTGAGGGGCCCCTAAGTACTCCGGTAGGTCTTTATAATGTCTTTAATGGCCCTCCTACAAATTGGACAGCTAGCGTTGGCCATCTTTTTGAGGCGGAGGCCGCAGGTGTAGCAGAGACACATGTGTCCACAGGCGTAGATGACCGTGTCCACTGTGTTTTCATAGCAGATAGAACATTCATCCAGCCATGAGCCTGAGGCAGATGGGAAAGTGGGTGATTTGGGCAGACTGATGGGCGAGTTGGGTGTTGTTCCTGTAATGAGTAAGAGAAAGAGTGTTATACTGTAGTGCGTCTTTTTAATAGGACATGTATATGACAGGTGATGGGTTGAAAAATTAGAAGGATTGGGCACATCTTTGAAAAAGTAGGGCTTGGCGATATGACGATATATGTCATTGTGAAGATTTTGCTATATTGTGTATATCGTGATATGTAAATATTCAGCGCATGATTATCTATCAGTGGGCACGCTTCATACGAGACTGAAACCAAGCTTGAGCGGGGAATGAATTGCAGCCGGTAACATTTGCACATGCTGTTTAACGGCAGATTCATTAAAGGAATAGACCTTCTTCACAGGCAGCGATGGCGCGTTTGCACCTTCTTTAGCAGCGTAAATCTCGCAATTATATTTAGATAAAATTTTTTTTAAATATTGAGTGTAAATTTACAACATTATTCTTTGTGTTATAATTCCCTTGAATTCATTAAAATTTCGATTACAGCTGCTGAGAGAGTGACAGAAAATTTGTCATCTTCTCCCATCTGACTGTCTTAATCCACCGTTCTCTATTTTTATCCCCTTCTGGAAAGTCATTCATACGTAATAGTGGATTATTTCTTTTGGTCTTGGAGCAAATGTGAAGTTAAAATAATATTTCTTGTGGTCTCCTATTCACTCCCATTCACCGCTGTCGAAGTTTAACCTGCAAACGTTTACTTCTGCGTTCCAAAACCTTGAGTGTGAAAAAGGGCTATTATGCATATCAGGCAAAGGTACATTTTGCGGGGCGATTCTGAGAGCTCTCACCAGGGGATGCAGCAGACACTCTATCTGGACAGCGTCACTTGATCCAGACACTTGAATCATCTCTTTAACATGCCAAGGTGCGCTTGGCTACACAGCACAAGTGTACTTCTCCATCATTTGATTAATTATTGCTGATATGATCAATAGAAAAGTCAAAAAAATTAAGGAGAGCTTGTCGTTAAAACAGGTGCGATATCTGTGGTGCAGTGGCGGCTGCTGGTCTTTCAAAGAGGGGAAGCTCATTTTCGGCCTACATTATAAACTTGGCCATTTATTTAAAAGTAAATTCTGCCCTACGTTCCTTTTCGAGAAAATGTTTGCAATGATATCAAGAAATAGGTTGCAGCAGTTTGTCTTTCGACTACACTTGAGAAATCCGCGATGGGACTGAGCGCGAATAGCTTCAGCGACTTCTTATTGTACAGATTCGCTGTCAGTCAAAAGGAGATGCAGTCTTTCGACAGATCCTCCAATCATTACGCAGAAGCCCGGAGTCCGGGCCAGCCCACTCCTCATTCACCCCCAGAGATGCTGAGTGTCCGTGGGAGGGACATAATCGCAGCATTTATCCAATGACTGTCTAGTTTCGGAGCACAGAAAAAACTGTTCAAAGCAGCCCCATTGAAGTCAATGGACGCTCGGCTTCAACAGGGAAATGCACTGTGACGCTACGGGAATGTATGAGAATGAAATCGAGTCAGCCGACCTGCTATATGTAGCTGATTCTGAACAAACTTGTTTTCGAGATGATGTTCTAACGCATTTTTAGTCAATAAATTGTTTACACAATAGTACATATTTGACCATTATTTTTTGACATTATAGGGGAAGCCGAGCTTCCCTTGCAGTCTTAAAGAAATCCCCACTGCTGTGGTGTAAGTTCACAAAAAACTTGTGGTAGGCTAATACAAACAATTTGTATTACCAACTTCAAATTTGTTTATAGATATATTTGACATTTATTTTCTGCAAGACATGTTATTTTTTTCTAAAATCATGTAATATTTTCTTTAGTAATTTGCTTTGAAATGATCTTGAGTTTCTGACGGAAAGTTTATAATAATATTGGACAACAACGTAGACTGAAGTGTGGCATAATGTGAAATTGAGTATTAAGGTTGTGTATTTCTTTTATTTTTAACTTTGACTCTCAAGTTGTAAATAAAGAGAAATGTATAAAAGAGGATGTAGATTTTCCAAAAATAGGCATTACAAAATGGTTATTCATTATGTCAACCGATTTTTATTGGTTTTCCAATAAAAAGAATACGATCTTTTTGGTCATATACCCTAAGGTAAAGTCATTTTAGAGATGGAGCAAGGATTTACATTTTGATGAAAGATTATAAACCTTTTTTTTCCTTTGGAATTAGATGCACTGATGTATTATTTACAATAAGACTAGGAATGTGTATCAAGTACGTACATCTATTTTTAAGATTTACGCATTTCAAAAGTGTGAAAAATCTTCCATCAAACTGAATTCATTAATCTTTAATGTTCATATTATGAGTTATTATAAATAAATGTGAAGTATTGAATACAAATGTATAAAATGTATGAACTTTTAAAAAGCAATCATTTTATTATATACACAGGTTTTAAATAACAGTTTGGTAAATGGCTAATCAACTATATTTGTACTTGGACTAAGTTAAGCACATCTAGATAAATCTAATTTAAACTTTTTATATAAATTGTTTGCCAGGAATGTATATATATATTTTGAGTGGAGGGTCCATTTTGATTTGATGTTTACTTACATTTTTTTTTAAACACACAGACATGTATACATTTATTTTACATTTTTGACATCCTGAAATGGAAATACATGAGACTGAAAAATGCACCTTCAGTGGAGCTGCATAAGGCAGCAGAACAGCGCAGTTCAGTGAGGCTGGGTTCTGGACTTCCACCGCACACGCCTGAGGGCGAGAGGCGCGAGGCAGAGGGGGAACCCGGGCTGGAGGGGTCACGAGCATCACCCAAGACAGAGGAACCTGAAAAGAAATATTACAATACAACAGGTGACCATTTTAAATACAATTCAACACCTTTATTTAAGCTCAAGCTTGATCTATATCTCAGATAGTTCTTTCATATTTGTAAATCCAGTTATATAACAATAATTAATAAGTCTCAGAGAGCCCAACTTCAGACTATCGGAATAAGGTCTAGTCAACTTTGCATTGCATTCTGACCTAGAACCAGGGTTGTGCGAGACTATTGATGCTCTAAGATGACATTACTAGTCAGTCTGTATTTTTCCCCATTAAGCTGTTCAACATTTTTACACATTTACATTTGTGTTTATATTTTTTTACAAAGGATGCATATAAATTACTGTCACGTTAATGTTACATTTTAAATATAATTAATAATACAATTATTGTAAAAGGATATCTGGAGCAAGATCTCGTAAGATGAGCAAAGTAGCTATGACATCTGTTCGGTGGTGGTGCAGCAAGCGGATTTCCAAAACATTGGCTTGCAAGTCGCTATGGATGTTTTCACATTTGAGTCTTCTTTTAATCTGTGCGTGCTTGTAAGTTTTTCTGACTAGTCGACTCCAAAATACACATTTAAATGTCAGTGAAATTAGTCATTCCACACATCCCTACCTAGAACTGCCCACTTAGACAGGAAGGAACAATCTGAGTGACATGCACAATGAACAATCACAGTTTGATTTTATCTATAATATATATAGGTGGAAAAATCTGAAGTTAGAAATAACTGAGAACAATCATGAACAAGGTTTGCTCAAGGAAATCTTGTTGTATTGGTACTAAGTGCCTTAAACAAATCGGAATATCTTTCAAAGATTGACTGGACAAACCTTGAAAACATTGTCAAGTTTAGTGACTAGATCTTCCGCTGAAGGGATGTTGCATCCCTGTTCCTTTGTTTCCAGGAAGACCAATAAAACCCTATATTCTAACTCCTATAAATTCTGCATTTCAAAATGGCAGATGTCATCAGACAAAGTTGTTAGCTGCTGTAGTCTACCTCACAAATAAATCAAAGTAATTTGTTGCTATTTAGACTAAAGTCACCCTAACTGTGATTCATTTAGGTTCACTAGAACTTTAGGTCTCCTGCTCTCTGCAGAACCATATATTGCATATGCTGTGTTGGTGGATGATGAGGGAGGCATTGGTTCCACTAATCTCAGTGCATTGTTGTGGCTGCTGGAGCTCAGGATGGAATCTGAATCTGACCCCTTTAAAAAGCATGATGGTCTGGGCGTCGTTAACAGATCCAATATCCAGACGGCCAAATGGTGCAGCATAGAACAGTATTATATGAATGGAATTTGTGATCACATGTGTTCATATATAGACATTTTACAATGGCTTCGAATGTGACATCCAGTCAAAATGTAGAGTTGGAACTATCCGAATAAAATAGAATACAATAAAGCATTAAGCCTTGAGACGTAAAGCAGAGTGCCTCAATCCCGTTAGCCATGGTACAATCACTATAACGCATCGTGGATTATTGCTTTTATAGTAGCAGAAATATGTAATATGATAAAGACATGAATGTTCAATAAGTAGACTATTAATAATGAAAATAAACAATTCTTCCATCAAGTAAAAGTTCATTGCCAAACAATGTACAGTGCTCCAGACTGCAACTAAAATGGGTGCAAATGCAACAAAAAATTAATTATTAAGTCAATAATTAAAAATCTAGTCGCCATTGGCGACAGTCTGGAACTTTGTGTGTGTTCACATGTGGTTTCATCAGATAGCATCTTGTCACTTATTGAATTACATATATATATATATATATATATCACATCTATATATACTGATTTTTAAAATTATTATTAATTATCTAGCAATTCTGTAATTTGGCAACAAAAAACAATGGCCAATGGCATCATGGTATTTTTTTTTTTTCATCTGGTGCCCTGAATGTAAAGTCCTGGTGCATTAATATAAAATGTACAGTTGCAGGTGTGCATATATTGCCATGTAACAGTGGGCCTGACCATGGCTCATCCAATTAGAATTTACAGTTGGAACTATCCAAAGAAGAATAGAATATTGTGGAGCAGTTAAATATATATATTTGCAAACGTGCCATAGATGGGTTTCTCACTAATGTTTAACTGTCACACAGGGTTGTGCACCATTCAGAATTGAACGAAGAATGCCAATTCAATTCCAACTCCTATAGAAAGCAATTTAATTCTTAAATTCTGAATTTGGCCCTGCACTGTCACAGTGTGTGTGATAAAAGAGCTCTGAGACTGAGAGTTGAATTGCACTGATCTCATTCCTGCTATGCTTGATCATCTGATATATGTGCACATATGGTATATGACAGGGAGTGATAGAAGTGGCTGAACCGAAACTACAGTAAGCTGACCTAAAACCCCAGTTAATGTAGGATCCTCTCAGGCTAGTCTACATGACTGCATTTGTAGCATGGACCTACTCTGGAATTGATCTGTGACCATATTAGATATGAGCCCGTGGGATTCCCCAAAGCTCTATCTTATGCCTGCCAATGTTGTGGTTTATGTATGCGTGTCTTTTCTTTGTATGTGCTGTGCTCACATGTTTGCATGTGACTTACAGTATGTAAGTTTTACAGTGTGATCCTCTATTAAGCTGAAGAAAAGGTGAGGTGGGTTAGGGTGTTATATATGGGGTGGAGTCCACAGAGCGTGATCCATTATGAGTCTGAAATGCCATTCCACCTTCCTGCCATTCCACACATAGAAACATCATAAATCCCCTCATCTAGGCCATAGCAGCTGGCCCTGGATCACAAGGGCCAAGCCTCTTCAAAAGCATCTATACTAGATTAACAGAGATGCAAGAACAGCTGAGTCTCACTAACATTTACCCGTACAGGGAGAGAAAAAAAAACCAATTAGAGAAAGTCCGCCATGTCTAAAGGCCTTTGTCATATGTAAAATGAGCACTATGTGTCAGCATGGTAGAAAGACTTTTCTATATTATAAATCAAAAGGGGTAAACCAGGGCTGGACTGGGAAGAGAAATCAGCCCAGGATTTTACATAGCAACTGGCCCAAAACTTGTTAAGGGTCCGCTGTCCTTTTGTGCATATTGCGGCGCCGTTTTATGGTCCATTCTACATAACGCGGTGGCTCATTTTATTTTATCACGGCCCGTTTCGCGGCCGGCCCGCTCTGTTCTCCCGATGGCCAGTCCGCCCCTGATTGGCCCCAAAGTGCGTTGGCCCACCGGAAAAATGCCCGAATACCAGTCCAGCCCTGGGGTAAACTGGCTGGCATGGTAATACAGTGGCCCCCCAAAAATTATTTGGACACTTGAAGCATTCCATCACATCCTATAATTTGGCTTACAGTTTTGCTACACCAACCCAAAGGTGAATGGCTTCAATTACATTTCAGCGTCCTAACACTTCTTAAAATTCCACCATGTTTTCAATCTTACATTTACAGTCACTTACACCTTAGAGAAGGAAATGGAGGAAATTAGTGTTTGGCTTGCAGCATGTGAAAGTAAAGGAATGAGTAACCTTCAACCATATTAATCAGTGAGCTCTGCGTGTCAGTGCTTGGATGAGCTGTTTTCAGTTTCTGCTTGGTTCTAATAACAAGTTTAGTAAAACAACATAGATTAAAATGATTTTTATCCAATTTCATTTATTTCACTTAGTTCAGAAATAATATAACGGTATGTAAATTTATCGGAATCATCACCAGCTGTATATTTTTCATAAATTCAATTGCATCTCCTCCACAGAAGTAGATCATATATTTAGCCCTATTGTTTTCTGCAGGAAATCAAAGATGACATGTCAGGGCTCGCTGACGTAGTTTTGCCTTTGATTTGTTATTGTGTACTGACGTAAAAAGACAAGTGTGACTGTTCCTGTCTCTGCACATAACGTCTGTGTTAAAACCCCCAATTTTCCACCAATCAAATTTAGTTTCTGATACCGCCACTGTGAGACATTGTGTGCTCTTAATTACATAGCTGGGAAAAAGCATGCAATGAGAGATCAATTAGTGACTGTAGCAGCTACCTGCAATGATGGATAGACTGAGGGTGGAGACAGTCCAGAAAGAAAAAAGCAAAAGTCAAAAAGCAAGGCTGAGTAAAAATAAAACACATTTTCTGATGAGTACTTATTGCAAGACATAAATACTAAATTCTTTGTCCAGTTATGCATTAGTAACGTGTATAAACACAATTGCCTATGCACTAATTTCCACTGTGTTTGTACATAAGAGAGAGTAAGTTTGTTTTGTGTGTCCTTTATAGACATGGCTACATTAGTGTCAAGCATCACTGTTACTGTAGCTCATACATGGTAATCAACTTTGAAACCTAACAAGTTCTAGTGCTTAAAAGAGATTTTCAATTACTTTTCAAACCAATCAGACTCATTACATTGTCACTTGAAAAAATCCCGTAGCCTTTGAAGGAGAGAGCCGAGCCATATCCAGGGATCAGAATATCATAGACACTTGGTGGTGGGATCTTTTGACTTGAGCCAATAAGCAATCGCATAGCAACCACATACTGGTATAATGTCATAGTGTATAATTCAAATTTAACTTATTGATTTGCATTGTTTTATGTCTTCATTTTATTTTCCTGCTGCAGTGAGCACAATAAGATTTCTAACAACTAAACTGTTTTAGCAATGACATTTCACAACTTCAATCTTGAAAAAAAAAAAAACTGTGCTAAAAGGTGAAATGAGAATGACAAATGAAGAGCAAGAAAGAAAGAAGAGACCGTAAACGAGAGAAATGTTTTCTCAAATGAATGCTCTCAAATGAAGTGTGAATAACCCACACTCCTCTTCACTTTTTCATTTCCTGTCCTTCAGTGCATGCTAATGAGATGGTTGAGTGCGTTGGTTCAGCGCTGGAAGAGCAAGAGGAGAGGAAGGGAGGGAAATATGCTTGTAGCTACAGACATCTTGGAGAGTGAATTCAGAGCTAACGGAGGTCACTGCCCTCCCACACACACTTCCTGTTTTTAGCCTGTTTTGTTTGTGCATGTGTTTAGGTGAGCGTACTTTCTTTAGTTTAAATTTATTGAGAGTATGTCATGTGCAGGTGTGTGGGTGAGACCTGGAGAACTTTCTGGTGTTTTAAAAGGTTACTGGAGTGCATCTGTATTTTTCCTCAACGTCTGCAAAATTGAGGAGATTCATATGAAATTAAGTTTTGAAAAGTAGATACCTGCAATACTGTTGATGGCAGCAACAGCACAGTTTTGTACATTTTAGCAGTGGCACTTCTTTGGTCACATCCACACTAATTTATTTTCGTTTGAAAATGCATTGACTTTGCTATGTTTAAGCATCCACACTGAAACAGCATTTTCGTCCACCTAAAACAGAGACTTTCAAAAACTATTACCAATACAATGATGGAAACTGAAAATAGATTGTTCCCAAATAAAAATGGATAAGTAGATGTGGCTATAGCTGTCTAAATTTTAGTCCCTTAAATTTGGGATGTCAGTCGATTAAAAAAAAATTAATAGAATTAATTGACATAACATACCGATTAATTAGTTGATTAATTAATCACAATTAATCGGATATAGCAAAATTCATTATAAATACTGAAATGTACGTAATACATAATAATTCAAATATAATATGTATATAAAATAAATACAATAATTCATATTGAAATATATTGCATTATTGTGGCAATTTATTCCCATATAAATGAAAAAGCTTACAGTTGACAGCTAATCATTTTGCCATTGATTTTGTCAATTTTTTTGTCAGTCGTTCTTGTATTCTGTCTGCACTGTTTTTAATTATTGGTCTTCGTACATGTGCACCAGACAGATGCTTTTGGAAGGTCAAATTGGTTTTCGCCATAACCGCCAAGTTAAAAGTAGCCAAAACCTTGAAAATTTGCGCCTTGAGATGCATTCTTATATGCTTCGCCCAGTTGTCACAAACAAACCCTGTGTGACCGGCTCTCATTCTGTGGCGGCACTGCTTTTGAGGTTTGTTGATTTGTGTTGACTTCCCCTTGCTGACGTGGCTGATGTACTTCACATTTAAACTGCTTCAATGGAAGGAAAATATGCACTTTTGTTAAACAATTTACATGCGGTTTAGGGGGCATGATTAAATGCGTTATTTAAAATTTTTATTAAAATTCATAAATAAATGAAAGGTGCATTCAGTAACCTTTAATTGTGCCATCTTGGACCTAACATCTTGGATGCAGCTTAATTTAAAATCAATAGTTTTAATTGTAGAAATTTACTATTAACAGCGAGCTATGATTAAATTAATCCCTGAGTAAGTACTATTCGGCTGGTCATGTGATTCTAACATGGCTGCCCTCATGAGAGGACCCTCTCCATGTTAAATAAAACAGATTTTATAAGGATAATATGACTTAAGTCTTCATCTCATGTGAGGTGTTGTGATTTTATAGATTTCAAAATTACCTTTGTTGAGTATTTTAGTTAGGAAACATAATTTGAAATTATATTCACAACCAATTTTACTTCTTTAATGTGTTGGGAATAAAACATTCCCAACACAACAGGCGTTACCTACAACAGTAGCCCAAAACATTGCCTAATACACTTACCTAGAATCCTCAGCTGTGTGACAGCACCGTGCAGTCCAAAGAACATCCAGAGCGGTCGTGAGTTATCCACACACACCTGCATCCCCACATTGGTGCCATTATGACTAAGAATCACTTCCCCTTCCTGTGTGACCAGGAAGCCCAGTATATCTCCACTCTGCAAAGCAGTGGGCACCCTGCAAACTGCCCAGAATTCCTTACGGTCCACCAGTGCTTCTGGGTTGTACGGGAGGTCACTCGGGCGAAGAACTGCTGGGTCACATGATGTCACACCATACGACAGCGACCCAGATCGGGCAGGGCTGGACTTGATGACTTTGATGAAGATGGTTTCTCCGATTCGGAGTGGCCGATCGGTGAAGACTAGTGTTCGTTCTTCGCGGCCATTTTCGGATCGTGCCACTGTCTGTTCGTTTAGGGTTTTTATGTGGGCCCCCCGGAGCTGGTGGAAACGTAGGTCACATTCTAAGGTGTGTGGTAGCACTGATGACTGCTGGGAATTCATGGAGTTTTGAGGGATGGGACAGGCGACGGGGGCTGGTGGAAGTCGAAGCCTAGCATCATCTTGCGGCAGGTTGAGATCGCATAGGCTGACGGATAGACGGGAAGAGTCTGCCTCGCGTCGAAAGGAGGCAGATCCTCGCACTGTGGTAAAGGATCGTGGCCGGAGAAAGTCTGGGGGGACGATTTCACTCTCTGTGGGACAGAGGAGGAATACAGTTAGGATTAACTAATCTGTATGAAGGTTCTTGATAACAGATACCGAACATCTGGCAATACATTTCAATAAAAAATAAGCTTAAATTTAATTTATATACAGCTCTTATAATGGATCTATAGGCAATGAGTTGCCAAGTTAGCATTTTATTTACAGTAGTTATGGTCAGCCACTATGGGGTTTTCAATGGCTGATGTCAAATAATCTCAACATAGCCAATTATAGGTCTGTCACTAATTATAAGGTGCTGAAAAACAGTTTAAAGCAGCCTAAGGTGGTTTACTTATCAGGCCACCAAGCTGGTATCCACTGGTCAGAAGAGTCTTATTTGATGGTTTTGGAGAGGTTTGGGGGTTTTAGAGGCTAGAAGGACACTAGCTTGGCAAGGCTGGAAGACCAGCTGCAAAAGCTAAGGCCAGCAAAACACCTCAAATTTTTTTTTCATTTAATTTTTTTATGCAGGGTAAAAATATAGCTAGCTATCTGTAATAAAAAGATTACGTATAGCATCATGTTTGGAAGATGTTTGGTGAAAACCGTAAAACATCAAAGTATAATTTTTAGAGTCTAAAAGGTGGACATTGGTCCAAAGCATTATTCATCCCAAAGTCTCAGGTCTTAACCTTTTGAGTCTTCTTGTAACTTTTCAAATTCTACCAAAACAAAGGATACAGTGCATGCTCATGAGTCTAGTAATGAAACTAGCAAAAAGTGCTAAACAAATTCACAAATCTAATTTCTAAAAGTCTAACTCCAGTTACTCGTGCACACCTCTGGAAATTAGAATATCTAAATGTAAATTCAAGACAGTTTGCGTAAACTGTAACTCATTATAATTTCTTATAATTCGTATAAGAGTTAAAGAGTAACATATAGGTGTTTCCAAAATGGCTGCCAGGGAGTGTCACTTTACATACTTTACCATTTATTCCAGTTACCTCAAAGGCTGCCAGGAATAGAACATTATAGTAATGTAATAGTAGGGTTGCATAGTATAGCAGTCACAACATACCCACTTCTCCTTTCCCGCCTGCCTAAAATAGTGTCAAAAATTAATGAAGTGCTGGGCTAGCAAAGTGTTGTGCGTCCACCAAATTTAAAGCCCCATTCCTAGTAGCCTAAAATAGAGCATTACAGTAGTTTGGAGGTAGTCTAGTGTAGCTTATCATAGCTCAGCACTCAAACAAGCTGAACTTGTAACTGATAGCCCTGCTGGAGTGTGCCCTGTATTTAGACCTCATCTGTGCATTCGAAGACATTCAGACACCAGACAAAAATAATAATGCTAAAAGTGGCTTGCCACTAATTAGCTATAGTCAAAATTCGCCTTTCATCCTAAGAGTCAAATTGATCAGTTAAGCCATATCAAAAGTACTTGTGGAATAATGTTGATTACCGCAAAAAAATATTTTGACTCTTCCATCGAGGGACTTAAATAAGTCGATAAGTCGAAATAATTTTCTGTGGTAATCAGCATTATTCCACAAATGCTGCCGATTGAGCTTAACTTGTACTGAACCAGGAAAATTATTTTGACGAGCAGTGGCGGCTGGTGATAATTATTTTATGGGGGGCGCTTTTTTTTTTTTTTACACTTTATCAACATTATTTATATAATATTTTTTTATGCCCGTTGTTGTCCACAAAACTTCAGTGCCGACACTTTGAAATAAAAGACAGGGAAAACAAAACAGGGAATTGCTAACATCACATCCAGTCAGCCACCTCCGTTTCTCATAACAAGCGCGGGTGAAGCTTCGTGTATAGCTTCATCCTCGGTCACTGGCCTGCTGCTGGATTTGTAAATCTGGTTGGTCCGGTCCGAGATCCTTTATCCTTTTTTTTCTTCCCGCGAAAGCCTCGTGAAAGGGTTTTTTTGCAAATAAATTACAGAATTTGGATTAACTGCTGCCATTGTTTTTACAAAAATGCTGGTCAGTCTAGCAAGGTTTTGGCGGAGTCGGAAGTGGTGTTGCCTGCGCACTCACACTCGCAGTACTAGCGTAAAGTGAAAAAAAAAAAAAAACTAGCGTAAAGTGAATGACAGATGACGAGAACCAATCAGATTTGATAAAATAACATGTATCCAATTCTGATTGGCCAGGGACGCAACGACTTGCGCCCGGAGGAGAATCTTTAAGAAACCAATTAGAGACCAGCTTCAGGTCACATGCTGCCCGAAAATTTAAAGTCTCACATAGACATCCATTTGTCCGGCGTCCCTCGCCCATGAAACCGCATGAAACATATTGAAAAACATCTAAAATAGTTGATTAAAGCCAGTTTTTATTAAATGCTGCTTTCCTTACTACCAGCCGGCACATCGTATGAATAAACTATTTTAGTTTTGTATTTTTATATAATTAATTTTGTACATGTATATTTCTGGAAACTTGATATGGGGGCGGCGCCCCAGCGCCCTCTATTGACAAGCCGCCACTGTTGACGAGGCTGACCAGCAAATCTACCTTGGTCAATTAGCTTCATCAGAGAGACCATGCTAGTCGACCAGCTTTACCAGCTTTGTTTGCTATGACTATGCTGCCCCATCCATCTAGACCAGCACCAAACCAACACTAACCAGTACAACCCAGCAAGGACCAGTATGGACATTCATGCTGGTATAAGCTGATATACAGCAGTGGTCTTTTCCAAGTACTCAGGTACTCATGCCCTTCCCTGGTATGTGAGAGAGAGAGGAAGAGAGAGCGATGGTTAAAAGAGAAAAGAAGTGACTAGAAGATAAAAGGAAAGGCGGAGGTCAAGATGTGCGATAGAGGTAGATAAAAGGGAAGTGTGAGGCCTTACCTCCAGAGAGCCTCTCTCTGCTTCTACCTCTACTTCTTTTCCTCTCTCTATCTCTGTCTATCTGCAATGACCCAGAGAGACTGTTGATTACCTCTCGTCACAGATAAACCCTCTTAGACCCAATTACAGCTTGTGAGAGTGCCTCAGCATACAACAGCGCAAGAGCGTGATCAAGAAAGAGAGGTTCACCAGCCTTCTATCTATAGCTCTATAAGGACGCAACTCATTTCTATAAGTATGAAGGCCAGACATTTGGCTTATAGCTCAAAGTTTAATACAAACATCTAACAGGCAAACAAAAGTTCTCTAATACATGATGGCTCATTCCCTTAATAATACATACTTATGAATAAATATCTGTAACATGCTCTGTCTTTCTCTCTTAGAATAAGTCAGCAAAGAATTATTGGTATGAATAGGTGGACTCCAAATGTATTCCAGTATCACTAAAGCATGCAAATAATTACATAGTAAAGATATGGTAAAGTAAATAAAGTAAGAATGTCTGAGCTCTGTAATTCCATACAATGCAAGTGAATGGGTGCCAAAACTTTTAAGCTTCAAAATCCAAATAAGGACAACTTAAAAGTGCTACAGACAACTCCAGTGGTTAAATCAATGTCTTCAGAAACAATATAATAGGTGTGGGTGAGAAACAGATCAAAATATATTTGTTTACTATACATTCTCCTCCCTGCCCGGTCAGTCTCCATTTCAGTATCACTTTCCCATACTACTTCTGTTTTTGGTGATTCACAGTCTTAATGCATATCGCCCCCTACTGGGCAGAGAGGAGCATTAATGATACAAAATTAATCTGTTTCTCACCCACACCTATCATATTGCATATGAACACATTAATTTAACCACTGGAGACATATATATTACTTTTATGCTCCCTTTATGTGGATTTTAGAGATTACATTTGCATTGTTTGGACCTACATAGCTGAAATCTTAATTTGTGTTCTGTAGAAGAAAGTCATACACATCTGAGATGCCAGGAGGGTGAGTAAATCATAAGAGAATTGTTATTTTTGGGTGAACTATTGCTTTAAATAGTTTGGATATGGTAAGTGCTAAAATATAGTGCAAACTTTGCAAGGAGATTGGTGCAATAATTCTGGACAAATTTTGGCCATATTATATTTTCATGGTTGATCAGTTTGCTTGATCTTGGTTCTATGTTCCCAATGTTCCAAAGCTAGTTTATTTATCTTTCCTGATTTTTCTCTCGCTAATTGGTCCACTTAACACAACTTAACAATCCTCACATACAAAAAATGGCATGACACTTTGAATAGTTTTGAAATAAACATTTTCAATTTGGTGACATTCGGAATCTAACCCATCCTACAATTGGCCATTGTCCCAGTCAGTGTCATAACTGCAGGCAGTCAATCGAGTGAGTAGGGGCCTGCCAAAACCAGCCAAAGTGACTTTCGATATAAATGCGAAAATGATTGATGGCTATAGGGCTCTAACATAACTACAAATTTCTAAAGCCAAATTTAAACTTCTGAAAGCCATTTTCCAGACAAGTCACTCTATAAACTTCCATCAGCAGCAGTGCAAACTAATGGATTAATATCAGATTATTTTTGTCTTGGTAGGTGAACCCGACAAGGCTGTCCTCTCTCACCTTTGCTGTTCTGTCTTGCCCTGGAACCATTAGCAGCCACAATAAGAAAAGTGGATCATTTTCCTGGTATTTTTGCAGGAGTGTGGTGCATAAACTTTCACTCTACACCGATGGCATATTATCATTTGTCTCCGACACTTGAATATCTGTGACTAGCCCCCACAGAATTATTAATTCTTTCTCCAAATATTCAGGATACAGGATGAAGTCTAAATCGGAAGCGCCTTTCAATGGCCCAAGCAAGACATTGTCATTTTGAAAATTTGAGAGATTTAGTTAATTTTGACCCACTAATGAAAAGGTTCTTGTGTGATGTGGATAGGTGGGCTTCACCATGGCTGAAAAATTAAATGTTATAAAAAGGTATTGTATCCCCAAATCAAAATATTTACTGCAGTCTCTCCCTCTATAAGTTCCTCTTTCTTATTTTAAGCAATTTGATAGAATAACTAAGTTTTTATTTTGAATGGTAAATTAACTCTAATTAACTACATTTACCAATTGACAAAGGAGGTTTAGGCCTACCTAAAAAAAAATTAATTACTATGCTTTTAATTTTAGACACTTGGCCCATTGTTCTGTTCCACGTGAGAGAGCCCCTCACTGGTACAACATTATACAAGTGGTCCTTGCCCCAGTTTCACCATTGCAAAGACTTTCTATTAAATTGCTTATAGAAGTAAAAATGCATCCCATTGGGGGCTTGGGTAGCTCAGTGTGTATTGATGCTGATTACCACCCCTGGAGTTGTGAGCTGGAGTTGTGAGTGACTCCAGCCAGGTCTACTAAGCAACCAAATTTGCCAGTTGCTGGGGAGGGTAGAGTCACATGGGGTAACCTCCTTGTGGTCCCAATTAGGGGTTCTCTCTGTGGCGCGTGGTAAGTTGTATGTGGATCGCAGAGAGTAGCATGAAGCCTCCACATGCTGTGAGTCTCTGCGGTGTCATGCACAGCGAGCCACGTGATAAGATGCATGGATTGACTGTCTCAGAAGCGGAGGTAACTTGGGCATTCCAAATTGGGAAAATGAATATATATATATATATATATATATATATATATATATATATATATATATGCGCTATTTACTTTGTACTATTTTACACAACCTCCTAAATCAGCAGAAACTCTTTGTATGGTGCTCACAGCCTTTAGAAAGGGGCATGAAGCTTCAGTGTATTATTCCTCATTGATGCAGAGTCTTGGTGATAGGGCCTTAACAGTTCTTAAGAGGTAATGGGAAAGAGATTTGAACTTGGTATTGGAGGATGAGGAGTGAGAAAGTATAAAAAAATAAGAACAACTTAAAACTATGTCTAGGGATTCAAGGGTACACCTTATTCAGTTTAAGATTTTGCACTGTTTCTATTGGACTCCCTCCAGATTGTTTAGGCTTGGTTTAAGACACATCTACCTGCTGGCGATGCCAGTTGGAGGATGGTGATATAGCTCATGCTCTGTGGTTCTGTGCTAAGATTCAAAAATGTATCTATGAGGTTTTAGATTCTCAAATTTCATGCCCTAGGCTATGTATGTGGTGGTTATTAAAGTAGGTCTTGTAGGTTTGTAGAATATACAAAAAGCAGGGTCCAAACTTATGTAATGATTGGCATACAAATAATTCTTAGAGGATGTAAATTGGCACTCATTTCAAGAATGGTTCACCGAATTGGGCCAAGTGGTGGCAGAGAGATTAGATGCATATGGTAAGAAATGGGGGAAAAACCTGACCTTTCTGGAAGGCTCTTGGTGAGGGCCATGTGGAGAGAACCCCTTTTTTTCCCCTCTCTCTTCATGTTTATATGCTTAGACCATGGGCATGTTTGTTGGGGGTTGGGAATGAATGGGGGTTAAGATGGATAATGGTTGACGCAGTGCATGTGTATGTGTGTATATATATATATATATATATATATATATATATATATATATATATATATATTTTTTTTTTTTTTTTTTTTTTTTTGAGAGAGAGAATCAACCAATAAAAATGTTCATCTGAAACTAAAATACATTGACCCATGGAGTGAAAACTAAGAAATAAAACTAAATCCACAACAAACCTGCTCCACAAATAAAAAAAGCTTTTTATTTTATAAAGCTTGGAGGAAAAGGAGGTGGAAAAATTCAGGGAGGAGTAAAGACAAGAGAGCTTGTTCGTGCCAAGATGTCTGTGACCGGTTGCAGCTGCTACCCCTCTAATTACCCTGCACCTGCTTAACTGCCAATAGCCACTTTCCCTTTGTCTTATTGGCCCTTTTCACACAAGCCCCGGCAATGCTGCGATGTGACTGGCTGTGGCCAGATTGTAATCTCTCTGAAAATACAAGACTGAACAAAAACAGTTTTAATGTTCTCAGAGATGACATGAATCCAAATTGTGCATTAACGTCCCACTTTAATGAAGAGACGCAGCTGCACAGACAGAGAGCAAACAGCTATTTTGATTTTCTTTTTTTTTTTAAGGTGTATTTTTTATTTAACACCAGACCCCAGCACCTGTTGATCTAAACACAAAAGCTAGTGGAAAATAAGCAGATGAGGTTTCTGATAAACAAAAGTGGGTCTTGGTTCACTCAGAAAGATACATGGCAGGAATGAAATTGCCAAAAATGGAAATGTAGGAGTAGGGAGATTATTCTTTGCCCATCTCACTGATGTGTCACTAAGTATAAAGTATTTCAGTAGTCGTTACCAACGCTACTGATTCTTCAAGCAATTTTGATACCACATTAAAAACTAAATGCTATCAAACACACAGCAAACACCCAAAAGTTAATGAATATAAAAATCAACATATTAAATGAAAACAATCACATATAGCTTTCAAGTAATTCTCAAGTAAACATTATTACTTTTTCCCTTTTTCTGGACACTGTATTTTAAAGGTCATTTTGTAAAAATCCAAATAACTTTACAGATCTTTATTGTAAAAGGGTTTAAACAATGTTTTTCATGCTTGTTCAATGAACCATAAACAATTAATGAACATGCACCTGTAGAACGGTTGTTAAGACACTAACAGCTTACAGACGGTAGGCAATTAAGGTCACAGTTATAAAAACTTAGGACATGAAAGAGATCATTCTACTCACTCTGAAAAACACCAAAAGAAAGATGCCCAGGGTCCCTGCTCATCTGCGTGATCGTGCCTTAGGCGTGCTGCATGGAGGCATGAGGACTGCAGATGTGGGCAGGGCAATAAATTGCAATGTCAGTACTGTGAGATGCCCAGGATTGGGGAGTAACGGAATACATGTAACAGGATTACATATTTAAAATACAAAATATAAGTAATTGTATTCCACTAGAGTTACAGTTTATATAATTGGTAATTAGAATACAGTTACATTCAAAAAGTATTTTGATTACTGAAGAGATTACTTTGCATTTTATTGTCATTCGTTTCATTTAATATTTAGTCCTTTCAGATGGAAAACATTTATACATGGTGTGAAACACTTTCTTATGATGTGTTACATTCATACGAGCAGACAGAGAAGTTTGAAGTAAGTTTGGAGCAGAAGAAATAGAAATAAACCTTGTGTAAATTGTCAGCTTTACACTAAGCTTAAGTGGATCACGTTGGATCAAAATATCTTTTTTTTTTTTTTAGTAAGACCTTTAATATCAGGGCAAGAATCTTATTTTGTTTTTTGTTTTGTTGTCCTTTAAACCTATCTAAAATCATTAAAACAAGATCAGTTTGATTGATCTTGTTTTGAAACAACACTGCATAAGATACTCAGATTTTTCAGAAAATGTATTTTTAACATGTGTACTTTGTCTTACTGTGCTGGCAGAGATTTTATAATCAAAACAAGTGAAAAAATCTACCAGTGCTGAAGAAGTAATCCAAAGTATTTAGCATACGTTACTGACCTTGAGTAATCCAATGTTACAAATGACATTTTACAGCATGTATTCTGTAATCTGTAGTAGATATATATTTGCACAAAATAAAAGCATTTGAAATTGAGTGGACGTTTGTTTTTTGCTGAGTTTATAATTTTTTCAGCGTATCGCGCAGGAGCACCATGTTTTTAGATGCTGTTAGGTTAGAAAGAAATGTAACTATTAAAAATGTGTCTTTAGACACCTGCATTCTGTTCTTTTCGCTGCATCTAGCTTTTATAGCGCAAGTAGGCTGTATTCATAATATAATGTGAATGATTTTCTTATGTTTGATTTTGTTATTATTAAGAGAGAATAGAAAGTATTACAGTCTATTTACATAGAAATCTTTTGTGCTGTTTTTTTAAATATTTTTTTCTATATTTTCTATATTTTTGACTTTCTATATTTAGTTTTTTCAGTGTCTTATAAAAAAAGCACCTCATTTTTTAGATGCCCGGTCAGGTTAAAAAGAACTATCCATTTGTTGTTCTGCATCTAGCTGTTTTTAGTGCATAATCTTGTTTTGTCTGAACGACCCTGCACTGATCAAATAGATTGAAACATCCAATTATGTTCTGCCTGTTTACATACATATCACCAACTGTGTCTACACTAGTATCTCGCCAAGATGAAGTTTTCTCCAAGAAGTTAATTTGATCATTGCTTGGTATTGTTACATTTTTATTATTTTAGTATTGACTTGCTACAGAAGTACTGGTACTTTTGACATCTTTAGTCTCAATCTATTTACCATTCAGAAAATTCTTAGTTAGTTCCGTTTCACCAAGCTCAAGACTTTATCCCAGTTTCTCAGACACTCATTGTGTAAAAAAAACTGGATGTTGGTAGTCATTGTGGGGGCCTTATGGCAGTGTGATGCATATGGTCCATGTACGTGTGTGCGCTTGTTTGAGGGAAACAGAAGGGGGAGACAACAGAGGTTTCAGTAGAGCATGTTGGCTCTATGCCACACTTGGCTGTTGGCTCTCTTTGTTCAGAATAATGGCCACACAGGCAACACGTGGACCCATTGACAAACGATCTCTGGGTCACTAAACCTCCTTCCCTGATGTTTTTTTACTCTCTCTCAAATTCACACATACACTGTCGAATACTCTCTGAAAGCCACAAAAGACCATCCGTATAGCTCTCATTCAAATTTTATTCAAGCAAAACAGGGTTTCTTTGCCTCAAATCACACATTTGTGGTATGGCTAATTTTTGGAAAAAAATCTTGTTAGGTCTTTCATTAGTATCTTATAATTTTAAAGGTGCAAAGTAGAATTTTGGCATCACCGGACAGAATAATGCAAAAATAATGTGTTTTCAGTTTTACTGATCATTATCCATTTGCCATTAGTCAGAAAACAAAGTCCCACCCCAAAGTAATTTCATTGGTTGAGCCAATTTCACCACAGTGTTTATACTTTTTGTTGGAAATTGATTACTAATAGTTGTCTCTGCTTATATGCTGGGATGGGAAAAAATATTTACAGTAGCGTAGAAAAGACCACAAATTACACACAACTAACCTGGTCCTAACTAATGCTGAGTTGACACTACACGATTTTAAGCCCGATATTCGCTCGCCAACAGTTTTGTGGAGATCAAAGACAAAACCCGAAATCATAGGTAAATCGGAGCTCGCTCCCATGAGCGACGATCGCAACGTATGAACTATCAAAGACGCGATTTGAGAGAAGCGCCGATGTCAGGATGTTAAATATCTGGACCTGTCTGCGATTCCAAATCGCACAATGTGAAATATGTTTTGACTGAATACAACTGCAGCGTTGACCTACAGCCAATGAGAGAGCAAGAAACGGGGCACGGGAAGTTTCAGTGGGAGGAGTCCTGATGTACCTACAACAGAACATCAACTAGCATGGCAGCGCTATCAAGGAAGTCTCATTGGAGGAAAACTGAGTGGAACATTGGCAGGAGCAGCAGAGCCTATTTGACGTTTCCTCTGAACTGTACCAAAACCGGGTGGACAAAGAGAAGCGTTGGAGAGAAATTGCAAATTCTTTGGACAGTCAGGTAAGCAAATAGGTAGATTTTTATGTAAGAGGTACTTTTTCATATTGTAACCAATAAAATATATGATGCCTTTGGGAAATTAAAAACATACCCATAATATTCTGAAATGCATAAAGTTTATAAATGTGTAACATTTGTTTTCATATCTTGTATCACTTCTCGCATGTACTCTGTTGTAAAAACGTAATTTGGAGTCCAGGCAGTGTCGTCTGGGATTCGTCAATTGTGAAATGTTTTTTAATGTGTTCACCCCTATCGCAGATTCCTCGTGTAATTTGAAAACGCTACGACTTCCATGACAAGACAGACAGATGTATAATATAAACGGTACCACGATCCAACATCTTTGAAAGTCGTGTAGTGTGTAGGAGGCATAACAGGTCCTATTCAACATATCAGTTTTTGACTTCTGCCAGGAATTCACATTGACACTAGATGTGGACCATTAACCCATTGTTATTATCTTTCTATTATTATATTCTAAAAAGCCTTCTGTGTTGTTTTGCTCTATTACATGGGCAGATTTTCAAATCCATAGTATTAGGGAGAGGCGATACAAACAACCCAAACACTCCAAGGTTCTTCTAATCAGTACCACCACAATTAATTCGACCCTCACTAAAATAAGTAAATTGGAGGCAGGCTGAAATTTTGCACCAGGCGTCTTATCCTGGAAATTTGAGAAGGTCTGTGGATGTTTATCTAGCGGTCTATAAACTGATGTTTGCCCATAACTCCCTCAAAGAGGCTCTGAAGTGCTCTGCCTATATATAAGACAGCCACAACTTATCTCATATGCACTGTCCATGTTTGGATGACCCAAGGCCATGGCATGAGTAAAATAAAGAAAAAGGGGAGTTCTAAGTTTGGAGAAGGGAATGGAAGGACACTTAACAGCAGGAAAAGGAAGGTGTTCTGTTTTGGGATGGGTTATGCTACACTTTCCCGCCACCCTGAATGCTTTTCCCAGAACTTCCTGTGCTGGTGTGATCTCTTGAAAACAGAATTTGACCTCTTGACTTGCATTTCTTCACTTGATTTTTTCCCCCCTTCTTTGTACTTACAAAGAAGTAGGGCTGGGCGATATGTTGAATATTCATGATATACAGTATTCTCAATGGTTTTGAGATATTAAATGAAGCAATATTTAAATATTACAATGACTTTAATTTGCAACCTGGTGTCATAGTGAAAACATACTCTATATACATTTTTGCAAAACTTGTTAAACGTTTCTCCAGGTACAATTCCCTGCAGTTTCCAGGTGAAATGAACACTAGAGGCACTACAACAACTGTGTTTTATTCTCTTTCACTCAAATCATGACTTTAATGGCTTTATGACTTTATAAATACTTATTATCTCTCTGTTACTCAGTCCCTGCTATTTATGATAATGACACACTTTTACTCTAACGCATCTTTTGAAAAACAATACATTTTAATGCTTGTATTACAGACCCACCTACACATATACACTTTTCCAATAGCTTGTTAGACTTAGAGTCGAAAAACTGTGGTTTAATTACAGCCATGAACTCAAGCTGACACGTGACATTATAGAGTCATAGAAACAGCGCAAAATGATGTTGTTGGTTCAGAAAGTGTTACTTTTCATTTTGCTTCTGCATTTTAAAACACTAATGGTCAGGTTTAGGCATTGATAAGGTAAGGATGTCTTTTTTATCATCTCATTTATATTTTAAAACACTAATGGTCAGGTTTAGGCATTGATATGGTAAGGATGTCTTTTTTTAACATCTCAATTATATTATAAAACACTTTTACTTAGGTTCAGGCAAAAGTTTTATGTTAGGGAGGTATGCTTCAAAAACATCCATCTCAAATTCACCTTAAAACTTCATATTAATACGACACCATTTTACTTGATTTTGGCGCCCCCAGCTGGACATTTCACTGGCAACCTGCAGCCAAACGTGTTATACAGCACATACATTTTGAATTGCAAAAATGTTGTCAAGTTATGTAAATTTCATGAGATCAGACTGTTAATAAGCGATAGGCAGAATGTTAGCCTCAGTCACCATTCCGGTCAAAAGATGCAATAGAAGTAAATGGGGACTAAGGCTAACATTCGTCTTAATGTCTCTTTTTTTTTTGTATTCCATGGAAGAAAATATTTCATATGGGTTTGGAATAATGTAATGGTAAGTGAATAATGACGACTTTTTTATTTTTAGGTGAACTATCCCTTTAAGTTTAGAATGTGCTATTAGAACGAATTTGTTATTAGACTAGTTTTGCGATCCATCCTTGTCTTGTGATTTGCTAGAATGAGAGTGTAAAGACAGAGATGTTTTTAATAGCGCCTCTGATTTAGACTTCAGTAGCAAAAATGGCATTAGAGGTGGTAAGTTTGAATCATTCTGATTCAAAGATTCGTTTGCGTAATCATCAGAAATGTTTCCAGAAGTCTCTTTGTGGCATTTTACATGCACAAAGTGTTTTAGCGAATATCTTTATTTAACACATATTATATTGCTGTTTATTACTATTTACTGTTGCATACTACATTGGTGCATATAAATGACAATGATTAAATGGCATTCTTCCTTGTGTTCATTGAATCAAAAACAATGTGGAAAACATGCCTGGATTATTATTTTTTTTTACAACATTTTACATATTTTAATTTAATATAATTTATATCAAAAGCTGTTAGGTTGAAATGAGGGGTCCTTTTATTGGAAAAAATGCCATCTAGTTTGTTTAGCCATATCACCCAATCCTACAATGAAATAAAAAAGGAATCAAAACATAATATACAGTCATACAGCCAAATGGTACAACATCTGTTGCTCTAATTTTGGTAATTTATTCCACCCTAAAGCAGTCAGTCAGCCAAACTAAATAAATTACTTCTGTTAATACCCATTATGTGAGCAAGTGCACAGACAACTCTTTAGACACCAATTCACTGTTTCTGGCTGAATAGTGTAAATAGACCATATTTAAGATATTATTTTTGAAGGATGAAACTCTCTGCATAGAACATTCAATTAAGAAAATTAGCCTGGAATGGCTCACTGTTGCCAAGTCAAACTTGCATGTCAATCATATAAATCACAAGATTCAGTCTATTTCTGAGCCACACTGACATGTATTATTATAAATTTCGTAATGAACATTGTAGAATATATCTATTGTTACATTTTAGCTAAATTTCACTTCCTACATAATTGTGCTACTAATTACCCACAATGCATTGTTTAGTCTATGACTGTTGCAACAATATATTTTTTACTTTTCAAGTTAAAAACACATTTTGAGACTCTTGCATTCTGTAGCGCTTCATCCAGCTGTTTTGCAAGAATATGAGCTGTGTGAACAGCCCTTAAAATGATCAAGGGATTTATGCATTCGAGATTCAGAGATCATAATGTATTTAATCAAGATCAAGATATTTAAGGAGCTTTTCTTGTAGGTAGGTTGCGTTGAACACTGCATCAACTACAACAAGGGTCTAGTTTAGCTTTTGTAATGCAGCTTGGTCCCAAATATCTTACATCAGGAAACTCGGCTGCTATGCTTACGCTACAAAGACCAGATGTTTGACAAGCTATTTGAAATCTCATTATAGGAGCTGAGTATATGTTTCCATCCTCTGCTTGGACACTTTAATATTTAGAATACAAAAGTAGGTTAAAGGAATAGTCCACCCAAAAATGAAAATTCTCTCATCATTTACTCACCCTCATACTATGACTGGAAGCGATCATTTATAGTTAAAAAAGGACTTAAATATTGATCTTTTTTGCGCCAAAAGTAATCATTTCGCTTTAGAAGACATTAGTTTAACCACTGGAGTTTTACGAATTACATTTATGCTGACTGTCTATGATTTTTGGAGCTTCAAAAGGTCTGATTCCCATCCACTTGCATTTTGCATTCTATCACCACCTTTGAAATGGACTATAATGGATGACATTAGACAGTCTTTGTCCCACTAAGCTTTAATGTGACATATTTTCCTAGACAAACAGAATACTCTGTGGTAGCCCACCATTATCCATCAGCATTTAAAGCCTCATGTACTAGCACAGTAAATCCAAACTCATATTCCCTCCCATTGTCATCGTACATAAGGTTGCATACCACAATCAGTGGTGATCACCTTACAAAATTAACAAGCTGAGCCAAAATGGATGAAAGGAAAATATGTCAGCGACTGTTGTTGCCAGCAACATCCACTAGACTCAAGGTTGAGGAACAAAGTACAAGCTCTTGGAAAATTGACAAGTCTTTTAAATTAAACACCAAGAATGGTGCAATCTTTTCCTACTAGGGATGGGAATCCTAAGGAATTTAACCATTTCAGTTTCTTAAGGCCAAAACATACTCTACGTAAGTATGTGTATGCAGAAGCTTCTAGCTGCACAAGCTTGATTTTGTGCATAGTTGCGTTCCCAAATGTGTCAAACTGCACTGCATTCTCAACATTGCCACAAGAGGTGCAATAGCAAGATTAGTGTAAACTGTCTGCTTCAGGTAAGTTGCTAAAAAAATATATTTAAAGCAACACTATGTACATTTTTTCTTAAAAAATAACTAAATGTTATTAATGAGAGAGTGCAACAAAAATCCATCTTCCAAACCATGTCTTTACCCAAATAAACTTTGATAAACCTAGAATAATTATTTATATTTTATAATCAAATAAAATCCGTACACAGAGAAAATAAGATCTGGCTACTGTAGCTAGCACATGTGTGTATTTTTCTTTATAACTGCAATAATTTATATAAATAAATCCTTTAGTCCAAGGCTTGCCAAGGACATGTGAGTCTTGAAATGATGTTGACCACTGGTTGGTAACAATGACAATCTATAAATTAGTTACTATCGTGGTCTGTTATAAAAACTTTACAACGTTTGACCTCATCAGACTAGCAATCATTGTGTCTAATGATAACAAACGTTGCCTACCTTTTGTAATGCCACTTATTTCAATACACCAATGTTTACAATAAATCAAAGCATTAGATATGGCACTTATCTGCTCAGATGACATGTTTTCGGATATACATGTTTTCCTTTCTTTCGTTATTTATTTGTCCATTCGCTCTGATAAGATGTCCTGTATCCATGTGTACACCGGTGCCTCGAAACACATTCATGGGTGTTCAGAAGAGCAGAGCCTAAGCAACTTACGTCATTACCAAAACAATTTTTTACTTTTGAGGAATTACACCCCACCCCCAATAATCAGTTCTCTATCCTTTCTACAGTACTAAGTTGTGGCACGGTGGAGGGCGGGACCGGCGCTTGATTGAGCACGCCCGGTCCCGTATCGGGCTGATTGAGCCGGCAAGAGGGTTAAAAGGCCACTCGCAGACGGCGATCGGGAGAGAGAGCTTAATCAGCAGACGTCTGCTGTCCTAAATGTTTGTTTTAAGTTCTTAATTAAATTATTATTTATGTTGACAAGCCGGTTTCTCGCCTCTTCCTTGCCCATGAAATGATCTGTTTTACATTGGTGCCGGAAACCCGGGAGGGAAGAGGGATACGCCGTAGCGAAGTTCTCGCCACTTCTCGATGGAGCAGCCGCGGCCATCTGCCGGGGGACGGAGGAGCCCAGCCGCCTGGACGTGGAGGAACGGCCGCCGACCGCGAGGGGAGAAGGGGCTCCTGGCCGACCGCCTGGAGCGGTTAGGGCCGCTGCCAGGGGCGGGGGAGTCCCCTAGTAGCCGCTGGAACGCGGCGGAGTTGGAGACTGCCGACCGCGTGCGGGGAGGGGCTCGCCGCCGACCGCCTGGAGCGGGAGAACCGCTGCCAGGGGCGGGGGGAGGCCCCTTCGATACCCCGGGAATGCGGCGGGGCGTTCCGTCCGCCAGGGGCTGAGGACTGCCTCCGATCTGCCCGGAGAGGCGCGGCTGTTGTCCTGAAGAGGGTGGAGAAGTGGCTGAGGAACGAGCTACGACGTATCAGAGAACCGGCGAGTACGTTTTTTTTTTCTTTCGTTTCTTTAATCTCTCTCTCCTCTCTCTCTCGATACCGCTCTGCGGTGGCCTTTTCCCTCTTTTTTTAAAATTATGGTGTTTATGGGAGGGGAGGTACTGCCCAGTGCAGGAACCCTCCCCCCCCCTTATTTTTAATGGTTGTTTCCCTCCCCTTGCCCCTCCCTCGTCCAGGTTGATGGGAATGACCCGCCGGCAGACCGCGCGGGAGGCGCCCCCCCCCCCCCAGGGGATGTACGTCAGGCCGGGGGTCCCCGGCCTGAGAGAACGGGGGAGGAGTGTGGCACGGTGGAGGGCGGGACCGGCGCGTGATTGAGCACGCCCGGTCCCGTATCGGGCTGATTGAGCCGGCAAGAGGGTTAAAAGGCCACTCGCAGACGGCGATCGGGAGAGAGAGCTTAATCAGCAGACGTCTGCTGTCCTAAATGTTTGTTTTAAGTTCTTAATTAAATTATTATTTATGTTGACAAGCCGGTTTCTCGCCTCTTCCTTGCCCATGAAATGATCTGTTTTACATAAGTATATAATAGCTACTGTATATACTAAACAAAAACAACATTTATAGGTTACCTATAAAACATTTTCTTATTATTTATTAAAGAACAATTTTATTACAATAAAACTACACAGTGACATATGAACAATCAGTACTACCCAGCATTACCCTGATTTAAGTCTCAAGTACATGTACACCAATTAATCTAAAGAATAAGAACTGATTCTCACTTTTGAACCTTACTTCCCAACACAGGTAGAATCACACCTGTGGGGCGAGAAAATTGTGACTTTCAGTATGGAAGCTTACAAGATTGACAAGACTCATAGTTACGCAACACTGATCCTCAGCCTGTTTTGATGGCACAACAAGTTCCCCAAGCGATAAATCTTTCCGATTACTTGGTCTGTTAGCTTCTGCCGCATTTAGCCTGGCCAGCATGTATGTTTCGGAAAAGTGTAGTTGAAGCCAGGGGAATTTATTAAACAACATTGCAGCCTCATTGCATGTCAAAATGTCTCAGGGGACGACTTCATTTCACTGCCATTATATTCTGGCACCTTGAAAACCACACCAAGGTTCAAGGTCCAGCTACACACTAAATCTTATGCTAGGAAGAAGACTGCTGGACTGGCATGGCATCACCTTCAAGCTGCAGGGCAATAGAGAGCATTGAGGATGTGATTAACACAGGATTATACGTGTAGAATAGGGAAGTCCGAAAGACAGGGGAGCACAAAGTGTGTGAGTGTCTGCCTCTAAGCAATGAATGAGTATGTACATTCACACAGAGGCAGATTTACAGCTCATGGCTATATTTTTCCCTGTCAGTGTTTATTAGTGTCAGGGAGAATTTTAACACCATTCAGGGCCAAGAAGACAGTATATCATTGTCAGAGCTAATATTAAAGAGACTGCAAGAAGGGTTCTCTAAAGTATGATGTCTGTTCTCAGACAGTTCTTGAATTGTCCAAGTAATAATCAAATCCAATTACAAAGAGGTCACAGCTACAATGCTAGTTTGATTTCATGGGGTTGTTTAAAAGATAACAGGAATTTTTTACACTTAATTCTGTATATAAATCACAAAATATTCATAGTCTGATAAATCACAGACGTTTATGGGTTATGGTGGATTTCAACTTGGTTACAGTCTCTGAAGGAAAACTGAGTTTGTCCTGAGATGCATGCATGGCAACCATAACATCACATTAATGGCATGTTTAATACAGCATATGGCAAGTTTCAGCAATGCATTATCGCACACACCAGCATAATTCACAAGCATGTATTCACGTAGACAGGTACCTGAAATTATCTGGATTCTTAGTGAAAGCTGTGTTGTAAGAGTTAGTTTGAGGATTTGCTATTGTCTACAGTGTGTTCATGTGTATGGGTGTGTTCCAAAGTCGCAGGTGCATGAGAGAATTTCATCATGCATTTAGGCCCGAGGCACTCCAGTTTTCCAAGATAAGAAAAACTGAAATTACAAGAAAGAATTTTTGGCATTTGCACCAATGAGTCATAGAGCATTTAAATTCATCGTCAAACCTCCTTCTGTAAATGGTTTACAAATGGTTAGAACAATTTAGACCAGTTTTTTCCTCCCCAATCAAAGCATGTAATTATCGAGCACAGAACTAAAGAAAAAAGTAGGAAAATGTTTCCTAAACTTTAACATGAAATGGCCCATTTTACTTCTGCAAAGTGAAATATATTCAAGTATAAAAAATGTAGGGCAAGAATGGTTTGGATTGCACATGTTCCACATCAGCATGGAGTCGGACATCAATGCACATTCACAGTTGATTGTGCTGTTGGCAAACACTTTTGAGGATGGTTTTGGAGGAGGCTGTTTTTGAGGAGACATGGTGGCTAAAGTTCAAGTTCTGCCTCAAGATCATATTGCCATTTATTAATGGAAATGCATATTTTTCAAATATATTGCTATTCTGCTATAATCACCTTTATTACATCAACTACAATCAAATCAATTAAATGACTGTGTGGCAAGATAAAAAGGCAGCATTACCTACAACACTAGCCTGAAAAAATCTTAAATGGCTATTTGGCTATTGGTTAACATTAACCAATAGACCACAAGGCCTTGGAGACATCAGAAGACAAGGAAAGGTGCTTCAATGGCGGACCAAGTTAATACATACATTTGATGAGTAAGAAGACATTGATTACAGTTACATGCAAAGAAAGTGGCTTAATGCAATAATGTGGGTTATTGCGAGAAAACAGCGTTCTCGTTTACAAGCACTGTATAAGCGGCATACTCCTTAATCCAACTATACATGCGGCTCGTTCGGTAAGAAGCTTTGTCCGCAGCAACGTAATTTTCCACGATGCTTGTGTAAATAACTCTCATGGCATCCAAGATAGATTTCATTATTTTACTCTGATGATTCGATTTATTTCCAGATATCCCAGAATTGTTGCTGTGTTTGTTTCTTTCATTTACTATCGCTAACTGCAGCTGAATTGCAATGCAGTATTGGGGGTTTCCCTCTTACATAAATCTGTGGGATTCCCCCAATGTACAAGCATATATATGTGGATGTTAGGGACAGTCAATATTTTACATCTGTGTGTATAAATGGTTATTGTTTGTAGTATATGTGATTTTCCCACTGTACAACCAGAAATGTAGAATTTTTTCAGCTGTGTTGACATGTTGTTGGGTTCTATCTTATGACGTTTGTCATGCTGGTCCGTTCAAAGCACACGCACTCCTCAAACATCCATTAGAACGCCGCTTATGTGTTTACATGAGTACATTAAGCCGCATTCTCCAAGAGAAACCTAAGTGTGTTAAACCTCTTAATTTCTTAATCCTAGATAATGTGACTGTATGTTAATCGGACCACAACTGGCCCCGCCGTTGTGCACAAACAACGTAAGACAGAGGTGATGCACAACGCATATTAATGTCCTATCTTTAAATACAAAATTACGAATTGCTTCATGCATATTTAGAAAGACAGATAAAGACTGTAGTGCACATGTAAATGAGTTTGAAAAGCCTCTCTCTACCATCACTGATATGCTCTTCCTTCCTGTGTCCTGTAAATCTGGTCATTACATGTCAGGCCTTCAGACACAAATGCAATTGTTTGAATCTGGCATTGGTACTCCAGGAGCAATGTTTAATTGAAATACAGGAAGAGCTCTTTTGATCTTGCGCTGCAGGCGTTACACTAACAAACCATTCTAGGAAAAGCAAACGTGACATAAGCAGTGACAAGTAGGACTCACACACATGCATTCTCTGGTTTCTGCGTAGTAGCAGACTGTCGAGAACACAGGTTCAGCAGTGCATGTCAACGCTGATCCTTGTGAGGCAACGGTAGAGATAGAGTTACGGGCATACACACTTGCACATGTAACGAAACGTATCCCACACAGCAGAGCGATAGCAGACAGAGCGGCTGCTGTCATTTGCCGAAGCGCTCAATTAGGATAAATGGAGGTATCGCTGGTGTATGTGACCTGTTTCTATAATTAACCCTGGGGGATGACAGCATTAAAGCTTGCTGCATGCATGCGTGTGAGATGTGAATGTCTCGCCCCTCATAGGCCAGATCCCACCCCCACTTTATGCACAAACACCCACACAGACACATCCACACGCCGATACTTCAAAGTGTGGTTATGGTATTCACCCCTCATACCAGTGTTCAGTGTGATTATAAACAGCAATGAGACTCGACCATACAGCGATTCTGACTTTACATTTCAGCTTTTCTGAATGCGTGATATACGTTGTCTCGACTCTCGACCAACAGGTTTTTTTGACCAAGGACTCAAAAGACAATTTATTGGGGGAGGGGGGAGGTGGTTATTGGAGAAAACTTTGTGACAGTTTCTGTGTAAATTGTTTGTCAATTTTTTAGTATGTAAATTGTTGCATTATGCGATGTTAAACATATAAACAGATGCAAAAATTGTATCACTCATATAACAAAGTGTAAAAATGTTCATGTTTCATACTGTTATTTGGGAAAACATTATTAAACTGAAATATACATGTAATGGTTTTATGAACGATTCACTCCAAAAATTCTACCATTAATATGTATGCATTTATATTTAACAAATAACAATATTCCATCAAATTGTGCATTCTTTTTATTTTTTAATAAAGATTACTCCATCCAATTTGATGTAATTTTGTAATGAAATGTAAACGCTTAACCCTTATGTTGTGTTTCGGTCATTTTGTCCCAAACTTTTTTAGTTTTTTTTTTTTTTTTTTTACATTTTTTAAATTTATTTGGAATAAAATTCCTTGACTTTGTTCACATATGGTATCTGAAAACATAAAAAAAAATATAAATAAAAAAATACATTTGGACCATTTTATTAACTTTTTTTTTTTTTTATATAAATAAAAAAAGATTTCAGTTTGCTACACTTGTGTTCCTGGTCAAAAATGACCGCCCAATGGAAATTATTGGATTATACTACAAATACAGAAATATTAAGTGTTCAGGAGCATACCAATCCTTTAGATGACAATCCTCACATATTTGGATGTGTGTATGCACACACACACACACACACACACACACACACACACACACACAAAACAAGTGTTGAACTCCCTTTAGTGCACTCAAAAAATATTTTAGCCTATCAAGATGTATCCATTTAAATTGAATAACACATTTCCATCTAATCGAATTGCCTAATGTTTAACAAAATAAAATGTACAAATCTTACAAAATGCAAGTTTTATTAAATACATTTTCTACAAAACTATTCAATTCAAATAGATTGAAATTTGTTATTCAATTGAAATTGATCCATCTTAAAAATAGGCTAAAATATTTTTTTGGAGTGTGCATTGTCTTTCCATGTACACTCTTTGAGGAATATTTCAAGATCAATTTATCATATGCTGTGTTTAGACTCGTTTGAATCGGGATAGTCTGTTGTAAGTTAAGTTATGTCATTGTCTATGTTATATGTATGTTTCAGGAAGTAATAAGGAAAAACGTTCCAAAAAGACACTCCTGTTTATTATATTTATGTGTGTCAGTGGGAATTTCATACACTAATACTCACTGCAGTTTGGCCGCTGAGTGAAACAAATTAACTCATTGCATTCTACTAATTGAGACATTTCCATCGATACATATGTTTTCACCAACTCCGAATATAATTGTTGTTGTAACAAATTTGCAATTGATGAGAATGAAACAGTTCTGATTTGTCAGCACATTAAAAATCATTATTTAAGAACTGGTAGGATCAGCTATATTCATTGTAAAATCCAGAATCTAAGCTTTAAAATGACACCTATTTTTGTTCAAATCAAGCAAGTGGTTATTCATTTATTATGTAATTATTATATATTTTTTGTTTTCTGCAGGGAGTGCCTCCCAGTGACCCATTTAAGCTCAATTCAATTAAACCTTCTATCAATTAAAATATATATATATTTTTTAAAATATGTTCAAAAGGTCAAAATTACTACAAATTTGGAATTTGTAGTCATAATTACTACAACATAAGTTGATAAAAAATCTAATGCAATATCTTTTGATAATACAGCATATCCAATATGAGAGATTATAAACAATGGGCCGGTTTAATGGGCCGGTCATTTTTGAGTAAATGTGAGGAATGTGTTAGCAGAAAATGAACACATCAAGGGTTAAATCTTCAAATTATTTCCTTTTATATAATATTCACAAATAATATTCTGCTCCCAAAACTATTCATACTGAGTCAAAAATAAACATTTTGTCATCATTCACTCACCCTCATGTTGGCTCAAACATATAAAAAAACATGCAATGAAAGTGAATGGTGACTAGACTAACATACTGTCAAACGTTTTGCGTTCCATGGAAGAAATAAATTCATGAAGGGTGAGTAAATGATGACAAAATTTCAATTTTTGGATTAATAACAATTTTTTGTCTGTACTCACCCAGCAGCTGCACTCCTCTTGTGAGACCGTAGACATCAATAAGGGCCCACAGCGGCTCTGCGATCCGAACGCCGCTGAAGAACAGCATAGGGCTGGAATCATTGATGCGATAAAATACTCTCCCCTTTTTATCCACCCAGAAGGAAATGAGGTTTCCTTCATTTGCAAACTCTTCTGGCAGGGCCTTGGCCCAGAAGCCGCTCTGGGATACCAGGTCAGGGCAGGCATACTTCGGCAGACTGTCGGGATTGATTCGGGAAGGATCTTTTGAGGTGAAGCCCAGGCGGAGAGCTCCACTCCAGCAGCACTGCTTTTTAGTAATCTAGAGGATTAGGAGGGAACCAGAAAGATTCATTAGTATTAATACATAAAACAAATGCATGAAACATTACACAGCATAGTATCTTATAGTATCATAGTAGTGTTGTTTCTAAAACAAGATGAATCAAATTGATCTTGTTTTAAGGATTTTTAGATATTTTTACAGGAAAACAATACAAAATTTATCATCAAGAAATAGACATTCAAATAATTAATTTAAACCATTGAAACATTTTACGAATAAAAAAACAAGTTCTAATTTTTTTCTTTTCAATTAAAAATTTTCATTTGATTAAATTCAATTTGTGTAGCATTTTCACAGTACAAATCAATCCAAAGCAGTTTACAATTTCCAATGCACAAGCCAAAGGTAACAGTGGCAATTAAAATCTACCTCAAATATCATTGTTTTGCAGCTTTTAGAAGAATTCTCTCAATGTTTGCTCCCTTATGTGCTATTAAAGCTGAATTGAAGGCCAAATAGTGGTCATGTTTTAATGTTCATAAATGGCTAAATATAAAGAACAATTGAGAGTCGTGTGGTGTGTTTGGAGTAGAGGAGCTCTGTTTCATTTGACTTATAGAAACAACTGCCTGGACTAAAGGAATGAGCACTACAAACATGTCAAGAACATAATGACTTACAGTACGTCACAGCAACCTGGCACTCCTGAGAATATCAACGTTGAGAACTGGACTAGCGAGTGAGTGCACACACAAATGTCCGTGAATGTTGGTCGATTAACTGGTTAAGCTAGATTGAGCACCTAGTCTGGGGTAGGACTGTTTGTTTTGCGTTGTAATTGTGCTGACATGTTGTTTTGGGAGGGGGAATCTTGCAAAACTCCTTCAGGATGGTACATTAAAGTACAGAAAAGTTGGAGCAAAACAATTTGAAAGTGAAAACGCTACCTACAATTTTTTTTAACATTGCAAGCATTCTGTCTATCCCAAACTCATCTATCCCACACTATCCGTTATTGGTTCTTACCTTTAAATGGACTTGCTCATAAAGAGCTATGGGCCGGTTGCTAAACGTGATGGCGTTGCAGAAGCTGGCCTGCCGTTTGACGGTCCTCTGTGCCAGATCCATAACTATCTGAGAGCCTTTAGCGTTGGGGTGGAACAGAAGGGGGCTCACGGGGATGCCTCCACACGGATGTAAAGGCAGACAGCGCTTGGGTTTGTGGTGGCATCGGTGAGCAGTTGAGGGGAACGGGCCACCGAGAGAGTCTGAGAGAAAGATAGAGAGAGATCTTATTTAATCATATGCAAATATACTGTATATACTGTGTGCATATATATATATATATATATATATATATATATATATATATTTGGGCAGATGTTTCACAAAATCATTTGTCTTAAGATGGTTAATTATATCTTCAACTTTAGTATATCTCGCCAACATTACCATTGCAAATAGAAAATATTAGAATAGAACAACAGGGCACTCTGCAAGAGATGATATTGCTCCCACAGAGGCCCCACTGAACATCAAGTCTGGGATTACATGAAGATACAGAAGCAATTGAGACTGTGAAACTGTATCCAGGTGTGCCTATGTGAATTGGGGCTGTTTTAAAGGCAAAGGTGGCCACACCAAATTGTCATTTCGTTTTTCATTTTTACTGGACGTTGTATGATGTTAGCTGATAAATGAAAACTATTTATGGAATTATTTCTGAAGACATTCTCACAATGCAACATTTTTCACAAGTGCCTAAAACTTTTGCACATATATATATATATATATATATATATATATATATATATATATATATATATATATATATATATATATATATATATATATTGACTTGTTCTCTACTTTCTCCACATTATGATGTCACACTGTGGAACATATTTGGATCTGACCACCTCTACAACAACACATCAACCTTTACTTTACCTTACATTTTCTTTACCTTATCGGACTGTTTTTGTGCAAAAAACTTTACTATTATTATAAGTAAACCACAAGAAACATATTAAAATTATAAAAAAGTAATTGACCCCTTTAAAGGTGGATTATGTCTTTTTTATCTTAAAACAATTTATCATATGCCTCCTTAATATGCAGAGACAACTGTGAATAAACCAAGAAGTTGACTCAAAAGTTGATTCATCCAAAAACTGTAAACACTGTAGCCATGTGGCACTACCAAAACACTATTCTCTGTTTTAAACAGCCCAACATGGCAACATAGGCTCAACCATTGATGTGAATTTGGTGTGGGGCAATCAGTTTGCTTACTGATGTCAGATGGGGTACTGTTTAGGCAACCAGTTTGAAAACAGTCATTGTTTTTGCAATTCCATTTGATGCTAACACATCATCCACATAATCTTGCATCTTATAATGTTCTGTTATAAGCTTTGCATTAGGAATGACAGAAAATGTTGTAAACTACTGTGGTAGAACATTAGAAACATAAAAAGTATAATGGTGTGAAGATAAATCTTCTCTCAACTGTAATCATTTGTAAAGCCCTAGCTCAATATGACTAAAGCCTGACCTTTCCTTTTAAAACAATGAACCGCATAAAATAGCATCAGTCTTTGCATGGTAAGATTTGAGGAGTGGTGGTGGCGTAGTGGTCTAAAGCACTACACTGTTAATCAGAAGGTCGCTGGTTCGATCCACACAGCCACCACCATTGTGTCCTTGAGCAAGGCACCTATCTCCGGGTTGCTCCGGGGGGATTGTCCCTGTAATAAGGGCTCTGTAAGTCACTTTGGATAAAAGCATCTGCCAAATGCATAAATAAATATAAATATATAAATATAAGAGTTGTCTGACCCCATTTCACTCTGGGTTTGGTGTACAGCATTTACATTGGACAGAGGGACTTTTAGGTTTCTAAATAAATATTAATCATGTTTCCCAATAGGCTAAACTTAACCGTTCCAATTTCTGTACTAAAGCATAACAGCCTTAAAGTGCACACGTGCAATGCTAATAATTAATTTACGTGGTGACATTTACATAGTGACATTTCATTGTCTTCTGCTACCATGATGCAATGTGTATCATAAACAAAGGAACAGAGATACGAAAGATAGCTATAGTCAACAGCATTGGAGGCTTGCCTACTATATGCATTTATTCATGACCGACATTCACCCAACGTTGGCAATAGGCTCCTTTAACAGGATAACATCCCCTCACAAGTCTGAAGAGTATTCACTGATGACACCACTTGGATCACCTGTTGTAGCTTCCATATAGTAAACTGATAGTGGGCAATGAGCTCTTTCCTGAGCAATGCAGATAAGAACACACATGTCTCAAGAGGAGGAATGCCTTATGAATAAAGACAGGCCATCTTTTCTATATCTGCCATATCACAAAGCAGTCATAGAGCGCATGTGTCGAACATGTAATGGACATGTTCAGGGTCAAAAGAGCATACTTTGACAAGCTAGAAAGCTCAACTGTGCGTGAAAAATCGACATATACCCTAGCCATAGGTGGTTTGCACGGTCTTGGAAAGGTTGCGTCTTTACATTAAATGTCCTTTAAAGCATCGCCGCAACAGCCATACTTATATAGCTATATAGATGGATATTTCAAGTCAAGTGGATTTTTATTGTCGTTTCAACCATATACAGTTAGTACAGTACACAACGAAACGAGACAACGTACCTCCAGGACAATGGTGCTACATAAAACAAAATAGGACAAACCCAGAACCACATGAGATGACACAGACTAAATAAAATACCTATATAAAGTGCACGTGCAAACGTGTGCAAAAAGTACGGGACAGTTAAATATATTTCTAACAATGAACAGGACAATAGACAGTTAGAGACAGTGCAGCGCCGACCAGTACACAGTAGTGCAAAAAGATGACGGCCATATTTTTGGCCGATGCATTGCGTCTTGCATTGTTTTTTGAGTGTCCTACCACAAGTATTACGTTTTTAAGATGGCTTGTCAAGTTAAAATAGTCCAACTTTTAAAAACGTGACCCTTACATTCTGTTCTATTATGTTGTGCCAGAGACCATTTATTTATGAGAGATGGGCCACTTCTTTTAAAATGAATGGGAGAAATTGGAACACCCAAACAAGAAGCTCCAGAGACCAATGGTCAACAGAAGTAGAAAGGAAGTCCTGTCTCACAGGTAAAAGAACAAATCCACTTTTAGATAGACACATCAGCTGTCAATCAACCTACGCACATGCGCATTAGCAATACAATCCGGGAACATTTAGCTTTTTAGCGTAATATGAGGTGAAGAAGCACAATTTGTGATATCAGTGTTGACAGATTTTATTGCTGATTTGAAATATGTTGTTTAAACGTAGACTTGACAAGCAGTTTTTAGGATTACAATGTTCCCCCATTCACATAATTAGGAGCTTCACTATCATTACTGGAAATACCCTCCCGGGAGCATTTCAAAGATGGCCGACAGTGGACTGACTTGCTGGAAAGACTTTGGTTGTGCTCAGTTTTGTTATTTTTTAAAGGAGACATATTATGCCCCTTTTTACAAGATGTAATATTAGTCTCAGGTGAAGTTTCAGCTCAAAATAACCAACGGATCATTTATTATACCATGTTATAAATGCCTATCTTGGGTGGGTTCAAAAACATGATGATTTTGTATGTCTCTTTGAATGCAAATGAGCTGCTGCTCCCCGCCCTCTTTCTGGAAGACAACAAATCAGAACCTATATGACTGACAGCTTAAATACCGGAGTTCAGGCAGGGCTGGACTGAGAAGTGAAATCAGCCTGGGATTTTACATAACAACTGGCCCAAATGTTGAGCGGGGGGTGTTCGCTGTCCTTTTCTGCATATCGCGGCACCATTTTGTGGTCCGTTCTGCATAACGCGGCAGCTCATTTTAGCTTAACGCAGCCCATTCGGTTCTCCCGATGGCCAGTCCACCCCTGATCAGCCCCAAAGTGCATCGGCCAACCAGGACAATGCCCTGTATGCCAGACTACCAGTCCACCTTGTCCACTGCTTCTTCAGTGACTCTGATGCCGGGAGTATTTGAAGACTCTTATGTTCACTTTTTCAGCAAACAACAGAACACTTATGATGCTTACGAAGCTGAGACATTATTCTTATCACTGTATCTGCTCCAGCGTGGAAAAAAATGGCGGACTCTGTGTAGATCACTCAGGGGAGGAGGGTGGAGTCCATCACCAGTCGTGGGAGAGGCCTGCTCTAAAGTTACGTCACTTAGCACAGAAACAAAAACCGTTCATTTTGACACACTGTTTTTGATTTAATAGACACATTTATGTACAAACACCATGTAAAAGTGAATTTTGCATAATAGATCCCCTTTAAAAGCAAGAACGCATTTTACGTAAATTACCCCAAAGAAACATGTCCAGTCGGGATTAGGTGAGCACTAAACCAGCCTAATTATACAAGACTTCCTTAAGACCAATTAGTCAACTAATTGATCAGTTGCCCAAACAACTATTCAGGTAATTTTTAAAATAGGTAGTTTTGCACATGTCTTGTATATACTATGTGTCTCTAGGTGTACATGTGTGTGTGAGTGTGGTCTGGTCTGGTCTGTTATCATACGATCATTGTGTGCAACACTCATAGTCGGAGCACACTGAAATGAATGCATTAACAAATACAAGAGCTGCAGCTGTCAGACAGAAAATGGAGGTTAAGTAGCAGCTTATGTTCCTTAGCAACGCTGCCATAGCAAGATCTTTTCGTTTTTTAAGCTGATCTGAGTTCAGAATTTGTGCTTTCTTTTCAAATGTCCAGATAAAATTATGCCTGAGGAAGCTGCTTCAAGATCAGTGTAAAATCAACTCCCTCAAGGTTTAATCAGATTTTTTCCCCCCTCATAAATTCAATAAATGCATTTTAACCGAATCTAAAGAGCTTACATACCATGCAGGCCAATGAAGATACAATTGCATCTCACAAAGGCACAGAAAAGCTACAATGAAACATTTCAAAATAATAATTTTGGACATGAATACAATAGATAACATCCACTAAAGTTTTCATAACAAATCCATAGTTTATGTGCAGACGACTCATTCAAAAATAGGCATAAGGAACATAAGTGTAAATAAGTGTATACAGCTTTGGTCCACACTAGAAGGACTCAAGCACTAGGCAATTAACTCTCACCATGAATCGACATACTCCTGAATGTTCATGTTCCCAAAAATGTACAAGCCCCATCCTCTATAAGACGGGTTCAGGTCCCATGGAAACCAGGCAGTGCATTTTCTATTTTCAACAAGCGGACAAAAAACAGTTGAAAAATCACTTACATTGAAGTAGGGATCCAAGTAATATCTAGGGACTTGAGGATGGGCCCTTTGAAAATGGGTCAGTAATCAACCACCTAGCAACCACCTGGAACAGCCTAGCACCATAATAAATCCATTTAGAACATGTTAGCAACTGTATAGCAACACTTTGGCAAACTCCTGCAACACCCTAGCATGATGTTGGTGAGTTTTGACTGGGCAAGTACCACTCATGTTTTCTGGTAATCTGGTAATGACATTTAGGTGGATTTGGAATAGGGACGATAATGATTAATCGAAAATCGATTAATTGCCGCTTAATAATTTGATCGATAAAGATTAAGATAATTCATTTCAGGACAAATGCACAGTGATCATGACAGCAGACGTTGATATGGCTGTCTATACTGTCGCCCACCGCTAGAGGGTGCTTGCACGCTGCATGTTAGGAATTATTCATTGATTTTTGTACCTGAGAATTTTTTTTTTTTCAGAGATTGATGCAACCACAGATTCAGGTAAAGTTTATTTGTAATATCAGGGGCTTACGTATGAATCTAATATTTAAAAAACAATATTAGAATTAATTGTTATAAAGGATTAATCAAGCTTTACCCAAACGAAAATGGTAACATAACAATGAACTATAGCTGTGTGACAAACAGATTCAAGTGTTATATTGTTAAATCTCAATATAACTTTTCTAAACTGCTTCATTGACCTTCACTTACATCATACTTTCATCATATATTAGAGTTGTGTGGGGGTGGGGTTTATGAAGTGCAATCTGCTGTAACGTCACAATTGAGTTGCATTGTGGGATATGGAGCTGCCTGAAGTGTACATCAGAGTAGGCTCACTCCCTCTGTCAAAATCGAGGGGTTGAGGGTCTGTCAACAGAAACTTTACTTGCTCACTTAACGAAGTGGAACGGACTTCCAAAATGGCAGAGGGGATTCCCCCAAGGGGAAGCGCTTAGGGGAGTTATCGAGTGGATATTTAAAGTGAAGTGGAACACAGCCCATGAAGCGGGCTCAATGTAAACAATGTTAGAGCGTTTTTCTATAAATTAACTTTAATGTTTTCTGCACACATTGTGACAGTGTGATAAAATACAACATGACAACAAGCACTGTTGACCTCCTTGTTTCATCCCATTATACAATTACGTCAGTGATCGCCTGGAAAGCACGAAGGTGCATTCAGCTGACATCACACTAATCACCAGAGAAGTGGAAGCCTATGTTATGTACTGTGTTTATGCAGCATGTTATGATTTGACTTCATTTCTAATAAAAAAAAATAAGTCCAAAGATCTGAAATATCCCACGATCCACAACGTGAAGTTTTAATTAAATCAAATATGTACACAAATTATATATCTAAAGTATCTTAAGATAGAAGTTTCTTCTAACAGTAGCCTATTTCATTAACAGCAATTAAACAATTCCCAAATTCGGACTAAACATAGCATAAATGTGTTAAAATTAGGGCTGTCAATTTAACGCGTTAATTCAGCGTTAATTTACGCAATTAATCGCATGCCCCTGGACCATAATAAGGAAGATTCCTGAGAAATGCAAGCTTGTAGTACCACCTGTTTACTCCAAAGGGCAGTAAGTGAAATTTCAGCTGTATGAGCAACGCACAGTTTATACAGTGAAGAAAACTCTTCAGTAGTCGGAACAACACAAAGACGTGCTACGTTCTTGCGTTCAAAACACTTGAAGGAGCGTAAATGCGAACTAAGGGATCTCAAGATGTGTTTAAAGATTGAGTATTAAATTATATTTAACTTGACACAGTGACCTAAAAATTTAATGTTCATGACGCAACGCACCCGAGACGCTACACAAGCATGACTGATGCAGATGTAAATTGACGGGTCCTTAAACAAGCCCTCATAATAAATCTCCAACTGATTGACAAATTCACTTGTGAAATGGATTACTGTGAACTGTATGCCAATGATTGACTATGCTAAATAATATGGTGGTAAACAATACATTGTATTCTAAAGCCACTTTTTGTATTGTCTTATCAATGAACTCTTCTGCCACAAGAATGTGATGCATTTTAATTATCTGAATATTTTTTATTATACATATTTTTTATTTTATATATATATATATATATATATATATATATATATATATATATATATATATATAAAATTTTAAAATATTTAAAGATAACTATCTGGAGAGTAGCAGGACGTGGAAATCACACCCCCACTCATCCTTCCAAGCCGTGCAGACTAACGTCCGCACTGTCTGTAAAAGCATACTCAGCAGTGGGCAAAGCTGGTTCAGCACTCGATGCGATGGTGGTGCCAAGCTCCTCAAACAAATGAATGAGCAAGGCTACGATCCAGAGACATTTAAAGATCTCCGCACCACTACGGACTTCAGGTCACTAAATTCACTGCATGGCCCATTGGCAAATCAATGGGCAACCTGGTGGACCTGGATCGGCATATCTTCCTGACCCTCACTCAAATGTATGACATGGGAAAAGCCACCCTTTTGATGGTCCAGTGTCTCTAGACGGTCTATTCAGCAGCTCTGTGGATGGGTTCGCTGAGTGCTATGACACAGCTCAGCAACACTCGCAGGTGATGAGACATTTTATACCAAAACGGAGCAGAACTTTATCTCAACCGTCTAGCTCCATCTCTGTCTCAGCTAAAAACATACTCACTGACTCATACTATAGACGTAACGCCTCGCTCTTCGCAAGTCCTCTCTGTCTAGAGCAGGGATGCACCGATCCGATACCTGGGTCGGTATTGGGTCCGATACTCGCGTTTTTACCCGGATTGATATCGGCCCGATGAGCATGATCCAAATACGATAGCGCATGTTGGTCACAAGCATTTCCATTAGAAATAAAATGTCCTTTCCGACTGGATTTGTGAAGGAGTTAATTCATACTATATGACTATAGTTAATATATCCATTCTAAGTGCTCCCCTCCTGGCTCACCATGAGGTTATTCACTTGCGGCATACTCATGACAGTCGCTGTCTCATGACAGGACTGCGGCATCATGTTCTTTTGAGTATTATCCTGCGGTATTCCTCTCTGGGAAGGTTATGTCATGTAGTGCAGCGTGATGGGACTCTGTTTCCCATATGCGTCAGCATGACGCATGTTGAGTGGACTGAATCGTAACAGAAAGTCTCAGTTATGTATGTAACCCTGGTTCCATATGATGAAGGGAACAAGACTGTAAGCTGGCCGCACTACAGACTTTTTATATTACTGACACTACAGTTTTTTTAGGTATGAGCTATGCGCTCTTTGTCCAGCAGTCAGAAAATTCTGTGGAATTTATGTACTCCCTTGTATACCAGACAGCTTCACGCCTAAAATGGTGGGGCTTAAACACCATTGCCAATCTTAGAATTGCCATTATTGTAGAAGGATTTCAACAAGGCCGTTGGAAAAGGAATTTCCCAATATGTGTCAACAAGACATAATGTCTCGTTCCCTTCATCTCAGGGAACCGATGTTACATACAGTACGTAACCGAGATGTTTTGCAGATTTGTTTGCCCTCAAATACAGAAAATTTAAACCAACGGCTTGCAAAAGAGCGCTTTAGAGTTGTGTATTCATCACGAGAAGACAAAAGAAAGCCAATATAGTCTAGAGCCAAATAAACAATTACTTAACAAATAGTCAGTATAATATTGTTCTATAACAATAGATACTATGAGACTGTTGAAAAGCTTTTGATTTGCATGTTTAAAGTGGTATTCGTAGACTTGACAAGCTGTTTTTTCCCCGAATCATCATACACCAAGATTCTATTAACTTGCGTTAAAGATTATCCAAAAACCATGGCTTTATGGAAAATACTTTTACAAAAACATACTGTTAATTTTGTAGTAGAAGAGTCAAGACTTTTCATTTAAATAATTGTAATAATTTAAATCTTTAGCATTAAGTCTAGCTACAATGGATATCTTAAGAAGTGATGTACTTGGCAACCATACTGTACCATCTGAGGTGAGACACTCATCATGTGACCACAACACATCAACATGGCAACACACTTGGCTAAACATCAATGCGATTGGTTATTTGGTAGTTCTGATGAATGCAATGTTTCTCTCATTGGCTGAAAATGGGCAGGACAAAACAGGGGAAGTTTCGGCCGATCAGGCGTACACCCTCTGGGCTCTGGTCTGTACAAAGCCATATCTCTGGTGTCTTCTACACACAAACACATATCAATCAGGAACAGACATACGATAGACACACTGTCACTTAAAATCAAGCACCAACACTAGATGAACACATCACTGCCTGTTTATTTTTATTTATTTTTTACCACAAACAACATCTCAGACCAAGAGTCAGCCCAGCCTAGATTCTAGAAAAAAATATTTCTGATGATGTTTGTCTTGTGTCAATATTTATTTGTTTAAAAACAAAGACCATTGCAAAATGTTCACATTCAAACAACTTGTTTCAACTTAAAACAAACCATTATCAAAATCGAAGTTGTATACTCCACTAAAACCTTGAACCCATTGCAAAAATAATGCTAAACAGAGTCCTTTAGAGTCAGTCCTAAATTATCTTTCATACGTGTGTTTATTTTGAAAGCTGAACTTTGAGTGTGCCTTCCAGGCATCAAAACATGGCTGTGTTGCATATTAAAATGCAAGAATGGCCAGTCAACCTAAAAATGGAGATAACCCAGAATAACAGTCATGTACGCGGTTTTATTCTATTTTTTGTTTTGTTTTTAATGATCGTGAACTATGACCTTATACAATTTTTTTTAATTATTATTTCTATTTTATTTATGTATAATTTTCTATTTGGGTGAAACTCATATTTCACCTGAAAAAAAAAAAAACTAAAATATATAATAAATAATAACTATATAATTTAAATAAATAAATATAGTATGTACATATACAGTATATACAGATCAACTAAAATACACTTAAAGAGTTCTGTTGGAGTTTATTTTGTAATTAATGAACGTCTGACTGATCATTATCCATTTTCTTACAAGACTAGTTAACAAATAAATAAATAAATGCACATGAAACATTGATTGGAGTTTAAATTATTTTATTTTTTTTAGCTTACTTGCTGAGACTGCACAGTGATCCGAGAAGCAGGAAAGATGGCTCAGATACCCGGATGAGCGGTCTGATATGTGGATGCGTGGTTGTTTCTGACCAATATCAGACCACTAGATGGCAACATTGACAAATCAGAATAGAGAATTCCAGAAAGCCAGGTAAATATATATACAGTATGACCACAGCTACAGCCATCAAGCATGTTTGTTCACTGTTGGGTGTCAAAATCTTCTGCTGTGATCAACTTTTAAGAACTTGAAATGTCAGGATAATAGTAGAGAGAATGATTTATTTCAGCTTTTATTTCATTAATCACATTCCCAGTAGGTAAGAAGTTCACAAACTCTTTGTTATTATTTGGTAGCATTGCCTTTAAATTGTTTAACTTGGGTCAAACATTGTGGGTAGCCTTCCACAAGCTTCTCACAATAAGTTGCTGGAATTTTGGCCCATTCCTCCAGACAGAACTGGTCTAACTGAGTCAGGTTTATAGGCATCCTTGCTCACACATGCTTTTTCAGTTCTGCCCAAAATGTTTTCTATTGGATTGAGGTCAGGGCTTTGTGATGGCCACTCCAATACCTTGACTTTGTTGTCCTTAAGCCATTTTGCCACAACTTTGGAGGTACTTGGGAGTCAATGTCCATCTGGAAGACCCATTTGCAACTAAGCTTTAACTTCCTGGCTAATTTCTTGAGATGTTGCTTCAATATATCCACATACTTTTCCTTCCTCATGATGCTTTATATTTTGTGAAGTGCACCAGTCCCTCCTGCAGCAAAGCACCCCCACAACATGGGATGGTGTTCTTCGCTTGCAAGCCTCACCCTTTTTCCTTCAAATATAATGATGGTAATTATGGTCAAACAGTAAAAAAAAATTCAAAAGAGGACATTTCTCCAAAAGTAAGATCATTGTCCCCATGTGCACTTGAAAACTAGTTTGGCTTTTTGATGGCAGTTTTGGAGCAGTGACTACTTTCTTGCTGAGCAGCCTTTCAGGTTATGTCGATATTGGACTTGTTTTACTGTGGATATAGACACTTGTCTACTTGTTTCTTCCAGCATCTTCACAATTTCTTTTGCTGTTTTTCTGGGATTGATTTGCACTTTTCACACCAAACTACGCTCATCTCTAGGAGACAGAATGTGTCTCCTTCCTCAGAAGTATGATGGCTGCGTGGTTCCATGGTGTTTTTTTCGTACTATTGTTTGTACAGATGAACATGGTACCTTCAGGCTTTTGGAAATTGCTCACAAGGATTAACAAGACTTTTGAAGGTCCACATTTTTTTTTCTGAGGTCTTGGCTGATTTCTTTAGTGTTTCCCATGATTTTAAGCAAAGAGGCAATGAGTTTAAAGGTAGGCCTTAAAAATACATCCACGGGTACTCCAGTTAGCCAATTAGCCCATAAGTAGCTAAATGGCTATTTGCCTAAAGGCTTGACATCATCTTCTGGAATTTTCCAAGTTGACTAAAGGCACCGTTAACGTAGTGTATATAAAGTTTTGACCCACTAGAATTGTGATATAGTCAATTAAAAGTGAAACAATCTGTCTGTAAACAACTGTTGGAAAAAATACTCGTAATTCACAAAGCAGATGTCCTAAATGACTTGCCAAAACCATATTTGTTAATATGAAATCTGTGGATGTGGAGTGGATAAATATATGTCAACTTCTGACTTCAAATGTATGTATATATATATATATATATATATATATATATATATATATATATATATATATATATATATAAATGTTTGTGTGTGTGTGTGTCTACCAGTCACTGATAATCAATCACTTCATGCCCCATTTAAAATTCCATTTCCAAAAAGAAACATCTGATCCAATGCTAACAGTTCCCTTATGTTGTTTTTGCATGGCTGTCTTGTTGTGTTTTCAACAAAATAATCAACACCATATTAATTGATTCAGTCATTTCAATGTTTTAACAACTAATAACAAGAACAGAAATGGAACAATAGGAATTGTGTTGTGACTAAAAAAATCTAAAATAAATCAAAATATAGTTATATTTTACCATCTTCAAAGTAGCCACCCTTTGCATAGAATTTGCAGAAATGTAGTATGTCAGATGTGATTGTCCCCTTGGTGCCCCTCCCCCTGGAGCTTGGAGGTGTGGCTAGCACTCTCCAACTCGTCATGATAGCTGGCCAGGACCATCCGACTCGGCTATGCGAGTATGCATCTGCCCTGAGTGCGGAGATTGCGACCCTTCTGTGGAAGGACACAACAGAGCCTGTCCCCCAGCCGAGATGAACAAAGGGTTCTACAGTCCCTACTTCATCGTGCCAAAAAAAGGCGGTGGGTTGCGGCCAATCTTGGATCTGCAAGTACTGAACCAGGCCTTGCACAGACTCCCGTTCAAAATGCTGAAAAAGAAACGCATTTTGGCGTGCGCATGGCATCAAGGTTTGCGGCAGTATACCTGAAGGACACGTACTTCCATGTCTCGGTTTTACCTTGGCACAGGCCCTTTCTGCAGTTTGCTTTTGAGGGCCGGGTGTACCAGTACAAGATCCTCCCCTTCGGTCTGTCCCTGTCACGTCGCGTCTTCAGGAAAGATGCAGAAGCAGCCCTTTACCTGTTAAGGTAATTGGGCATTCACATCCTCAATTATTTCGGTGACTGGCTGGTTCTAGCTCACTCTCAAGACTTGTTGTGTGCATAGGGACCTCATGCTCAGGCAACTCATCTGGTTGAGACTTCGGGTCAGCTGGGATAAGAGCAAGCTCTCCCTGCTCCAGAGCATACCTTTTCTCGGGATAGAGTTAGACTCATTCTCTATGATTGCGTGCCTCTTGAGCGAGTGTGTGCAGTCGATGCTGAACTACCTGAAGTCATTCAGGCGGAAAACAGCAGTCCCACTGAAACAATTTCAGAGGCTCCTGGGGCATATGGCATCCTTGGCTATTGTTGATACATATGCGACAACTCCAGCACTGGCTTCAAACTTGTGTCTCGAGATGGGCATGGTGATGTGGTGCACATCGCGTGGCCATCACACTGATCTGCCACCTCTTGTTCAGCCCTTGGACAGACCTTGCATTTCGGCGGGTAGGGGTCCCCTACCCCCAAGTGTCCAGGCACGTCGTTGTTACGAGGCTGGGCAGCCATGTGCAATGGGCATGCAGCCACGGACTCCTGGACAGGGCTGCGAAAGCACTGCCCTAGGAGGAGGCAGACCCAGCCTTGTTGTTGCTGTGTCTAGAGCATGCTTTGCACATCTACTTGGATCGCACACAGAGCTTTAGATGCTCTGAGCAGCTCTTTGTCTGCTTCGAAGGACAGCGGAAAGGGAGGGCTGTCTCAAAACAGAGGATCGCCCACTAGGTCATTGACGCCATCGCTTTGGCATACCAGGCCCAGGACGTACCGCCCCCTTTGGGGCTTCGAGCACACCCCACCAGAAATGTGGATGCCTCCTGGGCCCTGACCTATGGTGCCTCTTTAGCAGACATTTGTAGAGCAGCGGGCTGGGCAACACCTAATACATTCGAGAGATTCTACAATCTAAATGTTGAGCCGGTTTTTTCCTGTGTGTTGTTAGGTACGAACAGGTAAGTATGCGTGGCAACTGGTCGGGTGTACCGTTTGCGTACAACACTTTTCCCTTCTGGAGGGGAAGACGTGTGCTTTTTCCCCCCCAGAGTTCATGAGCTGTGGACCCTGGATGTCCTTCATCTTTTGCACTGTGTTTGGTGAATTTGGCAGAGAAATTCAGTGCCGGCCCAGTACGTGTGCTAGTAGACCCTGTACCCAGGTAGGTCCTCCACATGTGTTGGTTGCCTGTGAGTAATCCCGTGTGATGTATCTTCCGTGGTACAGTTTTCCCGTTGGTGAACCCATCTCTTCCTTGGACAGAGTTCCCTCTGCCACCGGTCACCGTGTTTGTAGAGCTTCATCCCCTCCAGGTAGGACCTACTATGAGGACCTCCTCCACATGCAGTACTACCGGTAGGTAAGTCCATGTGATTTCCACACAATTACCTCTCTTTCAGGTAGGGTGTGGTCTCCGCATTGTCTATCCCCTTGGGAAAGGACTCCACCACCCACAACCCCTCCACCACCGATGCAGACGCTTATGTCCCCAGCTGAATGATTTCCACTTTTTGGGGAGAAAAAAGAGGAGAAGAGGCCATGGCTGGTGCAGCCTGTCCCCATTATGGGCAGTCGGCTTGTCAATGCACGTGGAGCATTGGGGGAGGTTACGTGAGGGCCTGGTGCGCTTGCTACGAGGCACGCATTGGCTTGCCCGCACCTGCACCACCAATTCACGTAACACAGTTCTAGCTAGTTGTGGCATTTCGTATAGGGACCCCTAGTGTCACTACATTGACACAATGTCGAGTGAGTGAAGATAGGGAACGTCTTGTTTAATGTTGTAACCTTCATTCACTAATGGAAGGAAGGAGATGTTTTGTCTCTCTTGACATAACACCGAACTACCCGCTGAAATGACGGGACCCTGTCTTGGCTCCTCAGCGCAAAACCTGAATAAGTGGTTGTGAGCCAGCTCCTTTTATACCTTTTTGTAAAATATTTTTGGGGGTCCCTGGGACTGCAAAGGTTAAAAATCGTTTATACAGAACTAAGCCTAAAAACTATAGAACTGAACAAACTATAGAGCTGACCCTCCAAACTATTTTCAAGAATTTTCAACTCTACTAAACAAAATGATTAGAAATGAACAGAATTTGTTTATGCAAAAAACAACTGCAAACCCAACATTTGCATTAAAATTAGTTCCTGTTGAATTCGAGAGTGTTCAAAAGACAGCAGGAGTATTTGGAACAAATACCGTCATGTTCCACTTTTAACAACCTTTATAAAAATAACTACTTATTATTCATCTCTTTCCAGCCTGAGAGGCCAAGATGTGTTTCAGAGTGAAAGCTGCATGAGAAACATCCTACAGTCCTACACATACTGTATATACTGTACATACAAAATGCATCTATATATGGCTCAAACACTACAAACCAGACAAGCTTGTTCTTAGTTCTGGACAGGTTCAAGTACATGTGAAGTTGAAAACCATGCTCACATTTCTCCTACTGAGATCAGATAAACCACTGTAATCTGCTGTATCTTATATGAAGGATGTTTGTGTACCAGGATATACAATTTGTCCTCACTGTCAACTTGCAGTACGAACCAGAAAACAATCTCTGACTCAGAAACAGGAACTGGAAAGTGAAATTTGACAGGTTGTTCATCATACTATCCTCTAAATATGGCCTCCAAATGTCTTTGAACTTTACAAAAGGTAAAAAAGCCATCCTGTTTTAAGATAAATATATAGCTGTAGGCCTAGCAGTGCTTTTGGCATTTTGAGACTATGTGCTAATGTGGGTGAAAAAGTGTGTATACGTATATATATATATATATATATATATATATATATATATATATATATATATATATATAATCAGGATTGGGGAGTAACGAAATACATGTAACAGGATTACATATTTAAAATATAATATACAGTATTTGTAGCCATTTTACATGCACGTTACCAGGCACGATCATATTTTTTTTTTTTTATCAAGAAAATTCTTTTTTTTAATTGTTTAAAAATATTAAAAATATCTAAAAATCCTTAAAACAAGATCAATTTGATATTCTTGTTTTAGAAACAACACTGCATGAGATATTTAATATTTTCAGAGAATGTATTTTTAACATGTGTATTTTGTCTGACTGTACTGGCAGAGGTTTTATAGTCAAAACAAGTGAGAAAATCTACCACTGCTAAAGAAGTAATCCAAAGTATTAATTGAATATGTTACAAATTACATTTTACAGCATGTATTCTGTAATCTGTAGTGGAATACATTTCAAAAGTAACCCTCCCAACCCTATATATATATATATATATATATATATATATATATATACAGTGAGGAAAATAAGTATTTGAACACCCTGCTATTTTGCAAGTTCTCCCACTTAGAAATCATGGAGGGGTCTGAAATTGTCATCGTAGGTGCATGTCCACTGTGAGAGACATAATCTAAAAAAAAAAAGATCCAGAAATCACAATGTATGATTTTTTAACTATTTGTATGATACAGCTGCAAATAAGTATTTGAACACCTGAGAAAATCAATGTTAATATTTGGTACAGTAGACTTTGTTTGCAATTACAGAGGTCAAACGTTTCCTGTAGTTTTTCACCAGGTTTGCACACACTGCAGGAGGGATTTTGGCCCACTCCTCCACACAGATCTTCTCTAGATCAGTCAGGTTTCTGGGCTGTCACTGAGAAACACGGAGTTTGAGCTCCCTCCAAAGATTCTCTATTGGGTTTAGGTCTGGAGACTGGCTAGGCCATGCCAGAACCTTGATATGCTTCTTACAGAGCCACTCCTTGGTTATCCTGGCTGTGTGCTTCGGGTCATTGTCATGTTGGAAGACCCAGCCTCGACCCATCTTCAATGCTCTAACTGAGGGAAGGAGGTTGTTCCCCAAAATCTCGCAATACATGGCCCCGGTCATCCTCTCCTTAATACAGTGCAGTCGCCCTGTCCCATGTGCAGAAAAACACCCCCAAAGCATGATGCTACCACCCCCATGCTTCACAGTAGGGATGGTGTTCTTGGGATGGTACTCATCATTCTTCTTCCTCCAAACACAGTTAGTGGAATTATGACCAAAAAGTTCTATTTTGGTCTCATCTGACCACATGACTTTCTCCCATGACTCCTCTGGATCATCCAAATGGTCATTGGCAAACTTAAGACGGGCTTTGACATGTGCTGGTTTAAGCAGGAGAACCTTCCGTGCCATGCATGATTTCAAACCATGATGTCTTAGTGTATTACCAACAGTAACCTTGGAAACGGTGGTCCCAGCTCTTTTCAGGTCATTGACCAGCTCCTCCCGTGTAGTTCTGGGCTGATTTCTCATCTTTCTAAGGATCATTGAGACCCCACGAGGTGAGATCTTGCATGGAGCCCCAGTCCGAGGGAGATTGACAGTCATGTTTAGCTTCTTCCATTTTCTAATGATTGCTCCAACAGTGGACCTTTTTTCACCAAGCTGCTTGGCAATTTCCCCGTAGCCCTTTCCAGCCTTGTGGAGGTGTACAATTTTGTCTCTAGTGTCTTTGGACAGCTCTTTGGTCTTGGCCATGTTAGTAGTTGGATTCTTACTGATTGTATGGGGTGGACAGGTGTCTTTATGCAGCTAACGACCTCAAACAGGTGCATCTAATTTAGGATAATAAATGGAGTGGAGGTGGACATTTTAAAGGCAGACTAACAGGTCTTTGAGGGTCAGAATTCTAGCTGATAGACAGGTGTTCAAATACTTATTTGCAGCTGTATCATACAAATAAATAGTTAAAAAATCATATATTGTGATTTCTGGATTTTTTTTTTAGATTATGTCTCTCACAGTGGACATGCACCTACGATGACAATTTCAGACCCCTCCATGATTTCCAAGTGGTAGAACTTGCAAAATAGCAGGGTGTTCAAATACTTATTTTCCTCACTGTATATTGCATTGTAAATATTTTCAGGACACTTAAGTACGTTACCCCCCAAAACCCATTACCATAACGTTGTACCATCCCATCGTTTTCAATTATGATTCTTATTATCATAACACAGTTGTATTACAGTAAAAGTGCTGTTGTACAGAGATTTTTTATTTATTAATTCAAATCAGCTAATATGAAACATAATACCAAGGGAGTGCACTGATTAAAAATTCTTTGCAATTAAATATTTTTTTTTTCTCATTGCGGTCATGAGAATTGTGGGTAAAATTTGCATAACTGTCATAAAAATTAAAATAACAATGTAAAAAAAACTTAGCCCTAAAACTAGGCTTCATTTTCAATATACAAAATGTAATTTCTTAATTGTTTATTTATATTTTTGATTAAAATGGCACCAAGACATTTATTGACAAGTTTCTGATACTCACCCTCCTGTCCTCTATTGTTTGTTTGACCAATGAAATATGCCAAAAGCATACATGAAAACTAACCCTTCTAACTACACAAGTCTGATTTCCTATGACGTTTTCCAAAATTAGTCATGGGAAATCAGACTTGTGTAGTTAGAAGGGTTAGTTTTCATGTATATTTTTGGCTTTAATATTTTCATATTAGACATAATGTATAACGCTACATAAGTAAGTGTTGTATTCACAACATTTCCACCAGGGGCGCTATAGAGTGAATTAACATATTCTATTGTCAATTTTCAAATCACTAGTGTGATTTCTTAAGGCCCGAGTATACTAAGTTTTTCTGCATTCTGGATTGGATTGCTCCCATTAGACCATGTTGCCTTTCAAATGTATACCTTTTTGACTGAAAACAAATAAGGACGCGGTTGCGGCTTGCACACTACGACTGCTTTATAACTTCTTTTGCTGATGACAAAATTTCATCACAAATACTGTGTGCAGAGCTATCAGCAAAGCAGACAACCACAGTATACGTTGGCCTTTAGTAGAGCACCAATTTCGGTGATTTCTTTTAGTTGGTAGGGACATTTTATTTATGGTATTCTAAAACAATTGCTAAAAGCACCTTTAAGTGCAATGGGATAATGAACTCCCAATGCATTAGCCAAACATTTGCATCCGCATACTTGCGTAAAGTACGTTTCTGGCCTGAAAAGACACCGTATACTAACACCATATGCTTTACACGCTGGACTATTATTTCTCTAGTCCCCATTTACCTAATTGGATCTGATACAGTGCTTTAATTAGAACTAATGATCAAGTGGGTCAGGTCCACCAAGGGTTCAGATTATCTCTAGGCCAATCAGCTGCACACACAGAGAAATAGTGAGTGTGAGACAGAAAGAGATTTGCATGAACCCAACTGCTCATGGATGTTTCAGTTACATTCATGAATGCAACATAATTTACCCTGCAGGCTAATGGAAAAACAAATCAACATATCCAGCACTAGGTCAAATTGTGCCAACATTTACAGCAGCCTAACAGCCTGACAATTATTTTCAGGACATATTAGAAAATAGAGCTACTCTGTATAACCAACACCCAAGTATTTCTATGTATTGTAGGGTTATTCAATTGATTTATTGATTCAGTTCAGAAGCCAGCTGCTTCAGAGGCTTATAAACGCAGTAAATCCCTCTTATTCCCAACAACAGAGGGAATCCCCACAAATTCCCTTCCATTTTCTCACGCGTTCAGCAGCTGTAGGGGAAACACGTCTGATGTAGGAGCGTTCACATGTATGAGCGCCTAGACGGGAAAACCCGCACCGAATAGATCCTTCGAGCGCAAGATCTCATGAAGCTTGTTTAAATTTAGCCCGTATTAACTTATTAATTCGTGCATTTCATTTTGGAAATATTTGAACATATATTTGGCATTTAAAGGCAGTCGTTTTTTCCCCTCTGAATTTTCTTAGATATATCTTTTCTTTACAATACAATTAAACCAGCGCATCTTAGACGCTTCATCTACAGGCAAAGAGAAGGACCATCACTCTCGATTCAGCTGTTATATGTGGATCCTTAACGCAATTTCTCACCATACAAGGCGTTTCGGGTTATCTGGCCTCCCATGTCTCAACGCCGGGTCACTTTGTGTGCAGCTGGCCTCGATTATTTCTCAAAGGTTGAGAGTGCGATAATTCCACACCGACATCATGCTGGAGGAAAATATCTCTCGGCCCCCCGAAACGAGACGGACACTCCTCCTGCCTCGGTGCTCATTGACTGTAAGCTTGCGGACACAAGCGCCACACTGACATTTACATAGAAGGTGGAGTCTGATGAGAGCGCATCACTGGAGCACCAGTGGCTTGACACTCCCCTCCACTACAGCCAGTGTCTCAGTAAGACATAGTATTAAAAAAAAAAAAAAGAAAGATTATGATTACGCTAATAATACAGATATTTGCATTATTTTAATCAGTTTGCAATATATATATATATATATATATATATATATATATATATAATTAAAGGTTTATTTCAGATGTTAAAAAATGCTTCGTTTTTTTAAGGATAAGATCCCTACAATATATATAATTTATAGCTAATGTTTTATACTTATTACTTTTTTATTTTATTACTTAATAACGTATTATAGTGCTTGCTGAATAAGACACATTACAGAGAAAAAACAAACAAATTAATTTGTATTGCTTTCCTCCTGAAACCCATCATTCATAATTATATATACACACACACACACACACACACATATATATATATATATGTGTGTGTGTGTGTGTGTGTTTAATAGTAAATGTATTAAAATGTACAAATTTTATTCCATCAAAAGTATTTCAATATTAGGATGTACTATTATGTAAATTAATATAATTTCAAATTACATAAATAATATCAATAATACTAGTTATTGTTATTATTATGATGATTATTATTAAAATTATATCTGAAAAGTTTAGAATGCCCTCTATTATTACTGTAGTAGTATCATTATGAAAATATTAAATAATAATAATTATTAATAATCATTTAAATTAAAAAAAGTGGTCTCAGATAGCACTATTAATAAGCCTATATTGTCTAGTATTACATTTATTTATTTACATACTAACATTTTATATTAACAAAAACTACACTATAGTGACCACAAATGGGTCTCAGGAGGATATACACTCTATAATGTGGCTGAGCCAAAACAATTATCTCAAGATGAAGGATAGCATTCAGTTGTGCTGTGTGGGGGTGTTTGTTCAGCCTGCGGCTGAATCACAGCAGTGCTGATGTAGGGCCATATCGCACTCTTGCTCGTGTGATATTGATTAAATATCCAGTATAATACTTCCTTTATACATCATCTTTTGGCATTGTACTGTGACTGTAAGAATCTGCCGTTGCTGGTTCAAATGTCCAAGCCTTCATTAGTAATTCAAAAATTTCACTTCAGAAATAGTATCACGGCTTGTGTTTTTTGAACAAGTTATTGGATAAAGAAGGATGGATGTGTGTGTTTGTGTGTGTGTGTGTGTGTGAGAGAGAGAGAGAGAGAGAGAGAGAGAGAGAGAGAGGGGGACAGGTGTGCGATCACCTGTTGCCACACCCAAGCAGAGATGCTGTCAGCTTTCTGAAGATCAGCTTACTCAGTGGAAAAATAGCTGTCCAAGTGGGGGTATTTCTCCCTATTTTGTGGTAGAAACCGCAATGTCCTCTGCTATTTTAAACAGCACACATTGTGTAATTAATCAGTCTGTTGTGATGAGCTGTGATGCAGAAGTTGTTCATTTAAAGCCATTTCCTAGCTTTAGAATTGTAGAAGTAATACAATTAAGCGATCACAAAGAACTGTTGTTTTTAAACACTGGCTGACGCGGATTCACTACACACCAAAGATAATTTTGGTGTGTAATTTGAGCCCGTTACGTGACAAAATTATCTTTTGCTAACACCTGCTGGCTAACATATGTAACGTTAAAAATAAATATATGTAAGAGACACTTATACAGTAACTCTTAACACATATGCACTACTCTTACACTTTAGTTTAGAATGGCACAAACACAAGCGTAGTGATACACACACGGTGAAGCGTCCATGTGCTGATGGTGCCAGACCATCAGTGCTCATGGAACATCTCTCGTCCAATCAGATTCCAGGACCGGAACTAACTGTTGTATATTCAGCTATAAATTGTATGGTTATTTTGACATCTACTGAAGTACAAAGGCATGTGCTTATGGGGAAATGATGTAATGTACAATCACTTTTCTGTAATGTTTGTGATATATAACTCCAAACAAAGGCCCTATGGCCAACCCGCTTCACATACAAGCAGTATAACTCTCATGAGAAAACATTATTCACCCAGGCTGGGAATACAGTCTCATTTGTTCTAGGCAGAGCAAATGACCTTATAATAATCCATAAAGTGCAATCACTGATTCCTGACAAATTTACCACAGTACTCTTTAGATGAAATGCTATGAGTCCAAGTCTGATCTGAGACCAGTTCTTTTTTCTAACCTTAAAGAGATAGTTAACCCCAAAATGATTTTTTTCTTCATTTACTCACCCTTATGTTTGTTTAAAACCCATATGATTTTTAGGAAGAATGTTAGCCTCAGTCACCATTCTCTTTCACCTCATCTTACCCAAACACCTCCCTGTGCTCCATATTCCAATACTTCAATATTTCTGATACTGTTTTAGGGGCAGTTGCAGCTCATCTTAATTGATCACATTTTAGTATTGACATAAGGTAACACATTCTCCTCAAAATAAATAACATATGCGATACACAAAGATATACATTTACTCATGACCAGACAGTTACACAGGTATATGTGAATCACATGATCAACAAAAAAAACCCTGCTGGGCATCAACTCATTTAAACTCATTCTCACCTTTGCCTCTGATTATGTAGAAAACATAACCCACTAAAATCACGTTATCAATAATATTTACTTATTTGCTCCCCCTTAACAATTCTAACTTTGAAAGGAACCATAACAAACCATGTACATTCAGTACAGAACACCACTTTGATCAAAATGAAATCATTGCTTATTCTCCAACGATCGGCTGATTGTGGATAAGGCACTCCGCTCACACATGGTGGACACATTTTGGGAGCCCATGTACAAAATGTGCAAGTGCTTGTGCTACATTCACTGTCAGGGATTGGGGATATTCATACGGCTTTCATTAGTAGCACTTTGAATGATGAATCAGGATCCCTTTATGACACTAAATCAATTGTGCTCTTATAAATTCCATCTCTAGGCAAGCCAAGTTTGCCGCTTTGTTGTTATATGGCTGTATGACGTAAAGACTATTATTATTATTATTATTATCATCATTTAATACCGAATACATTTTATTTTCCATATGGCAATTTCCTGTAAAATTCTTTGTAAAATATGTAAATATACCCACACATAGTGTCCACACTCTTTACTCTTACTAAACAGGTTACATTGATAAGAATTAAAGGAAGAAATAAACGATTCCAAGTCGCCATTGCGTAGAGAAAACAGTTTTCAATGCCTCTCGCCACATTACAAAATGTTCTTTATTTGCTTTACAATTATGTACATCACATTAAAGGAATAGTTCACCCATTCCATTTACTTTTCCATATAATAAAAGTAAAAATTAAGAATTCACCTTTTGTGTTTCACAGAAGAAGGAAAAGCATACATGTTTGGAACAACATAAGGGGGAATAAATTATGACAGATTTTTAATTTCTTGGTGAACGATTTCACTACAACCTTTAAACAACTTCTGAAAACAGTAGGCTATTTCTGATACATGTCAGATGAGATCTTGTGTTATATGTATGTGGTCTAGATTGTGGGGAATAGTCCAAAAACAGTGCAAACCTTTTTTCAATCCAACCTGGTCTCATGAAAAGGTGTAATAGTACGAGATGGTGAAATCGAACGAGTTTGTTTGCACAAAATCATATGACTTTTACTCCCATAGAGAAAAATAAATGAACCTATACACGTTTTTACGATTTTTCCTAAGTTTAATCCCTAACCTAAACTTAAACCTGACCATAAAGTGTAACCCTTTACCCAAACCCTAAACCTAATCATGATAAACCACTGGAGTCTTTTGGATTACCTTTATGTGCTTTTTGGAGCTAAAATTTGGAGCTTTTGGTCACCATTCACTTGAATTGTATGAACCTACAGAGCTTTCTAAAAATCTCCATTTGTGTTCTGCAGAGGAAAGTCATACACATCTGCGATGGCCTTAGGGTGAGTAAATGATAACAGAATTTTCAGGTTTGGGTGAATTATTCCATTAAACAAATTTGGTTACTTATTTGATATTATTTAAGCAATACATTGCAAATGACAATTGTGAATAACCTATAATATGCTCCCCTCATCTCGTTTTCTGTCTTCTGTGGTGTATATATATGAGTGTATATATACACCACAGAAGATATATGTATATATATATATGAGCTGTTTTCCATGTCTTTCGAAGCAAGCATATGGTTTTGGGTGAGCTCTGACCAAATTATAACTCTTTCTTTTTTAGATGAACACTCTTGTATTGATTCTTATACATAACACGCAGAAGCATATTTCAACTCTTTTTCATTATCAATCTTGACAGCAGCAGTCTCTTTGGCGATCACGATATCAAGCTTGATTACACTTTCTAGCACAATCTAGCACTCTGTGCATGCACTAGGCAGTGTAAACAATCATGGAATCATGATCATGCCTAGAGACAGCAATGGCAAGATGTAAAATGAAAAAGGAGTTACATTTTGAACTGTTCTTACCCAAAATAGATTGGATTGCTTCTGAAGACATGGATTAAACCACTGAAGTCATATGGATAACTTTTATGCTACCTCTATGTGCTTTTTGGAGCTTCAAAGATTTGGTCACCATACAGTTGCATTGCACAGACCTACAGAGCCGAGATATTCTTCTAAAAATCTTAATTTGTGTTCTGCAAAAGAAAGAAGTCATGCAGATCTGGGATGGAGTGAGGATGAGTAAACGAGGAGAAAATTGGGTGAGGTATTCCTTTAATCGACAGTTCCTCTCTTAAAATAAAGAGTTGGATAGGAGGCTGGATAAAATTTGATGCCAGTATAGCATCGATTTTAAATTCTATTTGTTAATTGGCTGGTTATATGGCAATAAAAGTCATATATTTTCACACAAGCCAAGTCGTACGATATCAGATGATTTTGCCATCTAGTACAAATTATTATGAGACTACAGTTTGCTATAAACACTCATCGTGCAGCTTTGCATAAATTAATGTGCTTTATTTGCTTCTTTTAATGTTTCAATAGAATGGATACAGTAGCCTACACACCACTCTGAAACCTGAAATGACTAGAAGTACATTGTAATTAGAGCTCAATCTGCAAACAGTCCATGAAATACTATCCTCATTAAAACCAAGAGACAACTGAAGCTGCAGCAGCACTATGGATGACTTGATAAGAACTGCAGCAGATCCCCAAGACAGCATTTGCCTGCTGGGGAGTCAGCCAAGGCCATTTATGCTGACTATTGAGAATCAAATCGCAAAGTGAGAATGTTCCTTTTTCTGCAGTCAAAGTTGAGTTTGCTGAGGCTGTGTGTGTCTGTGCCTTTGTGAATGATGCATTAGGTTGTCACGAGAATGCTCCTCTCGCCTTTAATTCCAGATACATATAGTCTTACATAATACACTCAGAGAGACAAAAACACTTTGGTGAGGCTCCTGTTAATAGAACAATCCATTATACTGTTAGTCCTATGTCAAGATACCTCAATTGACCTTTTATAATTAGACCTCATAATTACATTAAACCTACTAATGCTCTCTCAGTCTAAGGTCTCGTTCTAATTAATTATTTTGAGGGTGAAAATGTCAGAACAAATAGGTATTTATTACACCAGATTAAAAAAAGAAAAACATTATTTTGCCAAAACACATTAGATTGTATGATGTCATCAGATGATAGTATGGTTACATGTAAACTTTAAGGGGCCGTTCACACGGGACATGTTCTTGCAAGCGTCTTTGAGAAAGAAAAAAAAACCCAAAACAAATAAAAAACACTGCAGACAGACGCAAGAACGCATTCTGTGTGAATGGCCCCTATAGGACTCATGTTTTGTATTCTGTTGGAGCCCAGCCATGGTTCATGTTATCTCTTACTGCAAACCATATTTCGTCCTCAGATATCTGATTACATTGGCACCTTTGTTTGCCTTGTTTCTCTCAGGTTTCCTGTTGGTTGATAAAAAGAGGCCAGAGATATTTTTTATCTGTAAGGCAATTTCTGGAAATTGTAGCTGACCATATAGACTTTTCCTGACATGTGGATTAAAAAGTAATTGATCAGTTTATAAAATATGCATTACACAGTATTACAGCCTGTACAGCTGAAAACGACTCGCTTCAAAACTCGTTTTGGCACCCCATCTGTTGGCACTTACGTGTAATTTACAGCAGTTACACCTTTGGTCACTGGGGGCAGTGTTTCACATTTCAGTTAGCACAGATTGATTTTACCTAAAGAAAAGTGAACCTGCGGTTTCCAATTTCACAGTGAGATCAGTCTGTACAGAATGCCCCGTAGAAATGAAATGAAGTGTGGCATTGCAAAGCTTTCTGTTTGCTGTATAGAAATAGTTAAATTAAGAAATTGCTAAATTACACAGTCAGCTGTATGGACTTTGGAGTGCAGTGCAAATTGTTCCATTATGTGGATTTAAAGCTGTGTATTTTTGAAACAGTGCTGTCATATTCTGAAGTCAGAGTGCATTTCACACTTTCGAATAATCATTTTGGTCATGTTGCCTCCAGCGTAGTATCTCCTTGCTGTTTGGTGTAAAAAAAAGGACACTGCAGGCCAGAGCCAAATTTAGCTTGATTATATTGATCAAGTACAGACATTGCTGCTAGCGTCATGGTGCTGTGCAAGCTGGCGTGTATTGAGTAGACACTCCTTGTCTCCCAAAGGTCTGTGTCTGTGTGTGATCGTTAGGAAGAATGCATAGATCCTTGGCCCTATGCAAGGACAATGTGTGGGGGGCCCTTTCCCATCTTCCCATGATCCATGCTATTTATCACACTTTTCTTTTCTTCCAAATAATATTGTACATCTATATACATAGCACTCACTGGTAGAGTAATCACTGGAAAATCACTGATGTAATATAATATTATTCAATACAGCTTCTTCAGGACTTCTGTTTGCCAGTTTGAGGACAACTGAATCCCTCTGCTGATTTGGCAACCTATGCGATTCTGGCCATAATGCCAGATCATCAGTTACATACTCGCACTAACACCAATTTTTTCTCCCTCCACCACGGTCATCACAGTGTCCTTCTCACTGTCCTCTGAGTAATTATTCTCTTCAGTGTCTACACCTCCATCACCTTCTTCACAGGTTCTTCTTCTTCTACCTCCTGTCTCTACTACCTCTTCTTCCTTTGGTGTAGGTACAGAACCCTCTCTACAAGTATGATGAACACAGGATTTATATCACCCTGAGCCTTAAATGACACGTCTGATATATATGCTACCATCAGGGTGCATAGTATACTGAATAATATATGTGGTAGTAGTAATGGCACTTGTGCTAATACTTTAGTCTTTCAAGATTGTGATTGAGTTTGTTATTATTGCTATGTATATGAACCTGAGAGTGCATATGCAATTCATGCTGTGTACTTGGCATTCAAAAAGATTTTTTTTGAATTACCATCCAGGCCAAATGTCCTTTCTGTTGAAAATGTTACAAGTGTGTAGGATGATTAAACAATCTATAGTTGCCTAACTACACTCTGGGCTTACCTTAACTCACATCCTCAGCAACATTAATAGTAGCAGTAGAATCTTGTAATGGGCCTGCTGATTCACTCACTGTGGCTGTTTTTGGAACCGAGTGTTTAATGTAGTTAATCATTTTTCATTTGTGTAATTTCTTCCAATTTATTATCCTCCCATTTTAATGTTATGACCAAGTTTGCTCAAATTAATATTTTGATGCATGATCCACGCAATCAGTCTGTATCTACAAACATCATTTACATATGTTTTCCATATTTGCTAACATTCTATCTCTGAAGATTTGTCTCAAGCTTGCATCCTTTACATGTTACTTCGGTGTTTAGAGTGAGATAAGAACGTTTATCACCGGCTTTGAAACAAGTTGTTTCTCTGGTGTAGCGAAATGCAGACTACAATGGAGCATCTATTTACATAGCATACCGGCATATTAGGTCACCTCGAACAATTTTGTTCTCACCTGCTCTCTTTGTTGTTTCCCCTCACTTTGTTTCTTTTTCTTCTCCTCCCTCTCTATTATTTTCTGATATCCCATTTTTGTTTAGACATTGTATGCATCACTTCTCAAAAAAACACCACACTCAGATGACTTCTCTCCTCTCTTCCTCACAGCCAACTGGCGTTTGGCATTGCTCCTAGACAACCAATCAAATGCAAATTGCACATATATTGTGCTCGTGTGAGGTATGTACACAGATGTGTGCCTGAGCTTGTCAAACAGGTGAGGAACAAGCAGAGAAGTAGCACAGATGTGGTATACGTGCAGATTCACAATTGTGAAATAATAATAATAATAATTTCAGGATCTTCGAGGGCCTCTCACATGCCAGAGCCCTATGTACCCTATGTCACTCTTTACCCCCCACTAACAATGCCCCAGGAAGAATGAGAGGGTGTGTGCGCACTGTTGTTTTTACTGCCATCATCTGCTGTTGAACAGCAGCTGCGGAGAAGACGAGGTTTCCACGACAACCAGTGATCATTGTCGCATAGCACTCAAATCACACATGTCCACTCGGACAGATAAATAACAACACTGTGAATGCACACACACATATTTAACAACATTAAACCTTTTTACCATTAAATATGTGCATTTAAAATCAATGTTGATATATATACAAACGTTTGTAATGATAATACATATAATTTGTGTTGGTAAGTGATTATATATGGATCATACAGATATATATGGTACCGTAGCATGGCACATGTACAAAAACATGGTATTATCATGGTACAACATAAAACATTGTCTTAACATGATACTATATCCATCCAAACACCATGGTAATACCATGATAACTATACACTGATGTGAAGTAAATTCACTAGTGTGATGATTTGCAGTGTTCTATTCCCCAAACTGAAGAGAAGGATGAATCACTCTCTTACATTCAGTGAGTCACTGCAGTAACTAAATATGGAAGCATCTGCAATGGGAAGTCAAGGAGGGTCTATAGACAAACACACAATCGTACACAAACACACACTTATAAAGTCTTTAAACAAAAAGACCATCCAAACACAGATCTGTTGTACAGCCGTATGCCATGTGCAAAATTCTACAAAGGATAATTAGATACTGTCATTAATAGGCATGAGAAAGAATTGGTATCAGATGGTAATACCATGGCAATTTGATCCTTAACATGCTCATCTACCATGATATTTTATAAGATATTTCAAAGAATACCATTGATATTACCTTGCTAAATGTCCAAACACATGGTAATACTACGGTACACTATGTACTGCAATTGTCTGTACATTGATGAGTCACACAAACACATTGTCTGTCAATGAAGTTGATCAAGTTGATCCTCAATGTCTTTCTGCTTGTCTATTAGTGCGTCTCGAAGACTGTCGTTAGACTATTTATTAATTTCTCAAAAATGTCCTCTTATTTCAGAGTGTGTCCGGGGTGGAGGGGTGTGGGGTTCATTGGCTTTAATAAAAGAGACTCATAAGCTCACATTAAAGGGTGATGAGAGTCAGGTGGTAATAGGATCTGTCATTCAGGTTTAATAACACATACAGAGCGAGTAAGATTATATCTAAAAGGAGCCTTATACTGTAGCTTGTCTAAGATTCAAAAGCATGATCCAATGGATAAGGAAGAATCATATGGATCAAGATACACTATACATGTATATGATAGACAGTTGGATGAATGGATAGGCCTTTCACTGCAAGCATGCAGCTAAAAATGGCACTTTTCTATGGATTATTTGCTTGTTCCTGTCTATTAGCCATCATCTCGGGCCCATGGACATTGCTATTCTGATCGTAACAGGCTGTTTATTATTCATTATATTAGTGTTAATATGCTCCAGATGTTTAATATTTTCATTTATTTTGTTGAGTCAAATTTGATATTTCATCAATGTTTGCAGGCTTTTTTCATGTATTTTTTTATCATCCTCCAGAGCTGGACCAGATAAACAGTGACATTGTTGCGGTCAGTTGATGAGGATGTTTGGACATTGGCGGGGCTGATTTTTTACAAAGAGGCTGATTTTGGCACCTAATATTGATTGCGACCAATTATTTTTGGTAACATGATGGTGCAATGCAAGATTTTCACTTTGAACCTAGCAGCAGCAGGTCACTCACTACTAATATAGTAATCCTATCCTGTGGGTAACCACATGGATGTAATATTAGTTTATTAGGCAGCACATATTTTTGGTTTTCGGTCAAGGGTGTTTGGCTAGAACACAGGGCTGGGGGTGAGATGAGTAGTGAAAGATAGCCTACTGCCAGGGTTGCCAGGTCTGTGTGATATACTATAGACAGAGCAATGAATGACCCATCAAAACAAGCCTAAATATGCCAAAGATTTTAGAGTCTCAATGCCAAATTATGACACGGAAAATCAACATGTTGCTTCCGAAAGTTCATGTACCCTGAAATCAACCCCATTTAGCAGAATTACTGACAAGCACCATCCCTCATCAGACATTTTTGCATCAATTTGAGATTGAACACATTTCCCTTAAGCGCTACTGATTGTATGAGCAACCTCAAAGACATGGGTTCTGGTCAAATGGAAACCAGGAAGTAACCACGTTCACATAAACAATAGTGAGTGTGATTCCAAGGTTGCATTTTCCCTCTCAAATTACATTTCTACTCCACTGATGGTTAGGGTTAGGTTTGGGGTTAGTGTTACAGGGTAGAGTCGCTTTTATCACCAATCTGTGAAACTGGAGCTCACGCATGCCCATTCATTCAATAACACTTCTAAATTCCACCTGTGGGGGGCAGTGTATCGATTTCAGTGAGAACAGTCCAAATTAAGCAGCAAAACCTTTAGCCTACTGTTGCCGAATTCACAATGTGATCAGTCTTCCAATGGACCCTTTTCACATTTCCAGGTTTGGAACACAGAAATAATCTATAGGGAGGTAAACTTCTATAGCGGTAAATGGCCACAGTCATTTCCCATTTTTCATTCCCATTTTCTCCAACGGCAAAAGAAAAAAAAAAATCCACAATTAAATTTCCACAACTTTCTAAACAAGGAAAAAATTTGAATGATATTAACGCAGAAAAGGGGTCCATTATCCCTTTTCAGATTTCCTTTCATTTATCGGTCTAAGTAAGAATCTGTATTGAAATTTTGCAAAGTTTATAAACCAACCATATTCACAGCATAGAAAAACAGAGGACAAAGTCAATGTCATAATTGTAAATAATACAACACATTATTCAAAGTAACAAAATGCAATACACAGTTCAACTGAGGAAGGACTTAGAGCTCTGCTTGCATAATATTAATGCTAGTAGTGTGCTACTTTTAATTAGTATGACCTATTACCTGTAGTTTCCCTATTTTCTGTTTAGATACTGTAAATTCACTATATTGTAATTGCAAGTTAATTTATGGCCTGTCTTTTGACCGGTTTTAACCTAAGAAGACTGGCTGTTGGTTGGTCAAAAATCCTTACATTCAATTGTAATTAGTACATTGTAGATAAGTCAAACACTCAAACCATTAAACAAAAAAAATCAATCTGTGGCAACTGAAGCACAATTCCGCAGTAAAAAACGAGGACATTAAATAAACATAAACAAAACATTTGTAACCATGGCCACAAACATTTTAATGCATGGCTGTAATGCATATCATTATCATTGTGAAATAGCAGCCAAACCGTATGCTACTTTAAACAAAGAAAGAAAGTCTGTTTCTGTTTAAAACTCTCTTAAGACCAACAAATTTGAGCGTATGATATATCATGCCATGATTTGGTGCTAAAGCATGTCCAATGAGATGAAGCCACAAGTATTAACTCTAATACTCTCTGTGGTTTCAGGATTACATTTGGGCCAATCAGTCACTGAACTCTGGCTGCAAAACACAGTGGAAGAAGTTAAACAGTCAAACGTACACACCATAACAGATTTGATCACAAACCTGAGAGTCCCTCAAGGCCATGTGGATACAAGTAAACTGTTACATATTTAAAAACGTAGTCAACCCTTGACAGTCATATTACACATATGCTAAATGCTGCTCTCATAAGTCGGCACTGATTGTGTTGGTCACAGTTCTAGCCTGGGCGATCTAACATTACATGCTGTTTAAGGTGAAGGTTCTTGCTCTCACAGTTGGTGAAAGGACACAAGAGGAGGTTTTAAGTCAGAACATTAATATTCTGAATTTAAAAACAGGCCATGTAGAGTTCTAAGGACAGCGATGTTCTGAAATTGAGACAGCATTCAACTTTTGGTCATTCTAGAATAGGCCTACCACAAAACACTTACTGTTACAAACTGAAAGAACAATACCCTTTTTGTTGTGAAAAGTTTGTCTATATTGTGTGAGAAAGTTCTTGTCCAATACTTTTCTAAAAGTATCCTCAAAAATAGTAAAATACACTGTAAAAAAATGGCTGCAATTTTAAAATGGTAAAAATGTAAAAATGCTACTATATAAAAAAAATATTAACTGATTAACGGGCAGTTATCATAGCATATACAGTAAAAAGATAATATGATAATATATTTAATAAAGTTTTACAGTAAAAGTTGGTTAAAATTTAGTTTTTGAGATGTAAAAAGTATGATTTGACCAAATAATTAATGGTGAAAATGTATTTCACGTATAACAAGAGAATACATGTACTTATTTACAGCAAACTATTATTAAAATTATTGTAACCCCCCCCCCCCCCCCCCCCTTTATAAAGGCTTTCAAAAATACTTCGAAATTCTTAGAAATACTAGAAATTCTAAATTAATGAACAAAGGCTGTTTACTCTAAATGTAAATCAACATCAACTCATTATGGGGGCTACATTTTCAAGTTCAGGAGCATTTTTCTCACTATCAGTGTAATTTTTACCCCAACCCTCCGTACATTTCTGACCCTGGTCTCGGCTAATACGGGACAGTTGGCAACCCTATTTTTCACTGAAAAATGACTTAAATTCTAGGCTGTTTTCCACAAAACCTATCAAATGCCTTGGAAAAGTCAACTTCAAATATGATGTACGAGTCTGATGGACTACTTGTATGATACTTTTTTAGTGTTTTTTAAGCTTAAAAGTGAGTCACTCTCAACTACAACTGTATTTAAAAGACGGAACGGGATATCCATTAGATTTTCTCCATTTGGGTTCTGCATAAGAATGAATGTCATATGGGTTTGGAATGACATGAGGGTCAGTAAAGTATTACAGAATTTCAGGTGATATTTAGGTGATTATATATTATTATTATTAATAATAATATATTTAATATATTATTTAGGTGATATACAGGTGATTTCGGGTGATCTTAATTCTAAAATGTCAAAAGGTATCTCAAATGTAGGGTTAGGGTGTAGTATTTATAATTCGTTACATTTAAGAATAACAGATGCCAATGGAAGTTTCTTATGCGTGCGTATAGGTGAACAAGTCTCTGTGTTGACAAACACACATATTTCTATGTGACAAGTGTCAGGTATCACCTTTGTGTTTATTTCCGATGTGAGAACATTCCTCAGTTCAGTTCTCTTCAAATTAAGACCTAAGGTGATATTCTCATTACATTAAACAGCAGGACACATGGCAACCAAAGACATGACATACACCAGCATACTTAATTATCAAGGTATAAATCCCTCTTGCTGAGGGGAATACGGGATCTAATCACTTTTCCACTGCAGCTGAGAACCTGCGAGACACTTTGGAGTGCTGCGGGAACTGATCCAGGAAAGGTAGGTGGGTGATAAGCCTTTGGGTGACAGTGAGAGTTGCGTCTAGGGTGGCTCGTGGATCAGATTGCCCAGTGTGCTGTTAATTGTAGGCGATGAAGGACAAGACTGATCCTGAAGGGTGAAGTGTTGACCTCTAGCTGAACTCCTCTGCAGGAGGACTTTGGCTGCTCATCCACATGGGCAGGAAGAGCAGAGCTCCACCTTAATATTCATGCACTTGAAAACATGTCCATACTATAAACTGCCAATAATGTTATATTTTACCCCGTAAATTGATTCAAAATGCTGCCATTTGTACAGTAGAAGTCGTATTGTTGCTGAAACCTCTGTTACACTGTGTTTGAAATAGTCAAACGTGCATGTGGGGCAGATAATCTGCTGCCTTCCTGAACTCCACAGCGCCCCTCATTTTCCCCAATGGAAATCTGTGGTCAAATATGGTACTGCAACGAGCCCTCATTCACACGCATTGGGGCAGAAATAAATCTGCTGACAAACATAGAGCTAAACCAAAGGTAACTTTAGTATTAATGTGTGCCAGCAGTGTGACAGATTATGAACATGGCGAGCACTATTGATGGACGTGTGCAACAGCGTGATGATTATATTGTAAATTCAAGAAAAATGGGCCATCAAACAACTTAGTCCTGACAAGCCAGACATCTAAATAGTTTGGAAATCAAAATACAAGTGTAGGTGATAAGTCATTGAATTTATTGTATGACATTCAAGACTTCCCCAGCCTTGCACACACTCCACCACTCCACCTATGGTGGGGACATATCTGTTTGTATTTTGATTTCCAGTTTGCTGGAAAGAAGCACTAGTGGCTCAACAGCAGAGTGAGAAGAGCATGCATCTTTGTGCAAGAGAGAATATAGCTGCCTATTGTTACTCAATGCCTATGATAAGAGCCACAACAAGTACTCATTATAACATACTCCAGCACTGGATTGCCACTTTTAATAACACATGATCAAAATGGAAACTCCTGCACAAGAACTGAAGAAGTTATTTAAAAAATTGGTGGGGACAAAATTGTCAGAGTGGTATGGACATGTCCCAACAGTCCCACCTGAAAATTACACATATGGATCTGCCCCACCTATATCTGTGACCTATACTATAAGGACAGTGATTTGATCAGCCAAATGTGAATTATAAATAAAGTTAGGTCAAACCCATGTGATCATAATCTAAGGCACCTTTTACATGTTACGCAAAAACATAAAAAAATAAAAAGTAAGGGGTGAGGGGGGATCATTGTTCCTATTGCTCATTTTTTAAACTTAATTTTTTTGTCTGCTTTCAGCACGTGAGGGTAGTGTGTGATAGGTCATAATTTGTTGAGCAGAGTGGTCAGAAGCAGACCCTGAAAGTAAAAGTCTGTCTCTCTCTCTCTCTCTCTCGTGTCCATCTGACAGATGGCAAGTGGGATAAAAACTCCTCGAATAAAAGTGTAATCCTGTCCTCACATGGACTGAGGCTCCCTCTTCAGATTATCCTATCAGAAAGAGTGGGAGAGAGATGGATAATGTAGTTTTTTCCTGTGCCTGTTCAAGAGGAAGGATTGAGAGTGAAGGAAGATTTTAGAGGTTTCAAATATGAGTTGCCATGATACTGTGTGTGTGTGTAATATATATATATATATATATATATATATATATATGCATTTGAATAATTATAATGTGCCAGTTAATATTAGTATACACATGCATATGTCTTACATGACTTAGACCATCCAACCTTTTGTCACCTTACTTTTTGTAACACTTTGAATGAATTGGTTGCGTTTACCAAGGCATTGTTGCCGATACTGCCCTAACCCCAGGAATTACATTTTGGTGCATAACTTGTCCAGCACAGTTTGTGCTATGAACATAAATGATACCTCAAATGGTGCAGCTTGATAAGGAGGAGTTTACTATTACTTTTCTAATCGATCAGACTTGTGTGTTTTTCCTGGCGTACAATAAAATATACGTAAAACCCCATAGACTTGCATTGAAGAAGGTACCTGCGCCAAATCTAGGGACCAGAATAACCTTTTTTTTTTTTTTTTTTTTTGGTATGAGCCAGTAATCAATCCCCTAGCAACCTCCCAGAGCATCCTAGCAACCACATGGCAACTCCCCTAAAAATGCATTTAGAGCACCCAAGCAACCGCAGAATTTTATACACCTATTTAGTATCTGAATCAGTGGCAATAAAGCTTCGTTGACTGACTCAAACTGTACTCACAGGCTACATTCACATAGTCAGTGTTTGGGATTGACAACCGTATTTACTCACAGGTGTGAGTCTTGAAATGTCCTGTTCATATAACAGCTTACAATAGCAGTTCGAAAAATGTCTGTATGAAAGAACAACCGAAGTCACAACCATATTCTAACAGCTGTAACCATAGTAACAGTGACTAAAGTAAATATCGAAAATGGCGACATCCATAGCACAGGCATGTCTAATCACAATTGAAACTGTTTTATTTTATAAATAAGTCCAATCGAAGCGCAAGTTCATACATCAGATCATAATTAACCGACAGCGGCTTTGAATGCTTTTTAACCATGTGCAGAGCGCAGCTTTTGTGTCACACAGCTCGTGCTCGTGAGCAGCTGGTGGGATCAATGGCTGAATCATCGGATGGCACGCAGCTCATTTCTCCGTCTCCATGAGTTAACGAAACCCCACATGAAACAAAGGAGACGCGCTCTTGTACAGTGCAGCATGGCCCTCACTGTACATGATGTAACTAACAACTAGTTGTCCAGTACGGTTCCGTTCACTCAGCAAAGGTTTGCCAAGAAAGCGGTTGTAAGACTTGAAAATGTTGATGTCACAGCGAAGACAAGGAATACATACATCGCTGACTAATGGCAGTTCAGAATTGGTTGTATAATTCCATATGCTCGTTCATAGACTCTTACCACAAAACATCATGTAAAATGCCTTTGGGGGAATATCTATAACATTAAAATATCACATTACCGATTACATTAGCCAGCGCTCTGATTGTGTAATACTGAAACGCCTGTGTTATTATCGGCTTGTGCATCTGCAGCATCCAGTACTGAGTGATATGTTGACAAAGCATCTATAGGTCACAGCACACAAACACACAAGTACACATGCAGAGGCCCACACAGTGTAATCTAGGCCTGAGGGCTGGGATGTGGAGGTGGATAAAAAGAGAGATAAGGAAGCGCAAGTGAGAGTGAGAGAAAAAAATGGTACCTGGATAAGGTCACACAAATGGCAGTTATATTACCAGTTATAAATATTGACCACCTGGTTCACACTGAAACCAAAAATGCTGTGAGATACTGCAAATTCACAGCCAATCAGAACATACTTGGTACTTAATATACAGTTATGTGGAAAGAAATCAACCTGGTCTCATAGAATCACTTTACTATACCTACATCTTTGCTAAATTATTTAGCAGGCTACGTGGCTCATTGTACGTATCACGACCCTTACAAAAATAAAGTTCTGACAAACTTGCCACACATTTGCTGCAAACTAGCCGCAAATTTCCAACTCTTTATTTTCACATGCAAAAGCGTTTGAGATTCACCACAGATGTTTGCATATCATCACTGGTAGTGGTAAACCTGCAGAAAACCTTTGGCGACACTGAAGAGTTTGCGCAAAGCTCCTTTACAACTGAAAAAAATTTGTTGCGAATTTGCGGCCAAGTTTGCCAGAACTCATTTATTTTTTTAAATGGGACCGTTTTCTGGTAAAATGATCACTAACGGTGCTAAAACAACAATTACTTTTATTCCTTTTTACACAAATCAAGAGTACAATGGTAGATTATCAGTTCATAATCACATACTTTTTGCCCTGTTCATCATACAATGCTATCTTATGCCATCAAACAATTTTATATAGTGAATGACTTGTAAGGGGGTACTTTTTAACATTGCCAACAACATTTACAAGCTTGTGTGAAAGCGATCAAATTGTCGGGTAGCTCAACTAATGGAGTATTACACTTGCAATGCAAAAGACCATAGAATGAGTCCTAAGAGCATGTGAATTGGCTAGTGATGCAAAAGTGTAATAGAAGCACGATAGAATGACGTTGCTGCTTCAGCAACTCCATTTTCCATGTCACATTTGCTTTTAGTGAAGCTATAGTTTGAATACAACTCAACAGAGAATTACATTTCAAAACCTCACCTGTTTTTCATCTCATTGGCTATTTATGACACTATTGGTTAAGTTTTGGTTTAAGGTTTAGGTTGGGAGTTAGGTTTGGTTGAAAATGTAACTTGCTTTTAGTGCCACACAGTGGACATTTCACCTCTGAACTGCCGTTACACTCGAAAGGAACCACGTAATATTGTTTTGCAAAAATTGTGTTACTTAATATTCATGAGATCAAGCTGGGAGAAATTATCAACCAATGAAATCCAACCATGGATGAGGCTACAAAACCGATAAAAAACAAAAACAAAAAACTGTTGAGTGACAAAATAACCTGTCACTCATTGCATTTGAGGCTGGTTATAACAAAAACTGTGAAAAATTCAAGGAGGAGATTTCAATCGCTTGACGGTTTATCATGACATGTTTTGAACACAGTGTAACTCTAAAGCTGCTAAAATTTGTATATATTGTGCACAGTTAGCTTCAGTGTTGGTTTGGGAATGCGTGCATTGCATTTTCATTGCAGGGAAAGTCAGTGTGCGAGAAAAAGACAAAATAAATAAATAATATATGTTTATGAGTAGATTTGGAATCCACTTGTGACATGGTGGGGGAAACCCCAAAAGGGAGTCTCTTTAGGGGGCTAAACAGAACGGCTGACTGATTATGCATGGATTTTAAAGCTCTGAAATACATTAAAACATGGACAAATCCCCCAACTAAAAATACAGAGAATCCCTTTCAGCTTCAAACAGAAACTTGGCAAGAAACACCCAACATCATGCAAGTTCCAAGTCTGGTCCTACTTAACAATGAAAATACACATCCAGTACAGTGAGGCTTTAATGTATATACCATGCATTGTGAAATACTAAAGCAAAAGCATGGCAATTGTGCACCTTTTGTGAGCTTATAATGCAAAAGTTATAGCAGTATAATGAGTGTTTATCCTATGTGATTATCGGTGATTAAGACTTTGTTCAGAATAGCGTGCTACCATACTGCTGTGCAAAGGCAAATACAGTAACTACACATTTTGTCAACATTTAAATAAGATTGAAATCAGATCCCACAGACTATGATCTGTCCAGTGGCATATGGATTTCGCTCAACTATGCTCAGATTCAGAGTGCAAAAATGCATAATGCGTACATTCACATGCTATTTTTGTAAAATAGACGGCTGTGCTCAGTGTATACTGAGCTGTATGCAGTTAACTGTATTTTGGCATTCCATTCCAAACCTATCTTACTTGTGTTCCAGTAAAGTCTTGCTCACTTTTTGAGCATAGAAAATCCTCTTCTACAATAATATCCTTATAAGCATCACATTTTTTTCATCTTACTTATGTACTGCGGTTTCGTTTTGACAAATGACCTCTGCGTTCAGTTGGCAAACATTCCTCCATACAGGGCTCTTCTGTACAAACAGACAAAGCTATTTTTTTGACTCTGAAAGAGCTTCTTTCAGCCAGGGGGTCAGCTCATTATGGTTTTTAAGGGCTCTTTAATCATATTGTCAGGTTCCTCAGTTGAGGTTTATCTCTGGTTCAGTTAAAGTACCTCTTCTTCCAATGCACCAATGTCCAGTACATAGAGCTAGTGTGCTAATCTTAGCATGTTATATTCAGTTGACCAGTCCTTTTGAATTAAAAAAAAGGTCTATTCTTATGCTCTTCTGCATACACTCATGTTAAATAAAGAAATACTGTTTAGTTTAGTGAATTGTCTGATATTGATTCTGCAATAATTCAAATTTTTAGCCTTAACAATTGTGGTATTGTTCATGTTAACAAAGACTTAAGGCAGAAACATACATGACGAAATTGTGCAAATGTTTGTCCAATGTATTATAAGTTTAATGGGAGCCAGAGGCACACAAGCAACAGACGCTAGAGGCCATAGCATTGAGCCTCCTCGTTAGCACACCAGCCTCCAATGCTGGCTGACGCCTGTTCGAATTCCACTTGGAGTGGGTCTAGCAGGTCCAGATACAGTGGTGCTGTGACCCAGATGGGAGTGATTTATAGGAGGTTGAGTGTAAGGGCCAGCTGGTACATTGTAGCTCTGCGGTATGTGTAAACCTCACTCCCGTGGCCTCAAGAGGCGCGCTAGCAACTGATGCTAGAGGCTGTAGCCTTGAGACTTTCTCATTAGCGCGGCCACCTCCACTGCTGTCTGATGCCGGTTCAAATCCCGCTCGGAGCGGGTCAAGCAGCACCGGTTACATAAGCATTTGGTTGTTCATACTTAATGTGTGTTCTTGCATTACAGTGGTGGTGACAAACATCAGTACAAAAGCAGAGTTGCCTTTAAATTCCTGTGTCATTAAACTGGATGTGTTATTTTTCCCAACCTTGTCTAATAGATTAACATTACTATACCTACAGTACACTTTTGCTAAATGCTTTTACATGCCTAATTGTACATATCACTGCAGTTTCCTTGTGAAATGAACACTAGAGGTGCTATGACAATTATTTTCAGTCAATCTCAGAAATAAATCAGTGTTTAACATGAAGTAAAATGGCAGATTATTAGTTCCATAACCACTTATTTTTCAAGTAAGTTTTCCTCACATAATACAATGTTATGAAATAAAACACATTTGGAATAGAGCATGACTTCTTAGGCGACACACAGTACATCTACTGTATAACTTGCTTTGCAAGAATCTCTTCAAACTGTTTCACCGCCATGACAGTTCTTGATGTGGAAGAGAAAACTGATCATAGAAAGTTTACATTAATGCCGAAAAGAGTGCCCATTGTGGCAAATTTAGAATGCAACACATACTTGCATTATGCTAGGCATTATGCTGCACTATATTAGAATTGCGTTCTGACACATTTCAGAATGCAACAATACTTGAAATCAAGCTTGAATATGTGTAGAATATGTTTCAAGCCTTCAGCTGCACAGTGACATTTACATTTTTGATTCAGCTTGGGTCAAGAAAGCATTGTCTCTCTCTATCCCTCTTTCTATTTCCCTGTTTTTGTTTATCTACCTTTTATATAGTTTTATAGTCTGGGCTTGCATTATGCCTGTTTGCTCACAGCACTCACATAAATAATATAGAACATGAATGACTCTGTTCTGTTCAGAGATAATTAACTTTTTAAACAAACAACGATTCAAAACCCCATCATATATCTTCCAAATCTTGCTAAAATAGTTTTGCACAGAACAGTATTAAATTAGAATGCTCTGCTAGTGTAAAGGGAACTGGCATACACATATGGTCAGTAAACAAGACTGTCACAGTTTAATATATAAAGCAGATGGCTCATGCTAATTGTGTTTCTCACAGAAAATAATTTTGTTGCATTCTACAGCAATTTTACCAAACCACATAAAAAACCCTTCTTCTTGAATCACCACATATACACACCTCATGACAATGAGGCACAAAGTAAAACTGGGAAGGTGTTTTCCCAAGATTAACAGGAAACTCTGACAACAAAGCAGCCTCTGCCTCTTTGTAAAGTACCTAATTGAAACTGATATTGTTTTTCTCTTGACTCCATAAAGTCATTATAGTGTATAAACACTTTTAGATCATGACTGTTGACCCAATGAAAGTAAATATATGACTATTGCCTCCATTATCAACAGAAGTTTTCAATTTTACTATGGGACAGATGGAACATCGTGTACATCTATAACCGACATGGACATAAAACCAGATTTGTTCTTAAAGGTGATGTTATTTTTCCGATGTTAAAATACTTTTTTCGATACAAGCTTAATTCGTTAGCTTAATATGATATCAAAATATTTCTGTTTGTTTGAGTATATTGACCAGCTTGACACAGCAACGTGGCCTCAACCAATGGCATGAGTTTGTGGCGGTACTATCTGTTTGTTCGTCCAATGTCAGATGGGGGTAGTGTTTGTGAAACCTTTCTCTTTAAGCATTTATATATTAATTTGCACAAAGTGCCTCAAACAAACTATTGTTTCAAAAATCTGATTCAATTTACCTGATAAACCTCATATCTCATTTTATTAAAGAGATAGTTCACCCAAAAAGAAAAACTAATTATTCACAGGATAAAACATCATATGTGTTGTTGTTGTGCTTTTAAAATAGAACAGGGTGAATCTCATCATGAATCTCTTTTTTGTTTTTATTAGCATTTTCCATACAGTCTCAACTTTTATGAATGAATTGTACTTTTAAATGTTTAAAATCAACATGAAATCCAAATTGACTCAATTGACTCTATAATGGCTTACTTATGGCTGTCACTTCATATTAGGCTAGGATTTGAGACACTATTTTTACATTGTAAAAATGACATGCATCAGCTTTAACTGCCAATGAAATCAAAGCTGGTCAGAGCACTGATGGCATTCAAGTATCCACTCAGTTTCAAACACACATAACCTCACAAATGATGTCTGCAATGCTATGCAATCAGTAAACAAACATAATTTCCCTAATGAACACATTTTAAGAGAAGGTCAAGTTTTGATTAGTTGAAAACATCCCGCCCAGTTGAGCAACCTGAACGAGGTCAGCTTGGATGTAGTCAAAGTCTGGTTAGCCTTATGTGTTTCACAATTTCCACTTATAAATTTGGAGGAAATGTTCCCATCAATGACCTTGGTCTGCTGATTAATAGTCCTGAGCTGCCAATAGCTATGTGGGCTGTTTTCCATTGGATAAAAACTCCTAGGCTGTAGCTGAAAATCTTATTCAGGAATGCCAGCCTAGTTATTCTGTAACTCAACAAATATGACCATGTATGGCCTACAAAAAGAGCGGGAGAATATATGGAACAAATATATTAGTATATGTATATATGTATTTCATTAGTGGTGCTTTTTTTAACCCTATGTAATTCATTTAATCTTATAACTCTTCACGGACAGTTTATGCTATGTACATGAATGTAACCTCAAATTACTATACATGATCACATGGGAATTGCCACATTGCTACCGAATGTTCCGGTACCCTGACATCGACCCCATTCTGCCAAGGTTTCAAATGTTTTTTAACTTTTCCTGTGGTGCAACTGAAAGCGTGTTACGCAAGCAGACTTAGAGACACGGATCATTGTCCCATGGAAACCAGGAAGTAATCGTATTCACATAATCAATGAGCGTGATTTAGAGGCTGCATTTTCCCTCCAATGTTACATTTTTACTCCACTGAGGGGTAGGCTTAGGGTTGAGGTTTGGGTTACGGTGTATGGTTACTAAAATGTGCTTTCCTTTTGACTGTACTACATCATTTACAACTAAAACCAACTAGCTTTGCAACTTGCAAAGCCAAGGACGTGAGCCATTATTCTTTCTCTTCACACCAGATTACTGTGTTTTTTCCTTTTTTGCCCTGCCATGTTAAAAAGCGACTTCAAATGTAACAGAACTAAACTCTTCGCTGGCCATGGCAGAACACTGACATTCCTGTCTTGCAGGAAATCACACAATGAACGAGCATTATGGCTGGTGGCATTGTCATGCTGGAGGGTCATGTCAGGATGAGCCTGCAGGAAAGGTACCACATGAGGGAGGAGGATGTCTTCCCTGTAACACACAGCGTTGAGATTGCCTGCAATGACAACAAGCTCAGTCCGATGATGCTGCGATGCACCGCCACAGACCATGACAGACCCTCTTCCTCCAAATCGATCCTGCTCCAGAGTACAGGCCTCAGTGTAACGCTCATTCTTTCAACGATAAATGCGAGTCCGACCATCAATCCTGGTTAGACAAAACTGTGACTCCACAGTGGAGAGCACTTTTTGCCAGTCCTGTCTGGTCCAGTCTGGTAAGGAACTGCCTTGCAACAGGCCTACAAGCACTCAATCTAGCCTCTCTCAGTCCATTGCGGATAGTCAGAAAACTGATGGAGGGATTGTGCGTTCCTGGTGTAACTCGGGAAGTTGTTGTTGCCATCCTGTACCTGTCCAACAGGTGTGACATTCGAGTATACCATTCCTGTGCAGGTGTTGTTACATGTAGTCTACCACTGTGAGGACAAGCGGCTGTCCTTCCTGTCTCCCTGTAGCACTGTCTTAGGCATCTCACAGTACGGACATTGCAATTTGTTGCCCTGGCCACATCTGCAGTCCTCATGCCTAAATGCAGCATGCTTAAGGCATGTTCACGCAGATGAACAGGGACATGGGCATTTTTCTTTTGGTGTTTTTCTCCTAAGTTTTTATAACTGTACCCTTAATTGCCTACCGTCTGTAAGCTGTTAGTGTCTTAATGACCATTCCACAGGTGCATGTTCATTAATTGTTTATGTTTCATTGAACAAGCATGGAAAATGTCTCGGGTTACTTAACTGTAACCCCTGTTCCCTGATAAAACGGAACGAGATGCTGCGTTTAGTTAGCGCTTTGGGAACAACTTTAGGTGTGACCAGCTGTGAATGTGTGCAACACGTCAATGAAAATTGACCAGAATTTATAGCCTCTGCCAGTGACATCATTGGATGCACCTGAGCAGGGCTATAAATAGATGTGTCACAGGTGCATCACCAGGTATTTTATCTGAAGAGCAGTCCTGGGGCATCCCAGTGCGGCAATGAAGTGCAGCATCTCGATCCGCTTTTATCAGGGAACAGGGGTTACAGTTAAGTAACCCGAGACATTCCCTGTCAAAAAGCTACACTTATGATTCTGCGCTGAGTTAGCGCTTTGGGAACGAGAATACCCACGCTACCGCACTGTGGATGTCCGGACCCCTTACGGTTGTGTAGTGTGCTCAGAAGAGCGCAAGAGGTCTCAGACATGAGCTTGTTATGTTGACTCAAGGACATAAGAGCCCGGAGTGGCAGGAACATCCAAACTATAAAATCTTATGAATGTGTGGAGAGAGGACCAACCTGCCGCATCACAAACATGCTGCAGAGGGACACCTCTATCCAAGGCTTTAGAGGAGGCGACCTCTCTGGTAGAGTGAGCCCTGTTAACTACTGGCGAAGCTTGACCGCGCACCTCGTAGGCCAGGGCAATAGCGTCCCTCACCCAATGCGACAGTCTGTTTGGTGGCGGCCCACCCCCTGTTGCGGCCCCCATGGCAAACGAATAGTTGCCCTGACTTACGCCATTGGCTAGTACGGTGGACATAAGTCTGAATGGCACAGACTGGACAAAGTCTGTGAAGTCTTTCCTGCTCTTGTAAACGTTCCGGCGTTGTAAACGGCAGGGAGCAGAAGGCTTCGAGAGTGACCGGATATAAAGTCGAAAAAGGAACCTTTATTCAGCTAGTCAGGGTGAGCAAAATTGCTTTAGCCATTCCTGGGCCAAATTCTAAGCAGGCTGGCAAGACAGACAGAGCCTGTAGATCCCAATTCTTTTTAGAGAGGTGATTGCCATAAGAAAAACCATCTTGAGAGTCAGAAGTTTATCAGACGCTGACTCTAGTGGTTCGAAGGGGGTCTCAACCCAGACCCTCAAGGATTGCTAAGTCCCATGAAGGGGTCCTGGTCCTAGCAGGAGGCCTCAGTTGCATAGCTCCACGAATGAAGTGAGCGAGTAGAGGATGTCCCCCAATGGCACCCCGTCAAACAAGGTGTGGCAAGCCGAAATGGCGGCCACATAGACCCAGAGAGTGGCGTGGCATTTGCCTGCTGACAATTTATCCTGCAGAAAGTCTAAAACTGAAGCAATCTGGCAGTTAACTGGATCTGCATTATGTGTTCTGTACAAAGACACCCCATTTATTGGCGTAACTACTTCTAGTAGAGGGAGCCCTAGCACTTAGAATGGTCTTGATAACTTCAGGTGAAAACCCAGTGTCCCTCAGTTGGTACCCTTAAGGTTCCACAGCTCGGGCCGGGGATGAAATATTGTCCCCTGCGCCTGAGACAGAAGGTCCATCCTATCCGGATTCACCCAAGGCGAGCGAAGAGGAGAGACATTATCTCCGAGAACCATATCCTGTTCGGCGAATGCAGCGCTATCAGTAAGAGTCAGGACCCTTGCTGGCGAACTCTGGCCAAGACTCCCGGGAGCAGAGAAACTGGGGGAAAAGCATACAGGGGCATTCTGGGCCATGTATGTGCCATCGCGTCCAGAACCAGGGAGGACTAGGTGACTTAGAGAGAAGGAGAATCTGCCGTGCCAGTCTATTCAGCTGGTGTGAACGTAGACCTCCTTGATGGTTTATGTAAGAGACTACCGCTGTGTTGTCCACCCACACCAAGACATGGTAGCCTCTGGAGGAAGTATTTCAGGGCCAGAAATACAGCCATCAACTCGAGACAGTTAATGTGACAATTGAACTGACAACCCTCCCATTCCCCTTAAGCTGGACGACCACTTAAGACCGCTACCCAGCCCGTCAGGGAGGCGCCTGTCGTTAGCAAGCTGCGACGGCAAGACACACCTAGAGTGGGACCCAAAGTGAGGAACGTGAGCACGTGGCGCGTAACCCTTATCAGCCTAGGGGATTGGCCCTTGGATGAAATCCCCTGGCTTTGAGCCACAACTGAAATGGTCTCATGTGCAAAAAGGCCCAAAGGGATCACCGAGGACGCAGTTGCCATGAGACCTAGTAGTCGTTGATACTGACGAACAGTGCAACCTTGGCCTAGACTGACTTTGCTCAGGGTGTTCTGAATGGACTCGATTTCCTTGGGAAGGTAGCACATTCATCTGTACAAAAAATAGAATGCAAGCATAAACACTATGGGACCACGCAGCCATCATACCGCTCAGTTTTGACACGCATTCTGTCCCCTAGAGATGAACGTAGTTTAGTGCAAAAAGTGCAAATCAATCCCAGAACAACACCAAAGGACCTTGTGAAGATGCTGGAGTAAACAGGATAACAAGTATCAATATCCACAATAAAACAAGTCCTTTATTGACATAACCTGAAAGGTTGCTCAGCAAGGAAGAAGCCACTGCTCCAAAACACCATTAAAAGCCAGTCTACAGTTTGCAAGTGCACATGGGGTCACATATCTTACTTTTTGGAGAAAAATCCTCTGGTCTGATGAAACAAAAAATTAACTTCTGGCCATAATGACCATTGCTATGTTTGGAGGAAAACGGGTGAGGCTTGCAAGCCAAAGAACACCATTCCAACCGTGGAGCATGGGGGTGGCAGCATCATGCTGTGTGGGTTCTTTGCTGCAGGAGGGACTGGTGCACTTCACAAAAGAGATGGCATCATGAGGAAGGAAATTTGTGTAGATATATTGAAGCAACCCTTCAAGACATCAGCCAGGAAGTTAAAGCTCAGTGCAATCATATCTCCAATATTGTGGCAAAATGGCTTAAGGACAACAAAGTCAAGGTATTGGAGTGGCCATCACAAAGCCCTGACCTCAATCCGATAGCAAATTTGTGGGCAGAACTGAAAAAGCTTGTGCAAGCAAGGAGGCCTACAAACCTGACTTAGCTACACCAGTTCTGTCTGGAGGAATGGGCCAAAATTCCAGCAACTTATTGTGAGAAGCTTGTGGAAGGCTACCCATAAGCCAAGTTAAAACAATTTAAAGGCAATGCTACCAAATACTAACAAAGTCTATGTAAACTTCGGATGCACTGAGAATGTGATGAAAGAAATAAAAGCTGAAATAAACCACTCTCTGCTATTATTCTGACATTTCACATTCTTAAAATAAAGTAGTGATCCTAACTGACCTTAGATAGGGAATGTTTTCTATGATTAAATGTCAGGAATTGTGAAAAACTGAGTTTAAATGTATTTGGCTAAGGTGTATGTAAACTTCTGTGTGTATGTATACACACACACACACACACACACACACACACACACACACACATATATATATTTTATATATATTAGTATCTATCCATCTGTGCGTGTCTGTTATATGCAAATGTGATTATGGCTAGTGTGTTCAAAAAGCAATCAGTAACATAATTTCCCTGATGGCTTCATCCTGCCTCTGCTTTGCGAGAGAACGATCTTTGATTTGAATCTGATGTTGATTGTGTGGATACGACATGCAATGAGCGAGTTTTGCAAGATTGACCGGAGTTTGATGTAATTTATCCATTACAGCACATTTTGAGAACGTCTTCACATACAGTATGTCAGACTTGCTAAATGAACCATACATCATGTTGCTTCGAACTAGAACTGTGCTGTTTAGAGGCACACCCACCAACAGATCTGTACAGTCTAAATCGGTACACACATGTAAGCCTGTATGAACAAAAACATACATCCATAGATGATATGTGGAGTACACAGATGCAAAAACACTGATACATTTGCATTAAAACCACACACATATCATCCCTCAAGGCTCACATTTTCTGGACTGGTTACTGTGCAACTGTTCTCACATCCTCTCTCTTTGTGAAACCCATGAATCATCCCACATTTCATGTTGTCTGCTTTCACAGATATACTTCATATGCAGAGCAAATTGATTTTCATCACATTCATATTCAGCTTAACAAGTTACATTGAGTCATTTGGTCAGAAAGAGTTTTTCTCTTCTGATGTCACTGGGGCCAATTGCTGTTGAAACATGTGGTAACAATCTCTTGATTGTTTATGATGAGAAAGGAACTCGCTTAAAGTGATAGTTCACACACACCAAAAAAATAAACAAAAAAAAAATGCCACTCTAAACCTGTATGTGTGTATATCTTACGTAGAACACAAAGGATACTTTTATAAGAATATCCTGTTCCTCTTTTTTTCTCATGATGAAAGTGAATGGTGACTGTGGCTGTCAAGCTCCAAAATGAAAAAAAGCACCATAGAAGTGTCATGAAAGTGGTCCAAATGACATGTGCAAATTATTGCACGTCTTCTGAAGCCATACAATAGCTTTGAGTGAGGAATAGTTTGAAATTTAAGTCATTATTCACTGATAATCTGTGGACTGTTAAGCATTGTAAACTGAAATTTGAATATATGAGTTGAACTTAAGAAGTCTGACTGGTTAATTATTTGTTAACTGTTATTTATTATTATTATTAACTGGGTCAACAGATTCATTAAAAAGATCCAACTCACAATAATGATTCATTCACTCAAACGTCAACATTTTCAGTGAATAATGACCTAAATTTCAGTTGTTTGGACCACTATTATGATACTTTTATGGCACTTTTTTCATTCTTTCATTATATGGAAATGAGGAGCTCAGCAAATTCTTACTTTTGTGTTCCATCAACTTTTGTGTTCCATGAAAAAAAGAAAGCCATATGGTTCAAAACAAGGGTCAGTTAATAACAACAGAATTTTCATTTTTAGATTAACTTTCCTGTAAACTGTGACATGCAACAAAATGGCTTAGAAATACTCTGTCATTAGTACGACATTAAACATCACAGGTTTCATCTCACTGCTCAGTATAGCAATTTCGTTCCAACTTATAATGTAGTATGCAGTATGCAAAACAAGTGCCTCCACTTCTCTACAGCAAGTGTCACATCTCTCTTTCAGAGCAAACCAAATGGCTTACTTCAGTTGAGTTTGACTATAACCAAGAAGAATAAGGAAGCAAGCCCAATTCTGTGCCATTACAGTACGAAATTAAACATCACAGGTTTCATCTCACTGCTCAATATAGCAATATCGTTCCAACCTATAATGTAGTATGCAGCATCTCTCATGCAAAACAAGTGACTCCACTTCTCCACACAAAGGAAAACGTCCAAGTACCTAACCTTTATCCTGTTATTACATCTTATAACTCTGAAGGACAATCGCCATGGTAACAGTTTACACGCTATGCACTGTTGTCAAGGAGATCTCGTCTGACAGGATAATGGGCTCCTCTGTCCGTTCTGCCTCCTGTTTCAACTCAAACACAAGAGCACACATATACAAACACTTAATCACTAAATTTGTAGGCAAATTGCTGTGCGATTTCTTTAGGGAGCTTATTAATGTTTGTATTTAATGCCAAGTCTCTAAAATGACTGGCATCTATGGAAAACACTTTGATTCACCTCTAGTGTAATCTGTGTACAAAGAATAGATGATGTGATTTGTATGCTTCCAACCTCTGAAAAAAAAGAAGATATATGTGCTTTTGTTTTTCTGAGATTTCCTTTAATAAAATAAGACATTACTTGAAAAAAGGCCTGTGTTTTAAGCCTGTGTTAGATCAATTGCAAATTGTCAAAATTTAGAAATCATTTGTTTGTTACTTGCCCTTCAGTGCCCACAATAAAAAAACTGTAGTGCCTTGTCAACGGTGCAGATAATTAGAGCCCCCTTTAACACTTCTTTGAATATAATGACTTTTTGCTAATGACGGGCACAATTATATCTGCAGAGGCTTCATGTTCATAATCAGATGCTCTGTTATGCATAAATCAGATGAGCTTTGGAACAGAACAAAATCTCGAAATTACCTCCATCACTGCACACCTCCTACGCAACATCGTAATCAAGGAGTTCAAGAGCTGGGAGAGTGTTGGCCTGTTTCAAATCATGCTTTTGGAGGACATTCGGTCAATGAAAGTGGGACCATTGAATATTTCCCCGGATGAATCAGGCCTGTGAACTTTCAGCACAGACAGAGGAACTAGGCCACTAAAATCTGACTATGGCAATCCTAGTGGTGTGTTGCTGACTTTTTAAATGGTTTCATACTTTATCACTTGTGTCACACTGTACAGTACAGGGATCTTAGACAGTGTACAGTAGGCTGCACTGTATATTTACATAAGTAAATGCTGAGTAATAAAAATGAACAATATGTCCTGAATTGTAATTACACATTGTTAATTACACGACTGTTGTAATTAAAAGAATATTCCAGGTTTAATACAAGTTAAGCTAAACTGACAGCATTTGTGGCATTATATTGATTACAACAAACATTTATTTTTTTTTTTCTTAAAAAAAGCAAATATCAAAGTTATAGTGAGACACTTACTTTGGAATTGAATGGGGACAATTTTTGAATGTAAAGCCACAAGATATAAACAATGTGTGTAAACTTGATTTTAGTGTGATCAAATTACTAACCTTTTCTGTGTAATGTTATAGCCAATTTTACAACTTTGTTTCCATGATGTAATGTCAACAAACCCAAAAATTCTAAAATGACCATTTAAAAACTTTACAGCTAAAAAAAAATTACATAAGTTTTAACAGAAAGATTAATGTAAGTGCTTTTATAAAAATTATAAACATCACATTTATGCATTTAAACCCTCCAAAAATGAACCCCATTCACTTCCACTGTAAGTGCCTCACTTTAACCTGGATTTTTGCTTTTCTTTTTTTTTTTTTTTAAAGAAAAGGAGGTTCTGTAACGGCAGACAAGGAATGAGGATCTAACTGCAGCTTTTAATGAAAAAACAAAAGATGAACAAGGTAACTCAGAATATATTAAAAAAACAAAACAAAACAAAACACAGGAAACCAAGAACAGGGCTTGGAACAAGACATGAATATATTAATGAAACACAGGTGAGGACAATGAAAGACAGCTGGCAGTGATGAGAGCAGGGAATTTTGGGAAGTGTAGTCCGGGAACAGATGACAGGGGAGAAACACAGGCCAGACAACAGTGAATCGTGACATAGCCCCCCTTTCTAAGGAGCGGATTCTAGACACTCCAAAAAAGCACAGAAACAAAAAACAAATTGTCCATGGAGTGAAGGGGAAAAAATATGGGGGGGGGGGGGGGGGGGGGGGTGGGGCACAAGGGGCAAACAGGCAGTACAAGGGGGCACAAGAGGCAAGGGGATGAGAGGAAAATGGCAAGGTCCGGGAGCAGATCAGGCGGGCGGCCAGGAGTCCAAGGGGACCAGAGTAGATCAGGCGGACGGCCAGGATTAAGAGGCGTGGGAGGTGGTCAGGGAGAGGATCAGGAGGCTTGGGAGGCGGCCATAGGACGGGGACTGGGTCAGGAGGCCTGGGAGGCGGCCACAGGACGGGGACTGCGTCAGGAGGCCTGGGAGACAGGACAGGGTCAGGAGCAGACTGTGGTTCGGCTGAGCCGTGGCATGGAGCAGATTCTGGCTGCGGAGTCGTGGAAGGCAGAGCCACGGGGGACTCCGGGGGCGGAGCTGTGGAAGTTTCAGGTGACGGAGCTGTGGGAGGTTCAGGTGACGGAGATGTGGAAAGCTCTGGAGACGGAGACGTGGAAAGCTCAGGAGATGGAGACGTGGAAGGCTCAGGAGATGGAGACGTGGAAGGCTTAGGTGACGTGGAAGGATCTGGAGGCGGAGCCGTGGAAGGTGAAGCCATAGGACGGGGACCGGGTCAGGGGGCCTGGGAGGACGCCACAGGACGGGGACTGGGTCAGGAGGCCTGGGAGGCGGCCACAGGACTGGGACCGGGTCAGGAGGCCTGGGAGACAGGACAGGGTCAGGAGCAGAATGTGGTTCGGCTGAGCCGAGGCATGGAGCTGACTCTGGCTGCGGAGCCATGGAAGGCGGAGCCATGGAGGACCATGTGGGCGGAGCAGTGGAAGGCGGCGCCACGGGGGACTCCAGGGGCGGAGCCGTGGAAGGTTCAGGTGACGGAGCCGTGGAAGGTGGATCCGTGGAAGGCTCAGGAGACGGAACCATGGAAGGCTCTGGAGGCGGAGACGTGGAAAGCTCTGTAACGCGGCAGACGAGGAATGAGGATCTAACTGCAGCTTTTAATGAAAAAACAAAAGATGAACAAGGTAACTCAGAATATTAAATAAAAAAAAAAACCACAGGAAACAAAGAACAGGGCTTGGAACAAGACATGAATATATTAATAAAACACAGTTGAGAGCAATGAAAGACAGCTGGCAGTGATGAGAGCAGGGAATTATGGGAAGTGTAGTCCGGGAACAGATGGCAGGGGAGAAACACAGGCAAGACAACAGTGAATCGTGACAGGTACGAGTCAAAATATATTTTTTGTGGTAATCAACATTATTCCACAAATGCCGTTAACTGAGCTTAACTTGTATTGAACCCGGAACATTCTTTTAATTAGAGTAGCATGCACAATTATGTGTAACATGGACACTGTAAAGTTTTACTTCTGAATTCCTACACCTTTTATCCACAAAATTAGCAAGATATTTTACAATCATTCTTGCTTAAATGATAAGGATTTTTAAAAATAAATTCATAGAGATTGCGCTCATGAAGAGCAATTTCTAGCCAATTAAATATTTTAGCTAACCATAAGAAAAAAAGCTTAGCTATAGAAATAAAATTTTACTTTGTAAAATTTGGACATCACAACTTTAACATTTATAGGTTTTCCATGACTATTGGATCCGTTTATTTGTTTTTACCCATAAGCAGTTGGTAATGCAATTCATATTTCACGGTATGAAAGTGTCATGCATATATGTGGCACAAGAGTAAACTGTACAACATGCTAACCTTCAATTGATTCATTAAAGGCATAGTCCACTCATTATTTCCTCACCCTTATGCCATCCCAGATTTGAATTACTTTCTGTGTAGGAACCTTTGGCCAGTCTGAGTGTTGTCCTTCAGCACCCACGTGAATCAAGAGTCACCATGAGCTTCACAGGCAGAGACTAACACAGTACACTGATATATTAAGCTACAAAAATATACAAAGTGCTTATATAAGTGACTTTCAGATGGCTTAATTGCTAAGAAATTGAAATAGAACAACAATATGTCTCACTAAAAAGTCTCAAAAAAATATAAAGAACGAACTTAAGCAACTGACCTTTCTGTGAGTTTGGAAGTCTGTGAAATCTGCTCTGCTGTCCCATATGTAGCGCTGTGATTCCGGACACACTGTTGCCCATTGCTGCTGAGCTCCAGATGTTGCACTTCAAGCGTCAGGCTTTAACAACTCACCCTGATCGTCCTGTTGACGCTATTATGTCGGTGACAAGTCGGGTGTGAAGCGACTACAGATGCTAAAGTTTCTCCCTGTCATCGACAGATAAACCAACTGTCCAAACGCGGTCGCGCTGCAGGTGGACACACGCGTTTGCGCTTCGGGAAATCAGACAAATCTCAAACAAATCAAGACACACAATAAGGAGGATTGCAGTAAATAGAAATCGAAGATTTATAAGTAGATCATCTCAAAATCGGTTTGGTGTGCCGGACCACGTTATTAAAGGATATTGTTTGGCATCCTGCTTTGGACCGTTTTTTGACGCACGACTCCAGCGTGTATTTAACGCGTATCTGTCTCCACGATGAGGTCAAATATCCTGCCTCGGCGATTAGCACAGGAGCATCCTCGTTATTATATAATGCAATAATCTATAGGCGTGTTTCGGAAGTTTTGATGCATAGCAGAGAATGAAAAACAAGTAAATAGAGTAGCCTAATTGGCATCACGAAATACTTCCATCTTTTGCTACAGATCAAAAATGTAGAGTTCAAGCATGGGCGCGTCTAGTAGCAGTACTGGGGGCTTGGCAAATCCCCAATAAATAAAACGTGTAACCTATCTCATTACTGTTTTACTAAGTGAGAAAATGCTTAAAAAAAAAATAATAAAAACTATTTAAAAAAAACTCAGCACGAGCGAGCCGTTAGAATGATTCAATCTGAACAGTGAAACGATTCAGACCGTTTGGACGCTAACCCAATGAAAAGAACCGACTCAAGAGAGTGATTCATTCGCCAATCGGACAATGATTCTAAACAAACAACATCAGGCAGTATTACGGCACATACGACATACTTTCTGAAATGTAGGCTACATGTAATCTCCCTTGTCATACAGGATTTATCAGTCATTTTTCCCCCGAGGCACAGCAGAAAATGAAGTCTAGCAACTGCCTTAAACTCTAAGTACAACAAAGATTACTAAATCAAAGCAAAATGTACACACACACACACACACACAAAATAAATAACAAAATTAAGCATTCTAATTTCATAACAAAACTACATTACATTGAATTGAACCTTTAATAATAATAATAAAAAAAAAATAAAATAAAAAAAAACTTTTTTGTTTATTGTATATCCACCTTTTTCCTGAACGTGGTTGTGTTCTACGATTCACCCGTTTTCATTTTCCAGTCTCCAGTGTTTTCACCCACATCGGCGTATATTCTTACCAGGTAATGTAATGTTTAAAGTATTACTATTATAAAAATTGTCCAAAAAACATGTGACTATTGTGCTGATATTTCATGCGTCAAGATGAACGTTTGTTTTTAAGAGTGGCTCACCTGAGTGTGTAGATGTCATGAAGCGATGGTCCGAAGTGAGTTATGTTGATAATGATATCATTAACTACTTTGATTTGTTATGTTATGACAGCCAACAACTGCACAAGTTGAGCATGAAATCAACTTTTACACAAAATAACACTTAAATGGTTCTTGTTTTCCTTCTGGATTGCTAATTTCGGTAGTTTTTACATTTCATCTCGAGAAACAGAAAACAGGCAATTAGAATCATTATGGCGCTGTCCAGTGGTTGCAAAGGAAAAATGTGGATAGGTCCTAAATTATACAGACCAATGGATTTGGCAATGTATAGAGTGATGACTGTGTGTTATCAAAGTCCCTCTTAAGGCAAGTCACTCCCTTTATAATCAACGATGTTGTCTTCACTGGATGCGTCCATGACGTCATGCCTTGTAGTGCTAACAGTAAATGGATGCTATGTTTTATTTTGCACTGCACACATTGGCGCTACATCTGCCAACAAGATAAATTAGTGGTTTAGAACATTTGCCTTCCCTTTGATGCGTCCAGTATAGAGAGCCGTAGGGCATTGAGATGAGATCCGATGTAGACAGGGTGTCACTTAGTTCACTCTGCAGGTATCTTGGAGATAATCCAGACATCTATTTCCTATGGATACAAGCATCATACAAGTACAACTACTATCTACTTGAATGGGAAAAGAGTGGAATCTCCAAAATGGTTGGTCAAGATTACGATCAAACAACATACACTCACCTAAAGGATTATTAGGAACACCATACTAATACTGTGTTTGACCCCCTTTCGCCTTCAGAACTGCCTTAATTCTACGTGGCATTGATTCAACAAGGTGCTGAAAGCATTCTTTAGAAATGTTGGCCCATATTGATAGGATAGCATCTTGCAGTTGATAAGAGATTTGTGGGATGCACATCCAGGGCATGAAGCTCCCGTTCCACCACATCCCAAAGATGCTCTATTGGGTTGAGATCTGGTGACTGTGGGGGCCATTTTAGTACAGTGAACTCATTGTCATGTTCAAGAAACCAATTTGAAATGATTTGAGCTTTGTGACATGGTGCATTATCCTGCTGGAAGTAGCCATCAGAGGATGGGTACATGGTGGCCATAAAAGGATGGACATGGTCAGAAACAATGCTCAGGTAGGCCGTGGCATTTAAACGATGCCCAATTGGCACTAAGGGGCCTAAAGTGTGCCAAGAAAACATCCCTCACACCATTACACCACCACCACCAGCCTGCACAGTGGTAACAAGGCATGATGGATCCATGTTCTCATTCTGTTTATGCCAAATTCTGACTCTACCATCTGAATGTCTCAACAGAAATCGAGACTCATCAGACCAGGCAACATTTTTCCAGTCTTCAGCTGTCCAATTTTGGTGAGCTCTTGCAAATTGTAGCCTCTTTTTCCTATTTGTAGTGGAGATGAGTGGTACCCGGTGGGGTCTTCTGCTGTTGTAGCCCATCCGCCTCAAGGTTGTGCGTGTTGTGGCTTCACAAATGCTTTGCTGCATACCTCGGTTGTAACGAGTGGTTATTTCAGACAAAGTTGCTCTTCTATCAGCTTAAATCAGTCGGCCCATTCTCCTCTGACCTCTAGCATCAACAAGGCATTTTCGCCCACAGGACTGCCGCATACTGGATGTTTTTCCCTTTTCACACCATTCTTTGTAAACCCTAGAAATGGTTGTGCGTGAAAATCCCAGTAACTGAGCAGATTGTGAAATACTCAGACCGGCCCGTCTGGCACCAACAACCATGCCACGCTCAAAATTGCTTAAATCACCTTTCTTTCCCATTCTGACATTCAGTTTGGAGTTCAGGAGATTGTCTTGACCAGGACCACACCCCTAAATGCATTGAAGCAACTGCCATGTGATTGGTTGATTAGATAATTGCATTAATGAGAAATTGAACAGGTGTTCCTAATAATCCTTTAGGTGAGTGTATTTCAAATAAGCATTTAAATGACAACAATTCCATCATAAATTGTACATCTTTAGCTCAGACCACGCAAACCCCCCTATAATTTTTCAGATCGGTCCAGACATGCATGTTTTTTTTTTAGTTGACTGACAGGTGATATCTGTATCTGAAAGGTGATCGGCTCTTTGACCTGTAAGACAAGACTTCCTTTTCTACACTCATCATATTGGGCGATCCAATTTCTTTGATTCCAAAAATAAATGAAAATGCTTGTTTGTCAATCCATCCCATTTATTGTATTCTCCGATGCAGTTTTTATTTGTTCACCTTGAGACATTCCATCTCCATTCCATTCTCTATTTTTCCAAGTTCATTATGCTTCACTCTAGTCAGTTGTGGATGCTGGTAGATGTGGCATTTACGAGAGCAGTATGAGACCACGTGCCTCCGCATAGACATTTAGCAGTTTATGTTCACATCAACCATCAGAATGGGGAAAAAATTTGATCTCAGTGATTTGTACTGTGGCATGATTGTTGGTGCCAGATGGGCTGGTTTGAATATTTCTGTAACTGCTTACAGAATAATTCCACATAAATTTGGGTGTTGAATAATGACAAATAATGATAGATCATTAAAACAGAATCCCAGTCAAATCGATTCATCTGAAAGAAAAAACCTCTATGAATTACATACCAAACAGGCCTATAAATAAATCCATATTTAGACATCCCCCATTTTTAGGGTTCCACCACCTCCGAAATTCCAATTTAACCCCTGCCCACATCCCAGATGTGTATGAGTTACTTTCTTCTGCAGAACATAAATTAAGATTTTTAGAAGAATATCTCAGCTCTCTGGGTCCACATGATACAAGTGAATGGTGACCAGGGGTCTATTCCAAAACCTAAGGTGCGTCTCAGTCAGCTCCCATAGTTCAGTAGTCAAGGCACTGATCAAGGCCATTTTTACGGTTGTCTTAATTGCAAAATCGTTCCAGAGCACTGAAACGTTCACTCCCTAAAAAATCCTACAATTCACCTTAAAAACCAAGGAGCATCGTTGCTCATGATGCTCCCGTACCGGAAACGTCGTCATGTCTTCTGTGGTCTCTCAAGTCATTAAAAGACATCCACGAGTGTAAATATATGATGTCAAAGCCTTATTTTCGCTTAAGAGATGTTGTTTGTCTGTCATCCACAATGAAAAGGAAACAATCTTTTAAATATTAAGAGTTGTTAAAATTAGGTTTAAAATACACTCCTTTATATTTTTATTTATTTATTTATGCCATTTATCTGTTATAATAACACTGTACGTTTGAATAACTTCAACGAAAATGAACAATAGTGACATTTATACAGCGATGTTGTTGATAAATAAAAGCTACGCTTGAATGAGCGAGATCGTTATCGTGTTGCAGGTGATTGAGTCATAAGTGACCCAGTGTTCTGTGGATGAACACCCTTGCCAATGCCTGAATTCATGTTCATGACATAGGGAGTTAAGGAGCTGATTGTGACACACGCCTAGTGAACATCATCTGGATGCAGCAGTTTAAGGCATAATAGGCACGCTCCCTACGCGAAGGCTGTTCCAAAATGTAGATATCTAAATAATGCAGCCTCTTAAGATACCTTGTTTTGACCAAATTCTAAGGTAGCATCGTATGTATCCTTCCCCAGGTAGGCGATCCCAGAATGCATTGTAATGAGCTCGGTGGAAAAATAAACCCAAGATGACGGACGAAGCGAGAGAAATTTGAATTATAAATATACTTATAATCCATTCAATAGCGAAAAGTATAGATAAATAACAGTTTAAAATGATAAAAAATGGACTACATTGCCCAAAATGTGTGTACTGTGCGTATTTATGCTTAATAAAGGAATGCGTAATTTCTCTCACCTGTATTGAAATCATTTGTGAGTCGAGCCTCATGCACCGTGCATGAGGAGTGCTATTTGAATGATGCGCAGAGCTGCTGCCTATGTAGAGTGTTCCAAATTGGTCTCTTATGAGGCATCACTTCAGTAAGAACACTGCCATGGTAGACAGCAGCCGATGTAGGCAGGAGACAGCTCACTAAGTTTTGGAACAGACCCCAGAAGTTCGAATCTCCAATTATCGCATAAGTAATCCATAAGACTCCAGTGGTTAAATCTATAACTTCTGAAGCGATGTTATAGGTGTGGGTGAGAAACAGATAAATATTTTGGTCATTTTTTGATCGACATCTCCACCTCTGACCATCCCCGACCAGTATGTTTCAAAATGCCTGAAGAATGTGAATCACCAAAAAAACAAAAGAAGAAAGTGGAAGTGAACGTGGAGATTTATAGTAAAAAAGGACTTAAATAATGATCTGTTTCTCACCCACACCTATCATATCGCTTCTGAATACATGGATTAAACCACTGGAGTCTTATGGATTACTTATGCGATAATTGGAGATTCAAACTTCTGGGGTCTGTTCCAAAACCTAGTGAGCTGTCTCCTGCCTACATAGGCTGCTGTCCTATGGACCTAGCAAGCTGAAATATTTTCCTAAATTATTGCTTGAAAAGGTAAAATTTACCTTTAAGGTAAGTTTTAAGTTGAAGCTACATTTATTCAAATTATTAATTACAATAGGCCTATTTGTTGGCAAAAACAATGGTTTGATTATATTGTTATATATGAAGTGTGAAAACTAGCTCCTTTCTCCTCTAAATGTTTAATACTGATTCTACACTCTTCATTATGCTTCTTTACAGGACTTTGCACTGTGAGAAGCTGCCACCTAGTGTAAAGGACAACACATAAACAAACTAGGATACACTCACTAATAACGTAACAAGAACATTAAGTTTGACACATTGTTTTCCAAATCAGATGCCTTATTCTTGAGAAAAATATTTGCTCTGTAAATTGCTCTGTTGGTATTGATAGCGCTATGCCCCATTACAGTCCCTTCCTGATGCAAAATAATTGAACAGAAGGTTGTGGCTGGACCCGTATCCTTAGTGACCAAAACACAGGGTCGGGCGTGAATGTTGGTGAAGACGAAGCCAGCACACGCCAGCACGCACACACACACACACACTATTCTTTTTTCTGTGGCCTCACTGAAGCCAAGCCAGCGTTAATACTGTAGCTTTTTTTTTCTAAACTATACTAAAATCTGAATAAACCAGTGCTTGAAGTGGGGTGGTGCGCAGTACCTGCAATTCTATCATTTGTTCAACAGCGTACCAGAAGTTTTTCTTGCATACCAGCACTTTTCCGAGTCTCCTGGTACGATGCAATGTCTACATTTAATGCAAGTCAGTGATTTGATACAGCCCGCCAAGTACTTTTATCTGACCTTACAAATGATTTCGATAAAATCATGGTAAACATCTGAGCAAAACTCAGCGGTGAGTTTAACAACACTCAACACGAGCAACAGCATCAGCTGGATCATCCTGGAGGAGCGCACGTGTTTAAATCTTGTGCGAACTTCAGGACAGTTTTGTCTGTTTCATGTTTGCTTTTTCTATCATTTTGGCATTTAGATTTTTATATTTTAACCTCAGTTTCTATAATACCTCTATAATACACTGTGTACACAGAATAGTTACATACCCAGGACCTTCAGGACAAAAATGTCCCCCATTGAAACAGCAATATTTGATCCTAGTGCCATTATAAGCATAAAATCATGAATTCTATGATATTATGCTTTCATTACAAAGCCCTAGCTTCAAATTTTGTATTTTTTTATATTTCCACCAGATGGTGCCATTTTTCTCATGTTTAGCATATGGAGCAAATACATCCTTTTCCCCCATTTTCTGTTTGCTGTATTATAGAGCACTGCAGGCCAATAGAATAGATGATGCAGCTAAAATTGTGTGGGTGTTAATATGGATGTCAGTGTGTGTTTTGAATGTGTGTATTGAGAAATGTGTCTGCGCGCGCATGTAAAACTGGCATTTAAAGTCAGTGAAAGTGGAAAATAATATTAATATATAATATTTTTATGGCAGTTTTTTGACACTGACATTTTTGCCCTTTGAGTAACTTTTATTTTATCGTCGCACATGGGTTAAGCTTGTCTGGACATAGTTCAGTTTCACTCCTCTTTTGGGTGAGCACATTTTATCTCATCTTATTCACTCAAATGTATTTATTCAAATTGTTTAGCTGCTGGGTGAAGTCAAGAATTCAGACTTAGAGATGTGAGCTCATATGCACAACCTTTTATCACCTCTTTTTCTTTTTTCTTTCAAATAGTGGAAATTTTTTCAGTTTTCCCCTCATTCTGTATTTAATTATGAGGTTCTAAAACTTCACTTTGGTGACATTTTTTTGCGCTAAATTGTACTGGATGTCTGCTAGCATCTTAACGAGCACGCTTTTTTATGCGCTGACAATATTCACTACAATGTTGTCAAATTGCTTACCAAGAATAACAACCGTACCCTGTGTGGCAGTCTTTTTGAACGTATGTTCAATATTCTGCGACAATGACGCTGCTGCCTGCTTTCTCTTCCGTCTCTCCTGCTCTTTTCGCCCCATACTCACTGTCCAGCTGGATGTCGCTGGCCTCGCTGATTTGGCGCGGGAAAATTTGACGTTCGACGTTCGGTTTCGCAGATGTAAGGGACCGTCTAAAAACTCCCCTACGCTAAAAGTTAGGAGATTTCCTCTCATTCATTCAATTCACGTGCAAGTTATAAATATAAATATATATATATATGACATTATATATAAATAAACAACAACAACAAAAAAAAGTGTAAAAGAAAAGTTTTTTTAATAAAAGCCCCCCAGTCTACGGGCCTGTATTTAATATTCTATAGGAGGAATCTATAAGACGTCATTTTTATATCAATAGTGGTAGTTGTGGTTAAAAGTTTTTTTCGGGTCGTATTTTTTTCATAAATAGTATTTATTAATTAATGTATTATTATTTTTTACAATTATTTAAGACTAGTTACATTTATCTAACCATGGTAACGAGAATCCTTTCCTCCTGTGTAATATGTAGACTATGCTCTATTTGAATGATGTTTGAAAATAGGAAAAAAAAATGGGATAATAATGGGCTCATATAAATACATATGCTCTTGAATTTTTTTTAAAAGTTATGTATAATTTACATACATAAATAAAAAAAAATAACTCAATGCACAATCCACTCACAACAGCATATCAGGTTTGTGAAAGCACAATACAATCCTGAATCTCCCCCCAAAATAACATTTTCAAAGGAAACCATGACAAATTATATTTTTAAAATACCTGTTTTGAGTGAGTTAAATAGTCATACTTACTTTTTGGTTTTAGGGACATATAGTACTTTTATGTCAGATAAATTAAATTGTACATCACTTTAAACAGCTCTCCTTCTAAATGTATTTAATTTCATGTCATATTTTTCTAATATTACAAAAATCTACGTTGTTCTTATTTGTGTTTAACATGTTCCTTTATGACAGTGGAAATGTGAACATTCCAATACAAATCTGCTATAACTGTTTATAATAATAATTAAAAAATGTAAACATTAGAATTCACTAACATTTGTGTTGTGTACTGACAAACTTTAGTATACATATTACATATAATTACTCACATTAAAGAGCTTTTCCATTAACTGCTACATCTAACACATACCACCATTTTTATTATACATTGTGGTTGTTATGAATGTAACATTGGCCTCAATAGGAAATGGAAAGGAGTTGCAGGCAAAAGAAATGATCAAAAATCTAAATGAGGACATAACCAATCTCAACCATATTGTGGAAAAAGGAGCTGGTGTCTCTGAGGACCAAGAACACTGTTGGTTGATATTATACGTTTTTAGAGTATTCTCAGAATTTCTTTTGAATTAAAAGTTGAAACCAAGTTAAGTATCATGCACCCTTTTATCTCGATGATTGATGGACTTCAGAGAAGCTGTAATGTTCTTGAGGCATTCCTGAAGGGTTTTGGTGGCGACGAAGAACAAAGCATCTTCATAAACCTTCTTCTTTCTAGCATGGGCGATCTATTAAAGCTCAAAGAAGATCTGACCAAGCAGAGGGGCAAGCTGCAGTCAGAGGCGGTGACACGTCGAGAGAACCTCACTAAAGCCACTGGCACTCAGCAGGAGATAGAGGCTGACAAGAACAAAGCAATGGACATGATCTCAGGTCCTACAGAAAAAGTTGTTGTGATACCCTTGGCTCTTGAGGTAACATTATGTCTTTGAGTTTACAGGATAACTAGATTTGCATTTCCTCTTCTTTTCTAATTTGTAGATAAGTTATTGCAATGCCACAACAAATACAGGAATGCAAACTCATGAGGGGCAAAAAAGGTAAGACAATCACTGGTCAACAAACATTTTCTCTGTGGATAATTTTTTGTAATTATTTCATAATTATTTCAATTATTTTGTAATTGATTCAAGTTTATTCAAGCTTACAATTGTGCAGAATTAGTTGCAAAATAAAGAGTATTTTGGTGAGCCTTGCTTCTGTTTCCCAAATTTGTTAAAGTTTATTAACTGAGTAATTTAGTGACCCCTTCTGGAAATGTCACTAGGTGGCAACAAATGAGCATCTTATGTGCTATGAGTGAGTCAGTGAATCGTTTTGAGTCATTCATGACCGAAATCTAACAAAAGACTTTATAGTGTTTAAGCATTAAAAGAACAAAGCAGATCTATAGCCTTCCTTCTGTCTTTCATCCAAAAAAACAACAATATTAGTCTAACAATAGTGAGTTTCAATAAGGTCCTTACCTTATACTTATTAAAACGTGTAAGGTCACATCTAGACTTCTAGGTTTTCAGTTGACAACACATTGATTATGCGACTTTTACATCTGCCGTTTGCCTCCATAGAAAATGGAAAATTTCAAAAGTGCTCTCTAGTACAGCATACTGACGTTGGGATATGGAAAATTGACTTTTCAACTGGAAAATGTTTTAGTGTGAACATGGCCTCAAATAATTAATTTAACTTTCCATAAAAAGTCTATTTTAAAAGTTTATAAAATAAACTTGTGTTTGAATAATATGAACACAGTGATACCTTTCAAGCACTGCAATTCCTAATCAGTGCATATAATTAATTGCATAAGCCTGAAAGAGAAAACTGGTCAGGCCTATTAATTGAATGCACCACTTGAGTAGTGAATGCCTGTAATAAAGCTTGATCTTTAGAAATATAATAAAAAAGAATATATTTATCATTCCCCCACACAGTAATAAAAACATTAACTAAAGTTGTAATTGACTCTTTAATAATTGGTTTCAAAATTGGCAGGGCTTTACTGCTTTTTCTTTCTTTCTTTCTTTTTAATTTGAATGAAAACATTGCCAGCAAATCAGTATTAGAAATATGGAGTCAGGTAATTGTTACTTTTTAAAACTATAAGAATTTCTAGCAGTTAAAATCAATTATCTTCTTAAGTGGAAAATTAACCCTCTAAATGTGGCATTTAAACCTGTAAATACGGACAGATTTGATTATCTCCCAGGTTAAATAAATTCGTTTTTCCTGTGCACTGTATATACAGAAACTTATATTCATTTATTCAGATGAAAAATCTCATTATTCTCCCCTCTATCCACACACACAGCTCCAGCAGGACATCCATGTGCGTCAGAATAAGGTTCATCGAGAGACCAGGAGGAAGGAGAAGTTGGAGAAAGAAGTGAAGCTGCTTCAAACAGACCGCGAGTCCAAACAATTCGAAATTAAATCACTGATCCAGCAGAGTCAGCGTTTGAAAGAGGACCAGCAGAAACTGGAACTACATGAACACAAAGTAAGAGACTCTGTTCTGGGGTCACGGGGTGAGGGCTGAGCAGTTTGAAGTCAGTGATATGTCCCTTATGACAGCGATTGTAGAGATTGGACTGATGTGGGATATGTGGTAGGACATCACATCTTAATACCCCTAGAATAAAACTAGCTTTTTTAGAATTAAATAGCTAGGTTGAAAACATACATGCCTATGATCACTGAGAGTAATTCGTGTTCTTCCTGACAGATCATGAATGAGAAAGCCAATAAGGAAACACAACACCTCCAACATAGCAACACTGAACTTCAACAGGACAAGGAACAAAATTCCATCAGCCTAGATCAGCTCTCCCTACAGAACCAGCATCGAGCATCAGATCTGAAGGTACGAGTACACACACATGGACGCACGAACGCGCACACATGTGCGTTTACTTAGCTAGATGAGTACATACCTTCATTAAATGAGGACAATGAGGACAAGCTCATTTTAAATACTATAAACTAACACAAACTCTAGCCTTACCCCTTGAATAATATATATCTCACAACTCTGGCTTTCAATTGATGCATAATTGGCAATCAGTTCTAGACATCAAACTGTGGGTACACAGAAACACTAGATTTGTAGATCTGGCCTCTGCCTCTTTAAATCTGTCAAAATTGTCTTGCTCTTCTATAATTAGAGCCTTAGAGGATGAAGGTTTACACTCCTCATCCTCTCCCCCATCAGACTCTTGATGGATCTTTCCTGCTCAGAAATTCCACCAGGCATCTAACTGAATAACGGTGGGGGTTAATACAGCAAATGTTACATTTAATGAAATGCCCTGTATTCTCTTTGTTCTGGCTTGTTTTGATGTGGCTTGATTCTAGTAGGTGATCGCCGGGTTCAGTGCACATCTCTGTAGGATATGCTGTAGCTGTATTGTTGAGTTTTCTGTTTAATATTGCCATATCTTTTGTAGTAAAGTATTGTTGACCAATGAAAAACAGACAAAAACACACAGCCTAAAATTCTGCCACAGTAGGAAGCTGTTTCACAGAGAGTATAAACAAAGTGAGGATTTCTTCTATTCTTCGTTTCCAATGGAGCACTGGAGGGAGAAGGAGAAAGAAAGAGACAGAGCCTTCAGGATGTAGATCAGACTCAATTCAAATTCAAAGACAGTGTTAACTTGCATTTGCACAACAATTCTTCAGACCAGATTCCCATTTAATATTTATTCTGCCTTTTTGTAGTAGACACTCCCACTTTTCCATGCAAGTGAACTGTTTAAATGAATGATGCAAGTCCTCATTTAGTCCACTAGAGGGCAAAGTTTTAGCACTGTGATAACCACACAGTGGCAGTGTATGAAACGCCTTGCTGTCTTAATACCCACTCAATGACTTTACAGGCATTTTTTATATATGAAAGTATTGGCACCATAACGCCATGCCTAAATGATCTAGACCACATTAAAGGGAGCTTTAGGCATAACCAAACAAATTTTAAATGTCTACAATGTTCATTCTGCTTCAAAATAACTTAGCCATTTTTAAAAAATTTACCCCCCCCCCCCCCCTTTTTAAAATTAAAGAATTTTGTTTACTACTTTGTTTACTTGATATTTATACCTCAGAATACTGCCATTTACATCCCTTTTGAATAGTTTTGAATACCCGAAGCAAGCCTATGTTCAGAAGTTTCTCCAACAATGATCAACTTTTCATATTTAAGTTGTCTTCATTGTGATAATTTAGAAAATTAAGCATAACTTAATATGAAAGAAAAGAAAGATAAACCCCCCAAAAATGTCTTAAGGTGTCTTTACACAGCCGAGTTAAGGCTGTGCCTGCTCATAATTCTACGTAAAGACGCAATACAGCATAAAAGCCAGACGAAATTAAGCCAGCTCTGACCCACCTCAGTCCCAAAGGCAGTTCAGATGCTGCTTTGGTTCTGTGTAAATACAATGCAGCATCAGAGCAGCCTTAAACTGTGTTGTTGTCACGATAGAGCATATACTGTATTTTATAATGTAGTTTCATATTTAAGTGTAATTTCCTATTTTTATTAATTTCATATGTCTACATATGTAATTTTATATTTTAAACATTCATCTTATAACATTATGTATGCTACTGTAATTGCTGTGTAAATGCATGAGACCATTAAGGCTATAATTGAGACACTTAACACACTTGTACCTTGATATAGTTACTCATTAACAAGTTTCCATTACACACACAGTAATGTCTTGTACCCTGTGCGGTTTAGATGAAAGAGGATGATGTAATCCAGTTAAAGCAGGAAATATCTAAAATGACCAAATGGTGAGAGGGGGTGCAGAGGAGACTCAGACAGATGGAGGAGAAGAAGATGGAGGTGGGGAAACAGAGAGACACACACACAAGAATCAGATCACTGGACTGGAGAGTGGCAAGAGGACACACACGCACACTCCCTCAAACTTAGAGTAAACTTTCAACTTTGTTCTCAACTCAGCTGGACTATCCATCAAACTGAACTATTTTAATCTGTTCATTTATTTTGTATAGCATTAATAATAATGTTCCACATTCATATGCCCTAACTACATAGAATTATTAAGGGTACAGTTGCAAAAACCTGTTAAAGCCTGTTTAAATCTAAGGGTCAGAGAAAAAGGATGGATATTATAATACAATTACAACTGCTTTTGGTACAAGAAACCTCAACCAACATTACACTTGAACTTCAGGGAAGAGTTATCTCTTTCCTTTCATAAACTCTCTCATTTTTCTTTTTTCTGGTTCTGTTTCTAAACAGAGGTAATACATTTAGAAGGAGAACAGAACTGACAGTAACCACATTCAAACAATGAATGCTTTGTCTAATTTAAATTTCTCATCTGTCTTCTTTCTTTTCTACTCCATCTCTTTTATTTTCTCTCTAACTGGAACATACTGTCCTATAATTTTGGTCTTTTCTGTTTCCAGCAATATTTTACAAAATATGTCGCTACCAAGATAAATCAAATGCACTGCAGGCCCTATACCACACAGTGGTGTAAATCTCTTATCTGGGAAATTATTTAAATTTTTTTAAACCAGTTAATTTAAATGAAATGTCCAAACAGACCAATTCACTAAAATGAATCTGACTTCCCAACACTAATATGAGTGTGTGCGCAATACAGTTTTGAATAAAAAAACAAAAATGTCACTTTTTAGTCACTTTACACCAATTTTCATCTGAAATCAGAGCTTGTTACTAGAAAGTTACATTGTCACATTCCTGAAAAATGTATTTAAGTTAGTGGCATCACTTTGTAAGGGATAATGAGTCAGACTAGTCAGACATTATCTCACTAATTACACAGCTACTAATCAAATCAAATAAAGAAATAAATAGACATAAAAGACTGATTTGCATTTTAATTATGTAATTAAGTGAGAAGTAATAAATCGCTGAACGGCTGAATTCCACCCCTGGTTTGCTTTCTGTTGGTGTTTATTTTGTAAATAATGACCGTCTGACTGCTCATAATGCATCTTAATACAAGACTACCTGCCAAATAAATAAATAAATGGGCATGAAACATTTATTTGAGTATTTTATTGACTTGCTTGTAGAGATCGCACAGTTATCCGAGAAGCAGGAAAGATGACTCGGATATACATGGATGAGTGGTCTGATATATCTTAATTCCCGGATATGCGGTTGTTACTTAGAGATATCAGACTGCTAGATGGCGCCATTGACCAATCAGAATTGAGTTTTCCAGAGCACTTTGTAAAACTTTTAGCTAATTACTCCCCAATGCGATCAAACACCTAAATAACCCTATCTTATCTACACATGGTAAAAGTCTAAGGAATAATAAAACATTTTGCTAAAATTGTCAAATCCAACTTGCGCATGAACATTTTTGCTTTGTGTATCTGAGAATGTTTAGACATTTCAGTTGAGATGGGTAAGCCTGCTTGTACAACATTTATCTAAATTAAGAGTAGTGGAGGACAGTTGTACTCACTCATGTTTATTTATTTATATATATCCTTTATTTAAGTCTTGCTAAATTATCCTTCCATCTCCTCAAGCTCCTTGTCTTCTATTTTTGTGAGTGCTCTGTTATGAACGCCTCTAATTAACTACTCACTCATTCCAAAAATATGCATAGCTATTTGACGACAGAAGAGTTGGTAATAGATGTAAGGTGAACAAACATCGGTGCTCAGGCTACAGTATGGCTGTAAGGGCTGCTGTCTTTTAGAGACATATATGATTTCTTTCATCTGTCAGTAGGGAAAGCAAAATCAGGGTTAGAATAATTTTCAAGTGAATCCACAGGGTTGAAATATTTAGTTCATATTTTGGTTGAAACTTTTACCAAAGCACTTATGAACGTGTTTGACGATGGCAGTCATCGTGTTGTGAAAACCTAGGCCACACACAAACAGTCTGCGTAGACTGTACTCAGTGCTGGACTGGTAATCTGGCATACCGTGCATTTTCCCAGTGGGCCGACGCACTTTGGGGCAGATTAGAGGCGGACTGGCCATCGGGAGAACCGAGTGGGCCAGTGGGTCGTCCACAAAATGTGCCAAATGTGCCGCGATAAGCTAAAATGAGCCGCCACGTTATGCAAAACGGACCACAAAATGCCAAATGTGCCGCGATATGCAGAAAAGGACAGTGAACACACCTCCCTCGATCAACTTTTGGGCAAGTTGCTATGTAAAATCACAGGTCGATTTCTCTTCTCGTCCTGATTGTACTAATGAAGAAATTTGCATCACGCATACTGTGCGCGTTCCGATCAGCATTGTGTAACGCTGTAAAAATCTCCTCAATCCAATATAATTTTAAAATGAACATTTGAATTTTTTGTCTACTGAAATTTCTTGGAAAGATGGTTTTTTTCAATGTTTTTTCAGTGGAACGATACAAAACACTTTAAACAATGAATGGCATGCTGTATGAATTGAACCTGTTCTTATAACAGATTGGACTCAGGACCCTCTGTTCATCCATCTATCTTTGTCCACCAACTATGACCTCTCCCCAAGTTACGCTAGCTTCCACCATCCTGATGCTACACTGGGTCATCATCTGACCAGGTGATGAATTATTTCAAGAAACATCATGGAGGGAAGGCACATAATGATGTCCCTAATGATGTCCACTCCAAAGTACTGAAGCTCTGACTGAGTATTGTAGTGATTAAAGATCTGGTCTGGGCTTCAAGTTCAAACCCCATGAGGGGAAATCACTACCATTGCTGTGCCCTTGGGTGAGGTGCTTGGGTTGCTGTGGGGGGGACTGTTCCTCTTAGTCTCCTTGGATAAAAGATGAGGCAGTTGCCAAGTCTGTGTAGGCGAGTTCAGTGCTGGTGCATAATCACAGTATTCACACCACACATGCAGGCCACTCTGCTCAGGGATTCCCTGGGGCAGTTGTTGCTAGACGATTCCATCAGTGCCCTGAATTATCTGACTTGCAGGCCAGAGAATGTTGGGCTACAAGTGTCTGAGCAGGTTGTAAGTAGTACAGGGCTTTCCCAATGCTTCTATGCTGTTGCAAAATAAAAATAAAAATCTTTGGCTGTACTCGATTCAATCAAATTAAAATGAGTTTTCTTAAATAAAATTACAATGTTATTTTAACTTAAATACCTCAAGTAGAACCTATCTGAATTAAGTAAACCCAACAAAACTTTACATGTCAGTGTAACTCAAATGAACCTCTTTTAGTGAAATGTTAGCTAGAGACAGGAAATGTTACCAGGCTAAATACGTACTACTGAGTGCATCTTGGTCATATGCTATGGTTAAAACAGCTATTGCTCAATGGATAAAACATCATGTAAAATACTTATAATGTACTAGTCCTCAACCTAGTCTCAAGCTTCACACTTCACCATGATGGTAACCCCCAAAATAACCTATTAAGAAATTCTTCTAAATCTCAACATTACATAACAAAACATTAAACACTAATGAGTCTCCCCCATTGACCTGTTTCACGCGACGTCACTGTGTGGTCACGCCACCATGTTTGTGACCAATATTCCATGTACCTTCATTGTGCTGCACTGTAAGATGTGACAAAGACAATCTTCAGGAGTTAAAGAGGCTCTGCCATTGAAACAGACGGGATCATCACAGACGTTTTATAATACTGTGACTAAATCAGACCAGAAAACAACACAAAAACATTTGTAACTTCTGACTGAGAAATGTTTACGGTGATGTGCCAGTGGGCGTGTGTACTCACCGGTCACACATCAGACTCGCCTGCTTCCGTGGATGAATTGTGGATGAAATATCTTTATATGTCGTTGAATTTGGTAATATTTGTGCTGTTTTCAGACCTGTATGAACTTTTCCTGGGACTTGGCATGAATCAAAAGCAACTTTTGATGTTTTTCTTGATATTGTTTTTTAGGGTGTTTTTCCATTCTCTGTCATCGTTTCCTCCTGCTGATGGTCACATATGTCAGCTGTGGGGAAAAGTGACATAACTGAAAAAGATTTTACAGACATTAATCTTGAAACAGACATTAATCTTGCACATTGACACATAAAAACACACTTAATTTTAACATTTACTCCCCCTATTGAGTTCCATGCAACTAGAAATCCTCTGCCCAGTGTCAGGTGACCAAACAATAAATATTTATGATGTCCCAAAGCAAATGAAAAGTTCTCTTGTTGACAATTGTTTTTAGTAATATAAACATGGAAGGATTGAGTAAAACTGACAATAGTGAAAGTTCGTTAGATTCAATTTTGCCTGTAGGCAAATATTACTATCTTTTTATGTAACTCCAGCTTTACGTTTTCTGGATATTATCTGTCTCTTTGAAAGAGTCATAGAGGATATCACACAGGAGTTCACAATTGGTCTTGCTTCAGGACCCAGATTTTATGTTGGGCATCAAGTGGGAACCAAACACAAAATTGTTTATCGTTCAAAAGTGTCCTTAAAATGATAATTCACTGCATAGTTTCAATAATATGCTAAATTATTAAGAAGCCTTGTCAATCAAAAATTGTCAATTTTGTTTTTTTGAATTTTTATGTTTTTTTGTTTTTACTTTGTACATTCTTTTTTCAGGTTTTTGAGGATGAAGGGATTAAAGGTAGACCGATCTGTGCCAATAGACACTTTTTGGAACTATTGGCTATAGGAAACATATCTATGCCGAAAGTGTTTCTCTGTGGCGGGAGCTGGAGAATTCTGCGGTTAGAACATCTTGACAACATTTACACCTGGTATTAAGATGCGTTTTTGGTGGACCGATCACATGTGGTTAGCGCTACATACAGGTGTAAACAGGGTCTAAAACATTTTGTGATCGGATCACAAAAAAACCACATACATATGTGATCAAAAACACATGTAACCGCAACACATTTGATGTGCAAACACTAATCTGTCCTGGTGTCAGGATACAGACTCGGAGACAGAGGTAAGTGAATAAGAACAACGCTTTATTTTTAGTGCATGAAGTTCAATGGTGAGTCTTTTCAAGTTTCAGAGGTGAATTCGATGAGGATAACTTAACGTGAAGGATTCAAGGTGAGTAGATCCTCTTCCATTAATCCACAGTCAAACTGACACAGTTCAGTGATACTTGTCCTTTCTCTCTCAAATGTTTCCACCAGTAACGAGACTCAGAACGAACACAAGGAATCAGGAAACTTGGATTCAGCAGCGATTTCTGGGAACATCAGAACATGGACATAGAGGTTAGTATCTTTTCAGGTGAGTATACGTTACTTGACTGTTGTAGGAAGAGTAAGAGACTTCTTGAGACTTGTATGCTTCTGTTCCTGTTGGAGACTCGACAAAGACTGATTCTGAATTGGTTGTTTATATGGAACTGAACGTTGATTGGAACAGGTGCAAGTGATTAGAATTCTGGAGAGAGTGATCGTAGTGTGGTATGAGAAGCAGCACCTGATTGGTTCCTGACACCTGGATGTGTCATGTGACGCACCACCCCTCACCTGTCAATCAACCGCTGTGCTAAAACAAGAGTATAAACTTTGTCAGATACGAGCGGCTTTAAAATGAAATGACTGTCTGATCGTAAAAAACAAAACAAAACAAAAAACAGATTCAAACAGAAACTCGAGAACTTCACAGATCTCCTTCAGTGTATCTAAAATGAACATGCACGGACTTCGGAGAAGCACAAACATCTGCAACTTATGTTAATACAGGTAATCCACTAAAATACCGGACAATTTTGCTTGAAATGTTGCGTTTGTGGGTAGATTAAATTTCAGATGCATCAGGGAGAAATAGCGCAATGTTTTTGTCTATTCTGACAGTTTATTATCGTGCAGTAACATACTGACATAATTATTGATGTATGTCGTCATCAGGGGTGTAAAGTAACGAATTAAAAATACTCACGTTACTGTTATTAACTACTTTTTCCCAAGAATTGTACTTTAAGTAGTTTAAAATTTGTATACTATTACTTTTACTTGAGTACATTTTAAGTGCTGTAGCTGTACTTTTACTGCGCTATTTTCCCACCGTTTGTGTTCACTACTTCCCTGTCCTGAATTATTTTTTTTATATCAACATGATTGGCTAGGGAGAGTCTTGAGACTCCTGTCAAATCAAATCACATGAACAAAAACTTGAAATGTGGAGAATTCCTCAAGCACAGTTCAACACCTGAATATCACGGCCGCACCTGGAGAAAAAGACCAATTGCATGATCATGTGATGTGAGTTTAACTTGCTCAAGCCAGATATCAGCATTAATCCTGCCTCTAATTTGAAGAAAGATATCGAGGTAAATTTCATATTTCTGTTTACTAGATTCTGTGTGTCTATAACGTAGCCTGTAATTTAACTATCTATCACTGAAATTATTGGGCTGCTGTGAGAGATTAATGCAATGTTAGAAATATGGCTGGGCAATAAAATGATCTAGATGTTTATCGGAAAAAAGAGAGATGTCCTCGAACAAACTTTTGTGTAATTTTCTATACTTAGCCTATGATCTACATTTAGAGCAGGGGCATTCATTACATCAATCATGATAGCAAGAGCACAACTGCTTCATTGATCTAGATGAAATATAAAATATTTAATTTTGATTTCCTGATGTCTATAGCTGCATGCTGTTTGATTGGCAGGTGGCCAATGTTTGAGCACTAATGCGGGTTTGCGCCTAAATGATCAAATATACTTTAGAATTCCACCAATGCCCATCTTGATGAGACATTAATGTCGGTTTGGTCTAAATTGAATTTAAACAGTGAGACAAAAAGCGTATTTGCATCAAAATGTTGGACTTGAAGTGTACATGTCATCGAATTGAGCACTGTCTAGTAGGATATGTCATATAAAGGCTATTAATCAAAAAACAATAAAAGATAACGAGAAAAAAAACACTACTTTTGACTGAATAACTTTAGTAGCTTTAAAAGTATTAATGTAATAGAATAAAACAGTAATATTTTTAATAATAATATCTTTTAATAATATTGTTTGTTTTTTAATAATACTGACCCCTGATGTAGAGAGTGTGTTAATTGGTATAATAAATGACCAGGAAAGTGGAGATGATAAAATAATGTATAATTATGCTTAGCCTTTATAAAGATAGAAAAGTATTAACATTTGCAGAGCAATACTTCAGCAGAACATTCCACCAGTCATAAACTTCAGAAAATTGTGCATCATGCATTAGAATGAGAACACAAATATTTATTGGCTTAAAAGATACAAGAACTAAATCAATGTTGAACATTGTATCTCAAAAGGAGGACAATGTGGACCTCATGTGCTACTTACAGAAATAATTCACACAAAAATGAAATTTCTCTTATCATTTACTCACCCTCATGCCATCTGTCTATATGATTTTCTTTATTCAGAACACCAATTCATATTTTTAGAAGAATATTTCAGCTCTGTAGGTCCATTCAATATAAGTGAAGAGGTGCCAAAATTTTGACGCGACAAAAAGCACATAAAAGCAGCATAAAAGTAATACATACAACTTCAGTGGTTTAATCCATGAATTTTTGTTAGAAAGTCTCCTGAATGCCCAGTAGGTGGCAATATGCATGAAGAATGTGAATCACCATAAACACAAGAAGAAAGTGAATGTTAAACTGGAGATTGACTGAGCAGGGAGGAGAATTAATAGTAAAAAAGGATTTCAATATTTATTTGTTTCTCACCACATCTATCATATCACTTCTGAAGACATGGATTAAACCACTAGAGGCACATGGACTAGACTACTTTTATGCTGGTTTATTTGATTTGTCGAGCTTCAATATTTTAGCACTGATTCACTTTCATTAAATGGACCAAAAGAGCTGAGATATTGTTCTAAAAATCTTAATTTGTGTTCTGCAGAAGAAAGAAAGTCATACACATCCAAGTAAATGATGAGAGAATTGTAATTTTTGGGTGAATTATTCCTGTTTAAGTGTGATGTAGCCCCTGTCCCAAACAAATTTTCCCATGTCTGCTCTACCTCCTCAATTGTGCAGGACATGATGTGCCAAGTGACCCTGCTTATTTCGCATTTTTTTTGCATTCTTTGCATTATTTGAACATGTTTTATGCACATCAACAACGCTCTGTCTGCATTAAGGGAAATTTAGACCCTACACGTAAACTGATTTTAATGTAATTGTTTCATATATTACAAATAAAAAATGCTGATCAGTATATTGAAAATAACTTTGTAATCTTTTCATTTCTGTTATCGTGTCTCCATTTAATGTTTTGGAATCAGATTAATGTACTGTTTATCATAGATAAGTTATGTATTTTAAAAGTTGGCAGACTCGGTACTCAACTCGGTACTCAATACACACTACACATGAGTACTTTTAAATGATCTACTCTTTTACTCTTACTTGAGTAGTTTTTAGGTCAGCTACTTTTTTCAAAATTGTGACACATTTTAAGTAACCAGGTGTAAATAGTGATGTGAATAGTGACCTGACCACATGTGATTGGATCACCCAAAACTTAATACTAGGTGTAAACAAGGTCCTTGGTTCTATAGTACAAAAGCAGCATATTTTGTTGTTTTGATTAGATAATAACATTTTACAAATTGAAGCCAGGGCATGTAAAGAAAAATGCAAGCATAGATAAACATTCCCAATCAGCACATACATTATGTCTACAACTACAAATCTTAAAAATTAAACCTTATATGATGAAATATGTTTAAAAAACACTTCGTCTGGTGAATATATATGCAATAAAAAGCTTAATTTGGTTAATACACTCTGAGGATTGTAACAGAGCCAAGTCTCAATCATTTCAAAATAAGAGTCCCTGTTGTTATTTATAGTTAAAAGTCTTGCATTATGCAACAAATATATTTTTTTGTGGTTATTATTGGGATTTTGGTTGCACAATAAACTGCATCTGGGATTTTATTAATTTTGTACTTTTGTTACCTCTTTGTCTGTGCCCATTATAGCAAGGAAAGACTAAGAAAATTATGTATTATTTTTATTTTCATTCTATAAATCGATTTTAAAAACTATCGACCGATTAAACGTTTATCTGCCTTTTCTACCACCTTAGTCACGCAACACAACCGTGTTGGAATCTGCCTATTTTGGCTACCTGCTACAAAGTGAATTTGCACCAAAATACCATAAAGTTTGATTGGATGCATAGCCTTTGACGTTAACAATAAAAGATGTGGGGAACAAACATTGGAACAAACACATCTAAGGTGCTCTTTGGAGTTGTTGGAATTGTGGATCATCCATTCATGGATTTGCATGGTTTGACCAACGACAAATGCAAAACTCTTTCTCTTTACTTAATTTATCTTAGTGTCCTTGATCTCATCTGGACAGTATAACATATGATATAACTTGTCATCAAGTAAGTAATTGAAATAATTATATTAGTGAACATCTCCAGGCTCTGATTGGATGGTTTGGATGGAGGGTGTTTAGATGCTTGATATATGGAGTCCTGTTGCCATCTTAATTGGGGTTTCCACGGTGATGGATGTTGTCATCTTAATCAGGGTTGGCTGGGTGATTGATGAGATGGGCTGTGACAGCGGGGTCAGTGAGCAGCCTGTTCAAGGAGTAGTGGAAGTGGGGTTATCCGAGGGTAGAACATGGAATGGCCATTTCACATGACAGCGCAGCCCAGCCATGTCCACTCATTCCTGCAAGCCTGTTAGCTGACAGTTTATATATGGCACTGTTCCAATTCTGTACTTTTCTGCTGCTTCTCTCATTTTATCTTTATTTCTTTCTGTCTTTCCATGTCCCAGTTCTCTTTTCTGCCTCCTTATGCCTGCAGGCATATAATTGGCTTTTTTAATTGTGTAATTATTTTACGTTGGCACTTCACAGGCTGTAGAAAGTGCTTTTGAAAACAACCTTATTAGTGAAAAGACTTTCAAAAAGAAATTTAAAAATGTCGTTGTTCATGCCCAAAAGGGTTTTCACCAAACTAGATTGTGCAGTCTTAAAGCCCAGGGGCACCTGGGCACTGACCCCATTGGCCCGATCGGTAATCCATCCCTGGTAAGAGTGAGTGAGAGAATGGGAATGTTTCACTAATCTACAAAATGTGCACACACGGTAAAACCTGATGAATCCAGTTTGAGGTCCCCATATGGAAAAATAATTTTTAATAGTGCTAACTATTACTTCTTTTCGGTCCCCTGACTAGATCTTGTAATGTCAGCACCCTACTGTACCTGTCAAATGTATGGACACACCTGACTGAGTGTCCTGTTCTGTATATTTCCCATGATCTTAAAGGAATATTTTGGGTTCAATACAAGTTAAGATCAATTGACAGCTGTAAAGAGGATCATTTTCATGGGCAAGGAAGAGGCGAGAAACCGGCTTGACAAATAAATAATAATTTAATGAAGAACTTAAAACAAACACATAGGACAGCAGACATGTCTGCTGATTAAGCTCTCTCTCTCGATCGCCGTCTGCAAGTGGCCTTTATCCCTCTTGACGGCTCAATTAGCCTGATACTGGACCGGGCGTGCGTAATCACGCGCCGGTCCCGCCCTCCACCGTGCCACATTCCTCCCCCGTTCTTTCAGGCTGGGGACCCCCGGCCTGACGTACATCCCCTGGTCTGCCGGCAGGTCATCCCCATCAACCTGGACGAGGGAGGGGGCAAGGGGAGGGAAACAAAAAAAACAACAATTAAAAATAGGGGGGGGGGGGGGCCCCCCTATTTTTAATAGTATTTTTAATAGTATTTTTAATAATCTCTTCCTTGCCCATGAAAATGATCCTCTTTACAGCTGTCAATTGATCTTAACTTGTAATCACGCGCCGGTCCCGCCCTCCACCGTGCCACAACAGCATTTGTGGCATATTGTTGATTACCACAAAAATGTATTTCGACACCTCCCTCCTTTTCTTTAAAAAAGCAAAAACCGAGGTTAGTGAGGCACTAACAATGGAAGTGAATGGGCCAATTTTTTGAGTGTTTAAAAGCAGAAATTTGAAGTTTATAATTTTATAATAGGACATATTAATTTATCACAGAAAGTTAGAAAGCAATTTTATCACATCAAAAGCTTGTTAACATGCACAGGGGCGAACTGGCAGAACCGGGATCTTTCCCAGTGGGTCGGCTGTGAAACGGTAACGAACGGGCTGTGCTAAGCTGAAACAGGGAACCACGTTATGTCGGACAGTCCACGACAGAAAGAAGAGGGCTGCAAAACGGCAGAGCGATATGCCGAATGGGGCTGCGATTTTCAGAAAAGGAAAGCGACACAGCCTCCGCCCCCCATGTAAAATCCAGTGCCGATTTACCTTCCCAGTCCGCCCCTGATCACACATATTGTTTACGTCTTGTGGCAGTACTTTTAATGTTTATGAATTGGCCCCATTCACTTCTATTGTTTGTGCCTCTCTTCAATTTCAGAAGAATTTTTGCTTTTCTTAATGAAAAGCAGTGATGAGTCATTTTTTTTACATTTTTTTGGTTCTTAACATTATGCCACAAAGGCTGTTGATTGGGCTTAACTTGTACTGAACCTGGAATATTCCTTTAAAGACCTTTTGATTTAAAAGCTTATGCATAAATGCTTGAAATTAGTTTTACAGGCAAATAAAAGATGTGCCTATCGGTTTTTCTTCAACTTTGGTCACTTCTAGCAGATCTAGAGAGTAAATTCTCATTAAAACAGTTTTCTCACTCTCACCAGATGTTTTAATTTTGTTCAACGGTTTATGTACATGCATCACAGGAGATTTATGCCATTTTTGTGATCATTTGTCACCACATTGTAATTTTCCAATGCATTGTGTTTAATGGAAATTTTTGAATAAAACATTTATTAAATTCGTAGCTAACATTTTATGTATCCTAAATAAACTAAGTAATGTTTTCACACATTTTGTGTTGTATTTGTACATTTTGTTATGTAAAAATTGTTTGGTGTGCTGGAAATGACACCACAACTGTGGCAAAGTCATAGTTTTTGATAATAAATAAATAGAAATCATTTTCACACAATAAATATTGAAACTGTTTATGTTTATTTCACTCTTTGTTTGGATTATCATGGTTTTAAACCGGTATTGTTTTGTATTTTTATAATGAATTTTCATAATTTAATACTAGGTTAAGATAAGGCTAAAGCAGTCGAATCTGTACATAAAAGGCATTTGAAAAAGAATAATAACAAATAATAACAAAATGGCATTTAAAAAAACAAATAAAAAAATCAACCCCTGGGACATGAAATTGCCCATAGTTGAAGAAAAACCTATATTAATTTTTTTTACATAACTACATTTTTAATTAAAAAATTTGCCAATAAATGCCCAGCATGGGAACTCTGTCCATACTGGTTGAGAGAATGCCAAGGCAAAGGGTGTTTTTTTTTTTGTTTTTTTTAGTCACTACATAAATTATTACCATACTACAATTTATATTATTTAATATAATGAGCATATGTGTTCAAACGTTTTACTAATACTACATTTAGCTCTTTTCTAGTTTAAACAAAATATTACTTAATTGAAACACTGGCCAGTCAATGTATTTCATTGTTTAATGTCAAGAGTCCTCTTAGAGGGTTTCTTTTTCCGCTTAATTTTGCTTCAGGTATAATTCACTCATTTAAACTGATGCTGCATCAACAAGTACAGACTGAATCACTTTCCTTAAGTTGAGTTCTCCCATAGCTTCCCCACACTGTTAAGATGCACAGATGGATTTCATCTGACGAGAGAAGAGGTGTATGATGTTTCTGCTGACATGTTGAATATTGCATTGCTATTGTGTGTATGAAAATAACAGGATATACATATTTAATTGCACAGGAGACACTCTGTCTCATATCCGTACACACTGTGGCATTCAAACATGGCTTTTGCTATCGGCTTACCTTAGAGAATCATGCCTTTGATCTGTTGAACAGGAATACATCACAGAATAAACTCCTTTTATAAAGATCCTTCTTTCAAGCTTGGTTCCTACATCTATTTTCTGAATATCTGGAGTCACTCTTGGTAAGTTTACAAATTGATCTTCTGTGTAAACTCTTCGTCTCTGTGTGTGTGTTCTCAGAGTGTGATCAAGGCTGCCATTGAAACAGAAACAACAGTCTATTGTGAAGCTACACTAACAGTCAAAGAGGACCCTTGAACAGGAGATTTTAAACTACAGTGATGAAGCCCAGAAACAGCAAAAGATCAAATTTCAAAGAGAGGGATCGCTACATTAACGAGGCCAATGGCAGACCTCACAAATGAGGTAAATATTGATGGTATAATAATGAAGACAGAAATGCAGCTCAAACTTCTGCATAATACAACAACATTTTATGAATCAAATCACTTTATTGTCACACTACTATGTACACAAGTGCAACAGTAGGTGAAAGTCTTGTGTAGCAACACAGCAGTCATGACAGTGACGAGACATATACCAATTTACAATAAACAACATATTTACACAACAAAATTTACATATCAAATGAACATATACTTACACAACACAATACTAATATACAATGTACAGTAAACAATACACACAATATAGACTACACATACAATAAAAATAAAAAATAAGAGTAAATACAAGTATATATGCTGTAGTTATATTGTGGAGAATATATTTGACAGTCCAGTGTGAGATAATTGATTATAGATTAATAAAGTGCAGTGCTGATTGTTGATCGTGAGAGATCAAATGTTCAAAAGTCTGATTGCTTGGGGGAAGAAGCTGTCATGTAGTCGGCTGGTGCGGGTCCTGATGCTGCGATACCGCCTGCCTGATGGAAGCAGTGAGAGCAGACCATGACTCGGGTGGCTGGAGTCTCTGATGATCCTCTGAGCTTTCTTCACACACACTGCCTGTTATATATATCCTGGAGGGAGGGAAGCTCACCTCCGATGATGTTTCTGGCAGTTCGCACCACCCTCTGCAGGTCTTTGCGGTTGTGGGTGGTGCTATTGCCGTACCAGGCGGTGATGCAGCCAGTCAGGATGCTCTCTACAGTGCTGGTCAAGAACCGTGTGAGGATGTGGTGGTTCATTCCGAACTTCCTCAGCCGTCTCAGGAAGAAGAGGTGCTGGTGAGCCTTCTTCACAACGGCCTCAGTGTGGACGGACCATGTGAGTTCCTCAGTGATGTGGACACCGAGGAACTTGAAACTGCTGACTCTCTCCACCGGTGCTCCATTAATGGTGATGGGGCTGTGTTCTCTGTCTATCTTCCTGAAGTCCACTACGAGCTCCTTAGTTTTACTGACGTTGAGGGAGAGGTTGTGCTCCTGACACCAGTGTATCAGAGTGTGCACCTCCTCTCTGTAGGCTGTTTCATCATTTTCAGTGATCAGACCTACTATCATCGTATCATCAGCAAACTTAATGATGGCATTGGAGCTATGTGTCGCCACACAGTCATGTGTGTACAGGGAATACAGGAATGGGCTGAGAACACAGCCCTGTGGGACTTTAGTGTTGAGGGTCAGTGATGAGGAGATGTTGCTGCCCATGGAAATGAAAATGGCAATGTTGCGTATAAAAATTGTTACACAGATAGTTGAATGACTTTCTTTCTTCCATGGAACTCAAAAGGAGATGCTAGGCAGAATGTGAGCCTCAAAACAATGAGCAAAATCAACCACATCCAGTGGCGAAAGAGATCAGTGTAGGTGCTTGACTAATAAAAAAGTGAAAATAGCTTCAAAAGAAAAAGTAGGCACACAACAGCACCAAAAAACATACATTTGATATATTCCCACCTTGGTGAAGTTTTGAACCACCCGACTCTTCATCAGACCATAAAAACACACAAAAAGCTTCCAATTTCTATTGGAGCTGTGTTTTTCTTTTGAAGCTAGAGTGAGAGCCTCAATCACCATTCAACTTTGTTGAATGATGCAGTGAAAGTGAATGGTAATCATGACTAAAATTCTGCCAAACATCCACTTTTGTGTTCCACAGACAAAATTATGGTGAGTAAATTATGATATAAATTTAATTTTTGGGTTCATAGCTTTTGGTATATTTACTGTTCAATAAGCACAGATTGATTCCTGTGTTGTGTTTTTGGCTTGTAATCCCTAAAGGCATTTCTTTATTCTGTGGTACTTCAGCATGCATATGTGAGTCATCTTACTGATGACTTAATAATGCTGTTGCTATCGCAACTGTGCGTGTATGCGTAGTTGCCGCTGTTTTCACTCTTCAGGCAGTAACATTTAGTCACTTATGGCTAAGCTTGTATACAATAAGCAACTATTAAGTTAAAGGGGCCATGACAAACTTTTTTATTTTATGTTATTTTATAATGTTCCCTGAGGTCCCTAAGTTTTTTTTTTTTTTTTTGGAAATTAAAACAGTCATAATTTAGTAATATATAATGATTTCAAACCCTGACTCCACAAGACCACAACATACTGTATATAAAATACATTTCAGGATTAACATATAACCCCAAATCAGAGGTGTAGTGGTAAAAAAAGAGGTGGGTAAACTATAAATTCTGGTGGACCACGACGTGGTCACCCGGTAAGGTGGGACACTGCGGTGTATGTGTATCCTGATGACATCGCTATAGGCTATCATTTGATGGTACTTCCAAGGGTATCACTGGTTGTTCCCTCATCATAGGTCGCACAATCACTATTCAATTCATACATTCATTTAAGTTCTTGTTAAAGAGACTCAAGAAGGAATAATATGGTTGAAATCTATAAAGTTTACTAAATGACAAAACAGAGAGAACTAAAATATTTAAGAGAGATAGAGAGGGAGGCTTATATCCAGGGCTTCCAATGCAATGCACTTGTATTGATTAGGGATTTGGGATTATTTTCATAGTCGATTAATCTGTTGAATATTTTCTTGATTAATCGATTAGTTGTTTGGTCTATAATAAGTCATGAAAAATGTGGATCAGTTTTTCCCAAAAGCCCAGGAGTATGACGTCCTCAAATGTCTCGTTTTGTCCACAACTCACATTTAACAAGCTGGAATCAAAGAATTTTTTACTTTTGTCTTGATAATGTATCCTGAATTTTACTTGTAACATTGGCTAATGGGAAAAGGTAGAGGTGACTTGTTGAGTCAGTGGCATGAATCTACCGTGAACCAAATTAACCTCAAAAACATGAAGTTTAGTACTGTTTTCCGAGCTCACTCACTTTGGGCTTGTAGCCGAGACCGTTTGCTGGCATCAGGATGAGGGCTGCTGTCTTGACGGCGCTTAAAAAATTGCCGGATGTCCATTTTTACAATTCATTCATCATTACATGTAGGCAGTAGTGCGGGAAGGAGCCCCCCTCGTCATAGCATCAGCTTGTGGACTGCCTTGTGGACTTACATAATTTTGGAGCCTACTTAGAAACGTGAAATAAAAATAAATTAATTAAAATAGACATAACATATTGTGTTTGATAATGTAGTGAGTGTTCAAGCAACGGAGAAAATGAAATAAAGTTTGAATTTGTCATGCTTGGTTTGTTCCGATCAGAGCATGCGCGGAGAGCGCATTTCTGAATATTCCGCTCCGCTCGCTCATTGCGCTCAGGGTCGCTCGCTCAACCCAGAATGACCTGCTGGTTTGAAAATATGTAGAATAAGGGCTGCCTGCCTCCGACTAAAGTTTTTTTTCTAATCGACTAGTAGTTGTTCATTTTAGCCATTAGTGGACAAATCGCACCTATATTAATTTAATTACTTAAATAGGCTATACAGGATGGATGAGCGTTAACGTAGCCTAATAGAGCCGCACTCAAGCGCACGCCCGCACGCATAAAGCTTGCCACAAAGAACAGGCGAAAGTAATTATTAATGTGTCAAAAATAGCAAGGAGACATTTAATTGTTTATTAATAAACTGGTGTTTTCTGTGTCGCTGCAAAGATGAAGTTGACGATGCGGACTCGCCATGAATGCCAGAGAGAAATGCACATTTGATTACATAATCAGAGAGTAGCCTATTTCTTTTCGTTTTGAATAGTTTCGTTTAATAGTAAAAGCTTGAAACGGCATAAGCTTGATTTAAAATGGCTTAGGAACTATAGGCTATTTAGAGGTGGATAAACGCAATTTAGAGGTGGATAAACGCACTTTGGAGGTGGGTAAACGCTATTTCCGAATTTTAGGAGGTGCGTAAACGGCGTTTACGTGCGTTTAGCCTCCACTACATCCCTGCCCCAAATCCAACACATTTTATATGAATATATTAAACTGTTCACTCAAGCAGCACCATAAACTATCAAACAGTTATGACATATGAAATATTCATGAATTAAATTGTTTACTTATTGTTTAAGGTCCAATCCTTAAATAACAGTTTCTTCACAAAGATTGAATCATATTGTTACTGGTTCACAAGCAGCTCACACTGATATGAGCACAAAAACACATACAGTCCATGCTGAAATGCTCTGAATATGCAAACGTAATACAATTCATGGTGTTGTTGGGTGCTTCAACTGGCTTCAACAGGCCAAAGCAGAGACACATCTTTTCATCTCACATCTTCCATTTTTGTTTACACACAGAACAGCATCTGTTTCTCTCAGACAGTGACAGCAGCAGAATGAGAAAGCGTTTATGAAAGTTGTGCTTGTACCGCTCTTAAAACTCATGTTTGCAAAAGAAAACTTACAATTACAGATGGGTGAAAAACGGTACACGATGCCTTCAAAACAGCAAGAAACAGTGCAGCTGAATGAAAAAGAATGGAGGGCTCCTTTTTAGTTATAACTTGATATTTCATCTTTTAAAATAGATGCAAAATGCATGATAAATGTCAAAGCCATTTGTCAAGTGCATGTTTTTGTAGAAACACATTTAAATCCAGATAGTTACATGAAGGTATCCTTTGTAAGTCCCCATTTGGCTTAGATAAATCTCTCATGACTGGCCCTCTCTTCTCTTCACCTGTGTGACTGACTGAGCACCAGAGGGTGGGGCCAAGGGTGCAATGATGAAAAATAGGCATTGATGTCTTACTAAAGAGGCAGTCATATGCAGATGAATTTGGTCATTGTGACGTCACAAATTCCAAACGGTCCGTTTCTGGAGCTTGGTTTAAATAAATGCTCTTTTTCTATTATAGAGGAAGTTTTCAGTTCTAAAACATACAGTATGTTTTTATGGTAAAATGACCTCTTATATGTAAAAAGATCAAAGAAAATTGTATTCCTCATGTCATGACTCCTTTAAGAGTTGAATCAAAGGTGCCATGGAAAACATAGCTTTCTTTCTTCTATAGAAGAACACAAAAGGAGAGACTATTTTCTATACAACCAAAATATATCATAACCAAGGAATGCAAAGCTTCAGTATGGACAAATGCACCATAAAAATATAGTCCACATGGCTCATGTGCAATATTTAGTCTTCTGAAGCCATTCGATAGCTTTATGTGAAAAAAAATACTCAAATTTAAGTTGCTATTGAAAATATTTTCCTCAGCTCTTAAATTTATTCAGGTTTGCCACATGAAGATTCATCACACAATGCTTTATGTCAGTGATTCTGAATGGCATTCGTTCTTTTGTGTCATATGACTGATCACAAGTTTGAATATGAAAGCTCTGTTTGCTTTCGTTGTATGGAAAAGTACATTATGGACATTAAAAATGTCTTTGTTCGTGTTCTACAGAAGAATGGTTTGATACGACATGAGTGCATGACAGAATTTTCATTTTTGGGTGAATTATTCTTTTAAATTAGCTGTGTACTCTGCTTCATTATCTTGCCATGACAATATGAGGTAAAATAAAACTGTTTGGAAAATGCATCACATGCTATTCTCAGTTCATTTGTCATCTCATTAGAAATGCACCTATAGAAATGCATAAAGAGGTAGATGCTAAAAGAGACAGTGCTGTCAGACAGGGGTCACATGATCTTACCTTTAAGCAAGGGCAATATTACGTTTTGAAACATTTTTGCTCTTCTTAGGTCTTTGGGCCAATTGACCAATTTCCAGTTTTTGTCCAATGACAAGTTGTTCTAATTAAATGAAATGTTCTGATGATTAAAATAATCTTTAAAGTTGACTTGTAATAAAAAATTTTTGCAAAATGGGAAGTGGTGTTGTAAATTAAAATTAGGGACTATGATGTGGCCATTACATACCTTTGTGCTGAAAAAAAAAACAAAAAAATAATGAAAAGCAGTGGATGAATTATCTGTGTTTTTCAGAGTTGACACCCCCTAGCATCCTGACATTTGCCCTGATGTTTGTTGTCTCAGCTTTTATTTTGGGTAAGTGCTAACTGCTAACATGAGCTCCTGAGTTCACTTCACACCCTCATCCAATGCTTACAGTAGATGGCGGAAATGCACTATTTTAGCTTGTGAATTACCATTAAAAAAGAAAGAAGAAGAAGAATCTTCCGCTGGGTTTGTAGTTGCGTGCGGTTCTGCCATCTCATCACAACAGAACGGGTGAAAAGCGGTGGAAGACACATTGGTGGTGTGCACTCATTCAATAACTCGCAAGATGATATCTGACGAATGGACACACTCAAGCCAATGGCAATTCGATTTTAAATTATTAATCAATTATTTTTGTTCGCATTTGCGACCATTTTAGTCGCAGTCCAGAGTCCTGCATTCACAAGCCCACAACAATTTATGGTAAACTGCTCACTTCTTTCTCTTTGCTTTCCTTTTTGCGACATTGGTTATGTTTTTCCTGTCTATTAGCAGGGTAAAACCAAGGAAATAGGCAGTCCAAAAATCTAGGAATATGCAATCATCCTCCATAGAGCACTCGCTCCAATGTTTACCTCTCACAATGTCACCAAGAGAAGATCTGTTAAGGACATTTTCCTGATTTTACTGCACAATAGTGGAAAAGACAGCGACAAGTGGCCCGGATTTGCGAGAACTGTTTGGCCCAATGATCGAAAAGCGTCTATAGTGGGGTGAATTCACTAAGAATTAATTGCACTCACTAAGAATGCACTGGAGCCACTAGTGGTCAACTGATATGTCACTGATATTCTGACTTTTTTAATTATCAGCATCAGCCGATAAATTTTCCTGTTTGACCGATTAGTTTCTTGAGGGTGCCGAGAATTGCCTGCTTGCATGTGAACCAACTGAGACATGTAAACGACCAGTAACGGCTAATTTTCTTGTTATGTGCTATCGTGTTACTACAATAATAGACCTGTTTGGGACACAGTTTAATTTAAATGATCCGCATATAAGAGCCACGGCAGATGCATTTGAGCTCATAATGTTCGCCTGTAATGTAAAGTGTTTGCCTGTTTCATTCTCCCTCTCTCTCCTCAACAGTTCCCTGTAACTTTCAACTGTCTTGTCTAATAATAAAAGGCAAATATCAATAAATCTTGTATTATATACTGTTTGCAAATATGCATATATCTCATTTAAACAGATGTAATTCTCAAACCTCACAAAAATCCAGCGTTTTCTTCTCATCAAGCACACATGTAATAACTTCCTCTGTAATGCGGATTCTATCAAACCTTCAGGATCAGGATAAAAAATTCCTCTGATTCACAAATAGTGATGAGAATCCAAGCAGGCAATCCAGGCCATTTAAACTGTCAGAGATTAAGGCTCGCGCTGCACCCGTAGAAGCGCGTGTATGCAGCTTCAAGGCTGCATTTAACCTGCCTGATGATGCTGTATATGGAGGTAGGATGAAAATAAGGAGACCAGTTTCCTTAACAGTTCCATTCATTCAAAGCAGCTGCCAGTTAAGCCATTAACTGATTAGGCAGCAAGGTAGCAAGTCAGATGCCTACATTTTCAGATGCAGGCCAATTGGTTTGATTAGGTATTTTTTTAAAATTTGATTGCTAATGTGGACATGCCATCCATGGTTGCTGTACTACTGTGTGTACTGTTATTTCCTTCTTCCTAATATATTAACAGTTTGTTCATGTGCAAATAAATTACAAAAATTGGATGACTAAACAGAAATCTGAAGAAACTGCAATCTACCATTTAAAATACAATATAATGTATATTTTTTTAATGTGAAATTGAGTAAATATAGTGCTAAATAAGAGTTATTTAGTAACACATTCCTGAATGAATGATTTTAAGAGCCTGTTCTTTTAAATAAATATTCTGGGCTCAATACAAGTTAATCTCAATCGACAGCATTTGTGGTATGATGCTGAATTAGAAAATTTCGTTACGACTTCCTTCCTTCCGTCCCTCCTTTTCTTAAAAAAAGAAGAAAAAAATCAAGGTTATATGGAGGCACTTAGACAGCAAAACACACAGTGCTACCTCCCGAATTAATAAATATTATCTAATAAAAAGCTGACTGAACCTCAGTCCATTCATTTTTGACCAGTCCAACTCGAAATGAACCAGAATGGTTGTTTATGTTCAATTGTGTTTCAGTGGGCAGTAAAAGCTCAACGTTTATTACCCAAGGCAACTAGTACTGACTTTTTTAAATAAGGCACAATCTATCTAATCTAATTTACATATATAGGAGATATTTGAGCTGACAAGAATGACAATGACTTGATTTAAATACTCATGGCGCTGTACCACTAATAAAGCCTAATCAAATTGAATTGTGGGTGGTAAATGAATAAGATGTCTATTGACTAAATTCAATCCATAATATCTGAAATAATATTATTCCTGTTTCTGTGTAAATTAGGTACTTCAGTGTTTCTGAAGGTCTTCTACTCATCTGCAAAAGAGACACGCTGTTTCCTATCTATACCCCCTGCCTTAACTTACAGTAATCATTATACTCTATAACATGCAAACAGTCGCCCTCGGTTTTCAGCTTCATAAGGTTACTCTGTAGAATGTGTTAATTTTGGAACTACTATCAAAGTTTCCCAAAAACCAGCGGCTATTTGAGACACAACATCACTTATTTGCTAACATGTGCTTTCTTTAAGCCAGTATTGTTTTTTGAAAACATAACCCCCCTTTTTGGCAAGTTAATAATCTTATTACATGTAAAAAATGCTCAGCTGTGAGCGTTTGTGAGGCCAAGTGTTAAAAAAGCTCTTAGCTAATGGTTTTGAGATTGCCTCCTGAGGTCTGACTCCACACTGTAGCTTTCTAGTACCTGGCAGTGAATAAATATTTCCCTGACTTGGATAAAAAACCTAAGTATTAAAAATGTGATCTAGATACAAGCAATACACATGGTTTCAATTATACAAAGGTTCTCTCTTCTGTTCATAGAATGGCTAATAGGTCATCGTTAAACAATTTCTGCTTTTTTGATGTGTTCAAAGTTGTCCTTTCATTCGTCATTTCTCACATATTGAGACAAGTTTTACATTAGATATGGTGTAATTTCTTTTGAGTAATGAATAAGACATTATACAGTACTATACAACACATTGTGTTTGCATGCAATTATTAACTTTTAGCCATCATCTATTAAAGTGCTGTGATTCTTTTCCACTAGTCAAAAAATCATAAAAGGAAAGATTACATATTCCTCCTCTTCCATTGCACATGGTATATTAACCTAAAAAGCATGTACTGATGCACATTTCACCACCTACCATCCATGCAGTTCTGGCATACTGTTTTCATACACACCATTATTTGGGACCCACTATTTGTAATTTTGCTTACTATATAGTATGCACAGTATGTGAATTGGGATGCAGGGTTAGTGTTAAGGGGGATATATCCACCCAGAGTGAAAAAGAGACTATTGCATTGATAGGTGACTGATGAAAAAGATAGAAATATCAATTGTGCTTATACAGTAAGTTCTATGCAATAAATGCCATTATTTAGTTATTAATAGAACTGAACTAGACAGTTCATGAGTAATATTAAACATTTATTTATTATCCTATGGTTCTTTCACACAAACACACCAGTTTTTTTATTAACAACCCGATATTTTAAAAACTGCATCGGTAGTTAACTTGAATAACAAGTTTCATTTTCAACAAATCTGTTGATCTTTTGTGTTTATGTAATGGATATTAAGCCAGGAGACTATCTCATTACATTTCAGCAATGTTCTACCAACATTAGTGCGATGTTATTTACGGAAATGCTCATGAAATCAAAATTGGAGTTTTGTGGCTTTTAGTCCTTGCCTAGCTTTGAGGCCCTTTATATGCCAACCTATAATTTAACTTTTCGCTATTAAACACATTTAAATGTGCAGTCACTCTCATCCAGAAAACTAACTCACAGGCATGTACACATTTTTGTCCAATAAAACATAACCTAGAATGAGAATATTGGCACATCTTTAAATTATGAAATCATGCAAGTTCCTTCGTATAGCTTATATAAAAGAAATACCCTATGAAAATGCCTGGTATGATACAAATATGAATCTAATTTTGTGTACTGGATATGCAAATGTAATCAAAGACATTGTACTACAACTAGGTTAGATTCTTTAAGATCCGACAGCCGGTTTAACTGTTTTCTTGACATGATTGATGACTCTGTTCACTTTGGTGTTCCCATGACATGTGAATCACCCAGTGGACCAGGCCAAACACTTTATTATGTGTAGTACTTTAGAAAAAAAGTGTGACATTTGCCAGGTTCAGATCAATGAGTTTATCGAGATTTATAGTTGGGAATGATGGAGAAAAAGCTATGGGGTTCACAGCTCTGATTTATAGAGCTTAGGAATTGACTGTGATTTGTGTATTTAAGAATTCACAAGAAGTGACTCTGAGCTGGTCAATATAGCAAAACAAATTATACCTGGATTTTTTTTTTCTCCCTTTTGATGATATTAAAGCCATTGTAGACATCTATTTAATATATATATATATATATATATATATATGTAGGATTTGGTACTAATGAATTTAGAAGGGAATTTGGGGTCTCGAAATATGTGAGCTATGAACTAAATTAAACTGTCCTGATTCTACATTACTATGTAAGGCAATTTATAATGGAATCAGTCACGTTCGACAACCATTATAAATTAGATAAATGACAAATAACTAGATTATTTGTCTGAATAAAATTCTCCACCATTTAAATCTTAATACAATGTCTCATTGTATCTGCTCACAATTTCTACTGTAAGGAATTAGCTTTAATAAGTGAATTATGATTAATTCACTTATTGGGGTGATATTATTCTCATGATTTATTGAAAATAATATTACATGTATTTAGGTACAGCTTTGAAGCTAAATCTTTTAGAAACAGGGATGAGATTATTTATCAAAAATATACCACAGTCATTCATCTTTGAACACAGACAAACTTTATTGCTATTCTAAACATAAATCTAATCTTACACATAAGACAGGTTGGTGAGAAGAGTGAAATAATATAAAATAAATGATCAATACAGTGAAAATGAACTTTATGGAGTCTGTTGACAATGCCTTAAGAACCATTTAACCTTATTTGTGTCTACATCGATTTGATATTGGATTACCCAAAGTATTTAACTAATACACCAGCACTTTGAGCAAAGTGTTGAGATGGATTGCGTGTCTTTGTGTTACCTTGCGTTCTTTGTGTTGCTTGGTTCTTTGCTCTTGGTTGAAAGTTTGTTCCGTCAATGAAAAGATCCTCAGAAAGATAGGGTAGAAATTGTCTGTAGAAATGATGAGGTTGGAAGGTTGGAGATTGTCTGTAGAAATGATGAGGTTGGCTTTGAAGCGAGGCCTTCTCATGAACCATAGAGAGTGAGAGGCTTCCTCAGGACTTCGAGTCCCGAGCATCCTTGGACCACACATGGCATGGATATGGTTCTGACGAGATCCAGAGAAGACCATGAGGGAAGAGTCAGAGAGAAGTCTGAGCAGAAGGGAAGAGACGACGAGAAAGAAGAGAGGTGTTCTTCCTGTTTGGAAACATTTGAACTGAAATTGGCCGCATCCACAAAGATGTTCTGCGCCAATCAGAAGTGACTTTTCAGAGTCACATGGTCGAATGAGTTATCCTTTCTGCCAGTTGATTCATGGTCCTTTGTTTCAGATTCTTTTACAAAATTCCTGCTCAAAATAGTGCATGTTTAATCATTAACTTTATATCTTGCAAATGGTAGAAGAGGCATGACATTCATTGTCATCAGCTTTCTCTGCATACGCCAGTGAACGTTTACATACTAAACATGACATTCTTTCATGGATATTATAAGTGTAGGTAACAAAACCTGACAATCCCTGGTTACAAAACATACTGGTTAATTAAATGGTTATACAACATGGATAAAACATTACACACATTTTAAAGAGGTATATCAGGCTATAATCATTAATCATTAATTTGTCAGTTATACAAGTTATACAAATCATGGATTTAAATGCATTCTGTAAATTTCAGAAGGTTAAATTGGTAAAGTACTGTGACTTTGTGTAGAATGTTCCTGGATTAACATGAAATGTGTTAGTATTCGAGTCGTTTTTAGACATTTCTTACATGTAAAGTCATATATAGTGAGCAAAAAAAAAAAAGGCAATAAGGAAAAAACCACGGTAGTTCTGTAAAAAAACATAAATTGTACCTCTTCACAAGTTCTCATCTTCTTGGTGGACATCCTTTCACTCTTGTTGGTCTGGCCAGAGATTTAGCAGACATCATAAACATTCCATGTCATGGATATTTATAGAATATACATGAATGGATCATTTAGCATGTGATGGCTCACATGATGAAAGAATGTTTAGAAGTTGTGAAGAGTATGACCATTTCAATATCTTATGAACAAGAAACGAATTGTTAAGAGATTTGAACTTATTGTTTTGAAAAAAAATTGAGCCAATGCGATTGAGAAAAACTGTAACTGATTTATGGAAATGAATCAGACCTACCAACTTTAAAGCTGTTTTTGCAACTGAAGTAGAAATCACACCAGTAAATAACCTGTCTTAACACTTTCATAGTTAACTAGTCTCATTAAATGCTCTTTAGAAAACATAGTTGCCAAACAAAAAACTTTAAAATCATTGCAATATTCACAGTGTTGCTTAATTATTTATAGCCAGCAAAATCATTGGGAATATATTGGAAACATTCGATATATAATCCTCCCCTATGTGAATTTCGTGGCTTTGCTCTCTTATGTACACACTATTGCAAATGGGCTGACTATTTACAACATATACTCTTTATCACCTTACACATGCGTCTTTCTTTACCCTTGCCATCATGGAGTGTTTTTGTTATGTCTCAGAAAACTGTTGTCATATTAGATCTACAAAAAGAATTTAACCTTGTACACACAGCGTATATGTGTTTGAATGCCCTATAGCGTTGCCATATTCAAACATACATTTTGCTTTCAATGTAACATTAAATTCCATGCAACCCTTAAGCCTGTGCTCAGGACAAAATACATATATACTGAATGTTTTAGTGATATTTTAATGAAAGTCCACTGAAATGGTGTTGTGTGGTTGACATGGATTGGCAACTATTCAAACTGAAGTGAAATCCTATAAAGGAAATTTGTCCAGTTTTCTTATCTGTACTTGTTGTAAATGTACCTGAGGTAAAAAAAGAAATAATGGAAACCAAAAAAATTACAAGGTTGGAAGAAAGTTAAAAGGAGTTTTTGTGCCAATGTCAGACTGACATCAGTGCAAGGTTGCATAACCCCTTAGTGACTGAGAATTTAAGCTCTGTTCTGAAACCTAGAGAGCTGCCTGCACTGGCAACATTTAAGTCATCATAGGCACATTGTTGAGGCTTTTTCAAACAGTAGGCAGCATAAAAAGGCTTCATATATATGATAGCTCCTTTTTATTCCAACCCGCTGTGAATGCTGGATTTGAGCTTCAGATGCATTTAAATGTTTCAGGAGGGTGTATTCAAAAATCTGTTTAAAAGCATTTTATTTTGTATTTTGCAATTCCATTTGTAAATAAATTGAAATTTTTATTTTTATTTTTTACCAATAATATCTGTCGGAAATAACTGTGAATTGTTAGTTGTAGCTGATGACAAGTGAGCTTACTAAGTTTTTGAGAATAGCTAGCTATGATCTTCTCTGTGTACTTGGTTATCTTGGTATCTCTACAGGTTCTTGAGAATATTGAGGACATTAAACTGAAGGAGATGCAGATCTTTGAGCATAAGGAGAGAATTGCGGAGGCTGAAACAAAAATGAAGCAGCAGCAGAATCTCTATGAGGACGTGAGGGCAGATAGGAACCTCCTCAGCAATAACCTCATTGAGGCCAAGGTAAGTGTGTGTGTAGGACTGTGCTCCATGAGGAGTGCAGACATTGAGGCCAAATAATCCATTGGGTGTCTTCTCCCCACAAGAGCCTATGGGGAAGTTTGTGTGAAAATACATTAATCTTTGTTCAGGAATTTGCCCCATATTTAGGAATAATGTAATAATAGGCAGCTTCTCTGCAGTGTGAACCTATGGTACGTTGACACAAAATGCTATTTTGCATCCATCTGCACTGTTTTTTATTTTTATAAACATGCTTTTATATAAACATGCCCTAAATGGACAATCTTGTGAAGTCACCGTGTCTTGTTAAAATTACTTTAACTTTTAAAAACATGTTTTTTGACACTTGTATTCTTTTCTATTCATTGCATTGCGTCTAGCTTCTTTTATGCAAGAACTGTTCTGTATGAATGATTCTTTAGGCCTGAGACATACTCCAGATTAACATGAATGCCTCTAGCTATGCAAGTTTTTTTTTTCCACGCATAGATGCATTATCATTACCATGAGAAAGAACTCTGATTCATCCCCTACTATAAAAAACAAACAAAAAAGATGTTGCAGATGGAAGTAAATCAGGCCAGAATTCTGAAAAGCTTGTATTTTTGTGAAAGCACTTACCTTATTAATGTAAAGACTATTTATTATCTGGGATTTAATTTGTGCTTTTTGAGGTGAATATATTTCATAGGTGGATGAAGTTCTGGTAATGCATTACTGAAGTTTTCCCCACTATCTTTATTATTTTTGGTGGTAAATTGACATTAGGCCACAAATGCTGTCAATAGAGCTTAACTTGTATTGAACCTGGAACATTCCACTTGCCAAAAATTTACATTTGCATTTGCCTGATTTCACAGTGAAATTGGAAAGAGTAGGTCGACATTTCTTTAGCAAAAATCAGTGTATGCTTAACAAAATTGAAAACACTGCACCCAGTGGCCAAAGCGACAAGTGCTTTAGGGCTCCATTTATGCCCAGGAGAGTTCGCCAGAAGCTAGTTGTGAAGCAAGTTCTTTTCAGCTGTACAGGATATAATTCAGTGAAAAGGAATGCATATTTTGTGGACTCAATCCCCCAGCACAAACCTAAACCTAACCATTAGTGGAGTAAAAATTAATTGTTTCAGGCAAAAGTGCAAACTCCAAATCACGCTCATCACTGATTAAGCTAACGCAATTAATTCCTGTTTTCAGCATGGATACCAACCCGGGTCTCTGACACTGCTGATGCAATGCGATGTCAGGGGAAGGTACACACTGGAGCCGATGCAAAAATGTCTGATAGGAGACTGTGCTTGACAGTTAGTCAACATAATGTCGCCGATCCTAGGGTACCGGAACTTTTGGAAACAGCTTGTTTTCTGTGTGATCATGTTGTTGCATTTGTGCCAAGACTCTAGAGTATGTTTCTGGCCTAATAGCAGCTCTAGTCATTTAACATCTCAACAATTATTCTGACATAAATTGTAAATGTTATTAGATGTATTATTATTATTATTATCCATTGACTGATATTATACGAGAGTAGCGAGACAAGCCTTCAAAACTGCCGAAGGCTGTTTTTGCAGTCAGCAATAGAACTCAAGAGTAAAACTCAGATATATTTAAAAGATATATTTTTCAGGTCTCGGGTTTGTCCTTTGCTGTCAGTTGTGCCTTGATGACCAATTCCTGCTCTGTCACCTTTATTCTTGCCTCTCTGAAGAGTATTTGAGCGTTTGAGGTTGTTTTGAGTGTGAATGTGCCAGTGCATTTGTCTGTCTGTGTGCTGTTCTGTCTCCCTGGCTGTCTTTGTGTCTGTATGAGTTTGGGCAACTCCTAAGCCGCCTACCTGCATTCACTTTGAGGATCAGAACACTGAGATGAAATACAAGGTTAAGATCATGAACCATATGTTCGACTAGCTAAAAGATGTAATCTCCACAAAAGAGACTGTGCTATATACAGAACACCAGGAGTTCCAGTGCGTGGAGAGAGAGAGAGGGAAGCTCTCAAGGTAACTTGTTTCACTTAACTGCAAGATGTCTTTTGCATATCTCTCTTCCAGTATACCTACAGGTCTATCATTATACTCTGTCTAATTGGCATAAAGGAATAGTTCCCACAAAAATGAAAGATACAAAAATTAGGTTGTCCATTAAAAAACAAAACAAACAAAAAAAACAATCAACTTGGCTTCCAATGACAGATCTTCACAGATTTTTAGGATGCACTTCAAAGGAGCATGCGGTTGCATAGTTTTATTTTAAAATCTTGTTCATGTTTTTCATGGCAAAAAAATCTGAACTGTTCTTAAAATCAGTACTCGAATTGAGGTGGGTCTAGGGGAATCTGGGACCCCCCATAATGCATTAGGGACCCCCTTAAAAATATATATATATATATATTTATTTTAGTAAAGATAATAATGACAAGTACAAATGTAAACGGCCCTATGTCACAAGACTGCAAAGTGCAACTGCCTCCCTGCCGTGCACGCAATATTGGAATATCAAATAGGATGGTATGAAAAAAAGATGAAATTAAATAAAAGAAAGCACAAAAGATCACTCCATATTTTATGACAGAAATATACAGTGTATGTTCAGATTTCAGAGAGGGCTTTGACTCCATGCACTTTCAAATTCAACAACTGACATGAAAGACTTAATGAATATGCAATGCTTTTTATGGATATTAGAGTTTTAAATTACACATGATCAGAGGTATAGACTCAAGGGGTGTGGTCAGATAGATAAAGGTTAGTCGGAGAGAGGGAGAAAAGGAGAGACTGACTGAATGACTGATCATTTATTCTATAGGACTGACTGATGCAACACAAAGTCTAGTTAAGCTCTACTTGTGGGTTGTACTGTTACAGTATCCAATCCACACTTATGCTTCATGCTCGCAACTGACCTTGTTACAAGTTTCATCAAACGATGGTATGAAAATGTATGTTCCTATCTAGAGCACTGTTGAGTAGCTCTTTAAATGTGATCTGGAACAGTGATCTGAACAGATGGTTTCATACTGAAAGGTTCCTTCACACATGGGGGAAGGGTTGTGGGCTTCTGGAAATGGCTGAACATTTCACTGACCTCAATGAGAAAAGAAGAGGTGTTGTATCAGCCAAAAAACAGATTCTCAGCACAAAAGTCATCAACTGCTGTAAATACAGTATGTTGTTTTCTGTAGAAGTTCTGCTCTGTTACAATTGCAATTTTTCCAGGGACAGGGGTTGCTTTATTGGTTGGCAGATTAATACAGAACCCAGTTTGGTCCTTCAAGCTTGGAAACCAGTTTAACAGTGACCACCAGAAGTATATGTGATTAATGTTAATGTTAATGAGGTTTATTTTTATACATACATTTTTAGGAGGCGAGTTATAAGAGTTTGTAACTGTATGATCATCAGTGATGTCATCAGTTATCACTCATCACTTTTTTTTAAAGAAAAGATGGGACACTTTTTTGAGGTAATCAATATTATGCCACAAATGTGATTGAGCTCAACTTGTATTGAACCCAGAATATTCCTTTAAGCATGGTGAAAGATCTTTAAAAGCCCATTTTGGATGATATATGGTATGTTCATCAGTAAAGAGCTAGACAGATTAATTAATAAAAGAACATGGGTCTCTAGGGCTGGTGGGCAACTACCCAACTTGAGCAGCTTACCCAGCATGCAACAGGAGGTGCTGTCTGGTGCCCTGACTGCTTCTCAGGAAGCATGATGGCTGTGATGTTCACCTCTCCTTTGAACCATGAAAAGGTCCCAATAGAAAAGAAAAACAGAAAGGAAGATGGAAAGATAAGAGAGTGAGAACTGGAGAAAGATTGGAGACTGAAACCAAAGCAAAGCAAAGTGAAGTCTGTGAACTCGTCAAATGCAGACACTCTCATGGTAGACATCAACATAATCTTTGGAGAGCATGCCTCACCCTTGCTAATCAAAGTAAGAGGCATGTTTTAGCTGAGCCCAACACTCCCTCTATTTGGATTCCAGTACTAATGAACAAAAGCCTGAAGAGTAGAAAATGACCAGTCATCATCAAGCTCACAAGAGCACTTGCAAGTACTTCCAGAGTACAAAGAGTTTCAGAAAAGTTCCTTTGGTAAAAACTCAAGCCTTCCATGCACAATCAGGTATTCACAATCAGAAAGACTGAATCATATAGATTTATGCATGCTGTTGAGAAAATGGCTAGGGTTATGGCTTTTCACACCTGTCTCAATAAACATTCACTAAACAGGTTTTCCTATATTAACTTGATTCATTGATGCATTTTATTTGCTTAATAGTTTACTTATTAACATATGTCATATACATTAATATAATTCATATCTGTGTACTGTATATATATATATACATATATACATATAGGTTATCTAATGAGTATTAATTGGCATTCCTATGCATCTAAAATGTAAATCGTTTTGCGTAAAAACAACTTTAGAGACGTACAAATGTGAATTCATGGAAGTAATCAGTTGTTTTTATTGTTTTTCTAATCAATTAGAAAGATTTTCAGCGATTTAAAAACTTAAATTTCACTCTCTACCTCACACACACTATTGTATGCTGTCAGAGAGCATTTTGAATTCAGCACATTGCCATTTAGACTATTTTTGTACTGCTTTTTGTCATTTTTACTATAAATTATTGTGATTTTTGTTAAAAAAAGGTTAGGTTTAGGGTTAGGGGTGTGATTAGCAGCTCAAAAATATCTATATAATAATAAATTGCAAATAAATTATTGTCACTCTGCATTAATCTTCCTGTTACATTTGTTATATTGTTGAGGTGGTTACGTTTAGGGTGAACATTGAGTCAGTCTGGGATTACATGAAGAGACAGAAATAATGAAAACAGTCTAAATAGATAGAAGAACTGTGGTGAAAAAAGAAGCTTTGAACATCATATCTACCAACAACCAAGAAAAACTGTGTCCAGGTGTACCTAGGATAATTGGTGCTGTTTTGAAGGCAAATGTGGTCACAGTTAATATTGATATAGCTTTTTATTTTTACTGGGCTTTGTATGATGTTAATTGATAAATGAAAACTATTTGTCATTATTTTTGAAGACATCCTCACTATGCAGCATGTTTAACAAGTGCAACTAAAACCTTTGCACAGTACTGTATATCTGTAGATGCAAATATAGTAAGTACACAAATCTATGCTTACGTGCCTTCAATACACCTATAGTGTACGTTTCAGCATCTATCCAAATGTACTCAAATCTTCGTATGAATACCTATGGATTATAATGAGATCAGGCTGATATATTAGAGCTGCACGATTAATCATTAAAAGACCACAATCTCGATTCAGACACCCATGCGATCTTATTCCTAAATGACAACGATTCAGCTATGTATGTTAACGTCCCCATGGCATGCCTTTGTAAAGCAGTCAAATGTAATTTTGGAGTTCTGAAGTTCTTTTTAACTTGATATGGCATCTAAAAAACAGTGGTCCTGCACAAGATGCTTAATAAACTAGGAAACACAACGGCCAAAGTCTTTAGTATTGAGCAGTGGTTCCCAAATTGCAGGGTGCCAAAACAACTGGATAAGGGTGCCAAGAAATCTCTGCTCAGTTCAATATTTAGTAGCTACCAATGCTAAAACATACCGGCAGTATCAAGCTCTGACTCAATTCGGTACCACACATTATTTGATTTAAACTGGCTACTTTCAAATGCTCACATGCATATGTCTGCCCATGCGCTCGTGTCCTGTGATGAATGCAGCTGTGTGTGTGAACAGTCAAATTATGTTTTGTCAAAATGCAATATTAATGTAAACAAAGCTGTTATTATATAAGCAGATGGGACAAAAATCTTATATTTCAAAATATTGGATCTGTGCAATGTGTAAATGCAGCCAAATATACCAGCAGTTATAGGCATTCAGACATTCTGACTGCATCAATGTAGAATTAATGTACATTATATCTAATAATCACACAGTAAAGATTGTCAATAATTGATGTTGTATTATTTTGCATTATTTATTTTTTAAAATGTTTTAGCTAGCACAAGTACTGGGCTGGCAGTGTGTTTCTCCGCAAACTCATCTGCCACAGGGCTAGGATGAAATCAACCAGGGAACACATTTGTGAACACTACTGGGAATCAACAATGCACATCTTCAACTCAAGGGAGGTGAAAGATGCTAGGCGCAAGCGATATAACCGGCTGGTTGACCTGAACTTACCAGTTCGTTCCTGCTAATACAAGGGACGAGACCAGCTCAACCCAGAAATTGTAGAATCTCGCAAAGGTGTTGGATGTAGCCCAGCCCCCTGCTCTGCAAATGTCAGTTGGTCAGAGCCCAGGAGGCTGCCACACTCCTGGTGGAATGGGCTCGTAGCCCTGCAGGGGGTGGCACATGCTGAGTCTGGTAGGAAACAGCTATGGTGTCGATGATCCAGTGGGCGATCCTCTGTTTGGAGACAGCGCTTCCTTTCTGCTGTCCATCAAAGCAGACAAAGAGCTGCTCGGAGATCCTAAAGCTCTGCGTGTGATCCAAATAGATGCGTAAATCGAGTACCAGACACAGCATTACTAAGGCTAGGTCTGCCTCCTCCTGGGGCAGCGATTGCAGGTTCACCACTTGGTCCCTGAACAGGGTCGTGGGAACCTAGAGCACATAGCCCAGTCGGGGTCTCTGGATCACGTGTAGCCCGGACCGAACTCCAGGCACATTCCTCTGTCAGGAGGGCAGTCTTCAAGGAGAGTGCCTTAAGCTCTACTGACTCTAAGGGCTCGAAGGGTTCCCCTTGCAGGAATACGGAGTGGTCCCATGTGGGAATGAGGTGTGGCCTGGAGGGATTAAACTTCCTAGCGCCTCTCAGGAACCTGATAATCAGGTTGTGCTTCCCTAAGGACTTGCCATCCACTGTGTCGTGGTATGCAGATATGGTAGCTACATACACCTTCAAGGTGGAGGGTGTCAGCAGAGCAGCCATGCAAGGTGCTAGCCTGCCATTGGGAGAAACTTGGGGTTCAGTGTCTTGCCCAAGGACCCTTCGGCATGTGGAGTCATGTGGGCCAGGAATCGAACCACCAACCTTGCGAACAGAGGACAACCCGCTCAACCACCTGAGCCACAGCCACCCCAGTGGGACCGCGGTCGTCTGTCTGAACACCATCAAACAGGTTAGCACCAATTGGGCGAAATCACTCGTGAGGCGCACCATCATCGAGACTGAGTCCAACTCCAAACCAAGAAAAGAGAGGCTCTGAACCGGGAGGAGCTTGCTCTTTTCCCAGTTGACCTGAAGCCCTAGCCGGCTGAGGTGCGCGAGCACCAGGTCCCTGTGTGCACACAACACATCTCGAGATTGAGCTAAGATTAGCCAGTCGTTGAGGTAGTTGAGAATGCGAATGCCCACTTCCCTCAATGGGGCAAGGGCAGCCTCTGCGACCTTCGTGAAGATGGGGACAAGGACAGGCCGAAAGGGAGGACTTTGTACTGGTACGCCCGACCCTCGAATGCAAACCACAGGAAGGGTCTGTGTTATGTTAGAATCGAGATGTGGAAGTACGTGTCCTTCAGGTCTACTGCCGCAAACCAAACTTGATGCTGGACGCTCGCTAGAATGCACCTTAGTGTCAGCATCTTGAACGGGAGTCTGTGTAAAGTCTGGTTCAGAACTCGAAAGTCCAAGATTGGCCGCAACCCACCGCCTTTTTTCGGTACAATGAAGTAGGGGCTGTAAAACCCCCTCTTCATCTTGGATGAAGGGACAGGCTCTATCGCATGCTTCCGTAGAAGGGTTGCGATTTCCGCATACAAGGTAGCGGCGTTCTCGCCCTTCACCGTGGTGAAGTGGATGCCGGAAAACCTGGGCGGGTGTCTGGCGAACTGAATAGCTTAGCCGAGTCGGACGGTCCTGATCAGCCATTGCGACGGGTTGGAAAAACAAGCCCCCCTTTTCTTCCGAAAGCGAACTGCGACCGCAACTTTGCCATGGTCAAGGCCTCGCAATGAGGATATAATGCATCCACAAAAGATGTCTCGCCATAGGCAGTGCCCAGGGATGAAAGACAGCGATCGTGGCCGTCGGAAGGTGAGAGATATCGACCGAAACCAGGAATAACACACAATCAGAAGGGCATAATTATAAAGACGTGTCTTGAAAAAGACATTCCAATGCGTGCCGCTCTTTTAGAATATACTCTATTTTGAGGGAAAACACTCTTTTAGAAAATACTCTGTAGATCTTCTGAAGTGCCTGATCTCTGCAGTGCACCCACGCAGAGAGGGGAGAAAGCTGCTGTAATGCTCCGTAAGGATCCAGCAGAGGTGAAGGGTGGAAATCACTTGCTCAGTTTGAACCATCAACCAATCGGCTCCGAAGAGATTATCTGAATGAGCGGTATGCATGTCCCCCTCCTTTATACCCATATGTCCGGTGGAGGGGCATGCAAATACCACTCGCCAATTCCCACTGGCCTTTTATCAAAGATCAGTGTCTCAGGCTCTCAAGAATGACCCCTACTGCCAGCAATCTGCATCAAATAAATGAAGAATTTTTTTTACATTTGTTTTAATTTGTTATTATTTATTGAGCAATGCGAGTCTTATGCAAATACTCAGTAGCAGCTGTTATATTTAGCATTTTTCTTATTCTGACGTAGAGCTGCTTGGGCGGAGTAAAGATTTCATGTGTGTTTTGAATAGCCAGATGCTTTTAAACTTGAGCAGTTTCTGCTGGAATGCATCTCAAACCACCTCCTGAAATGGGATGAACGATTGGATGACCGATCTTTTCATGACCAATCAGTGAAAACGCATGAAGTGGACAAGTGTAAATGGACCCTTAGTTGCACCCTCTTGTGGATTCAGGACTTTTTGATATATGTTTTTGATGTACTACTTACATTTCCTACATTTTGTTTATTTCATTTTTCAGATAGACCGAAGCAATGACTGAACTTTTATTAAATTGCATTTCACTTTATTTTGTAGCCTATTGCTCATGTTTTGTAAGTCACTGAAATATTTGTTTTCTTCTTCAAATTCGTAAAATATTAGTGATCTTTATTCTAAGCAAAAAAAAAAAAAAAAAACTATTGTGATTCTCAGTTCATCCAGAATCGTGCAGCTCAATGAATTGTCTTATTAAATTCCGCTATTTTCGTGTGACATAACACTGCCACATGTTTCTGAGTTGGATGTCCTACATCAAGTGGTGTTCTACACTAGTCTTTCTTGAATTAAATGGAATGCGGCAATAAGACAGCAGTTGTTATGAGGCCTGGCGCAGTTAAAATATTGCTTTGGTAATCAAATAATTTTTTTTTTATTGCAATTTAAACAACAGTTTAAATTAGCAGTGTTGTCTAAGCTATGTGGCTGGAAGAAAACTGGAGCTAAAAAGAAAAACTGGAGCACAATCCTTACGACTTTTTCTTATGTTTCACCCAAACATTCATCAACTGACATTTTACATAAATTTGTATGTAATCTGCAACTTTTCATGTAATTGCTTCTACAGCATATACTTGCAGTAACTGTTAGCTCAATCACTGTTTGAAAATGCAAGTCTTCTTTTGGACGGTGTTGCATGAAAACCTGACTCTTCCCTGTTTTCTTGTAATGACTCTTGTGAGTATACATTTTTAGGCATTTCTTTACAAAAGATGAGCAAAAGGAACTTGATGGAGTAGAAAGTCAGAGCAAAGGAGATAAACAAACAACTAGAGAGAGTGTGAGAAATGACGAACAAAGGCAGTCTTTCGTGTGTTGAGGTGCCAGAGGGATATGATACAGAAAACTTTAAATTGATAGGGAGTTCATTGCAGGCTTATGTAACCCTCCCTGGCATTTCCTTTCTTTCACCTTCATTCATTTGTTTTCTTGGTTTCCGTGCGCCTGTGTCTCACCCTTTGCCTTTTATAGTCCAGAGCATTCAGGTGCCCCAGAGCTGCAATTTTCTTTGGCTTTCTTCACTGGTTCTTCTGCTTTCTCCTTCCTGTTTCCCATCACTTGCAAAGTCAAACCCATAATCTCAGTTTCCCTTTTCAACAATAGGAAGACAGATGCAGAACATCTAAATGAAGACAGGCATTGTATTTATAAATCATAAGGGATGGGAACTGTAAGGAATTTAACAAGTCTGATTCTAAATTTGTTTTAACATTTAGAGGTAGTTTAGACAAAAATTACATTGTATAAGTTCAAAGCAAATGAATGAGTGAGTAAAAGATTATAAATATCAATATGAATATTTAAACATTTTGAATCACAGTATACTTAATTTAAAGAAAAACGGCTGTATTAAACATAAAAAAGGAACTTCAGCTACTTTCTCCGCATCTGACTCGCTGTAGTAAATTTGGTATGCAACATTTAGAAGGGAACCATTAAAGTGCCCTCATTCTCACACTGTTATATGTAAGGGTATTTGGTACTGATGAATTTAGATGGGAACTGTTAATGTGTCTGTCTTCTAACACCAATATATGTAAGGGAATTTAGGGTCTTGAAATATGTGAACTATGAACTAAATTAAACTGTCCTTATTGTACATTATTAGCTAATGAAATGTATAATGGAATTAGTTGCGTTCGACAACTATTATTAATGAGATAAATGACAAATAACTAGATTATTCTCCACCAATAAAATTGTAATACAACATCTCACAATTTCTACTGTAAGGAATTAGCTTTAATAAGTGAATTAAAGGGTTACTTCACCTCTGGGAAGATGAATGTGTATTTAAAATTGGTCATTTATATAGTATAAATGTGAAATTATTTTTGAATTTGAAGCATTCTAGACTGAGAAAAGGCAGAAAATGTATTTTTTACACATGTGGCTGAAAGACAACAACTCCCAGAATGCACTTGCTTTGCTGCCCTTACGAGGCCACTTCCAAACCACGCCTACCGGTTACAGGCGGCAGTATCTGAAAATATGATACATCGTGACTCTATAAATCGTGAGTTAGTTGATAAATTGACTGACTATGCGGGAAGCACATTATAATTCCGTGTGTCCAAACTCTGTACATGACGTCTCAGTAACAAAAAAGAAAAACAAACAAAATACTCACTTTACACTAAGCCGTCCGTTTGTCCCTGCGGGCTTCGGCTGGCGTTTCCAATTTATCTTCGGAATCCTAAAATAAGTTTCCAGGACTCCCCTGTCCATGTGTGATACAAAACTTGGGTGCTCAGTTATACATGCTCATGTTATCGGTGCAGTTTCATCAGCGGATTCAGCGATCTCGTCCAGTATCGCTGAAATTCGCGACAGCAACAGGACTCTCTATCTGTTTCCATAGGCGCACAGCGAGAGCACTGACACCACCAGTCCGCCCCAACTCGAGTCTGAATATAATTTAACACTCTCTTCCTCCTGCCTGACAAGCAGGTTTTGCTCCCCTGCTACAGCAGCTGCTCCAGCCTCTGTTCATCGCTGTATTGCGGCACGTACAGGTAGCGCGAGCATCAGATTCTCGCAACAGATCTTAGAAATCCCCTTCTGCCATTTCAACTTCAAAACTACCTTCCACCATGGTGATTAGTCTACTAGTATACAAACTTTCTACACAGAGCAAAGAGCCTGTTTTCTTAGCTTCTACAGAAAGATGGCTGACACTATCTTCACATTCTGTGAGTGAGATCCCGCCCCATATGGGCGTGGTGAAAACATGAGGAATACTGGCTGTAGTTTTAAGCCTCTGGACCAAAAATCCTCCGATGACGCAAAATGACGATTTTTGCGTCATCGGAGGATTTTTTCCAGACTAAAAATAAATAAATCTCTCGTCTCAGGGGGATATGAGGGGGGGGGAGCTCGGTAATTAGAAAATACTACTGGTTTTCTACTGATACAAAGCTTAATGCTAAATCCTGATGTAACCCTTTAAGATTGATTAACTTATTGGGGTGATATTATTCTCATGACTGAAAATAATATCACACATATTTAGGTACAGCTTTGAAGCGAAATCTTTTAGAAACAAGGATGAGATTATGTATCAAAATATACCACAGTCATTCATCTTTGAATACAGACAAACTTTATTGCTATTCTAAACATAAATCTAATCTAACACATATACACATAAGACAGGTTGGTAAAAAGAGTGACAGAATGTGAAATAAATGATCAATACAGTGAAAATGAACTTTATGGAGTCTATTGACAATGCCTTAATAACTTTTACCCTTCTTTGAGTCTACATCGATTTGCTATTGGATTACCCAACGTGTTTATCTAATATACCAGCACTTTGAGCACAATATTGGAGATGTACTTGCGTGTCTTTGGCATTTCCTTGCATTCTTTGTGTTGCATGGTTCTTGGCTATTGGTCAAAAGTTCGTTCCGTCGATGGTTTGGACCTCTGTAAGATCAAATAGTTATTGTCTGTATGAATGATGAGGTTGGCTTTAAAGCCAGGCCTTTCAAGGGTGTGTGAAACATAGAGAGTGACAAGCTTTCTGGGGACTTCAAGTCCCAAACTTCCTTGGACCTCACATGGCATGGATCTGGTTCCGATGAGATCCAGAGAAGACCATGAGGGAAGAGTCAGAGCGAAATCTGAGCAGTCAGAAGACCTAGAGAGACAAGCAGAGAGGGAAGACGACAAGAGAGAAGAATGTTCTTCCTGTTTGGAAACATTTGAACTGAAATTGGCCGCATTACCAAAGGTGTCCTGCGCCAATCAGAAGTGACTTTTCAGAGCCACAAGGTCAACTTGGCTGTCTTTTCCGACAGTTGAATTTATGGTCCTTTGTTTCAGATTCTTCTACTAAATTCCTGCTCAAAATAGTGCATGTTTAATCATTAACTTTTTATCTTGCACATGGTACAAGAGGCATGACATTCGTTGTCATCTGCTTTCTCTGCATATGCCAGTGAACGTTTACATACTAAATATGAAAATCCCTGGTAACAAATCTTACTGGTTAATACATTGGTTGTACAAAATTGATAAAACATTACACACATTTTAAAGAGGTATATCAGGCTATAATAATTAATTTGTCAGTTATACAAGTTATACAGTTATACACAGTTCAAAGAAACTGTGGCTCTGAAAAGTCACTTTCGTTAATTACCTAGCAAGACTAGGTATTTGTAAAAACAGTTCATTTTCACAGACAAGGAAGAGGCGAGAAACCAGCTTGACAATAAAATAATAGGTTTAATGAGGAACTCAATATACAAACACATAAGACAACGGACATGTCCGTGAACGATCTCTCTCTCACGCCTGTCTTCCGCGGTCAGCCTTTAACCCTCTCGGAGGCTTGATTAGCCTAATATGGGACCGGGTGTGTTGAATCACGACCCGGCCCCGCCCTCCACCGTGCCACATTCCTCCCTCGTTCTTTCAGGCTGGGGACCCCCGGCCTGACATACATCCCCGGGGGGGGGGGGGGGGGGCTCCTGTGCGGTCTGCCGGCGGGTCAGCCTGGACGAGGGAGGGGCAACCTGGACGAGGGAGGGGCAAGGGGAGAGAAACAACAATAATTAAAAATGTGGAGGGGGGGTCCTTCCTTCACTGAGCAGTACCTCCCCTCCCACAAACACCATAATTTAAAAAAGAGGGAAAAGGCCAACGCAGAGCGGCAGTGAGAGAGAGGAGAGAGAGAGATAAAAAAAAAAAAAAAAACTTACTCGCCGGTTCTCCGATACGCCGTAGCTTGTTCCTCAGCCACTCCTCCACCCTCTACCAAAAGGCAACCATGCCTCTCCAGGCGGATCCGAGGCAGTCCTCCAGCCTCTGGCGGACAGAACGCCCCGCCGCGTTCTCAGGGAGCCGAAGGGGACACCCCCGCCCCTGGCAGCGGTTCTCCCGCTCCAGGCGGTCGGTCGCGATCCCCTCCCCGCTCGCAGACGCCGGTCTTCCTTCGATCCCTCCACGTTTCAGCGGCTGGTAGGGGCATCCTCCGCCCCTGGCAGCAGCCCTGACCGCTCCAGGCGGTTGGCTATAGGAGCCCCTTCTCCCCTCGCGGTTGGCGGCCATTCCTCCGCGTCCAGGCGGCTGGGCTCCTCGTCCCCCGGCAGATCACCGCGGCTGCTTCTTTGGGGTAGTGGCAAGAACTCCGCTACGGCGTATCCCTCTTCCTTCCCGGGTTTCGGCACCAATGTAAAACAGTTAATTTTCACGGCCAAGGAAGAGGCAAGAAACCAGCTTGACAATAAAATAATAGGTTTAATGAGAAACTCAAAATACAAACACATAAGACAACGGACATGTCCGTGAACGATCTCTCTCTCACGCCCGTCTTCCGCGGTTGGCCTTTAACCCTCTCTGAGGCTTGATCAGCCTAATTCGGGACCGGGCGCGTTGAGTCACGACCCGGCCCCGCCCTCCACCGTGCCACAGTATTGTATTCATCATGGATTTAAATGCATTCTGTAAATTTTAGAAGGTTAAATTGGTAAATTACTGTGATTTTGTGTAGAATGTTCCTGGATTAAGATGAAATGTGTTAGTATTTGTGTTGTGCAAATCTGATGGTCTTTTGGAAACCTTTCAAATAGAAGTCTGCTTTAACTCTGTGTGGATGCTCAGAAGGTAGTGCTGATGGGTCTTTCTGACCAATGACCATTTTTGCCTTAAATTAGGTTGTTTAGAGTGTCTTGACCATTTTATTGTCCAAAGACAGGCCTTCAGTAGGGAGTTAATGCTTGGTCCGTTAATTTATGATGCTGAGGAATTTCAGAATTAAAAAGGTTGGGTTTTTCCTAGATTCAAATCATGTTGTTTCAATTCTTCTGCATGTATAATCCAACATCGCGTTCCATTCAGAAGTCAAACACAAATGCAAATTTGCTGTTGTTCCTCCTTTGAAATGTAAAAATTCAAGCCAGTGGGCCTGTAACCAAGATAGTTTGGGGTAGGAAAGAGAGTTTTAGGAGGGAAACAATCGCAAATACACCTCTTCACCATCTGTGCGTTTGCTCCTTTGATGCCATGTTTGTGTGCATGACAGATTGTTGAAGGGGCGGGCTTAAAACGGACTAAAAACTTTTGATTGTTGCCGAGTGGTATCGCATACATCAGCAGAGAAGTGTAGGGATATCAGTGAATGCTGACTTTAACATTACACAGGTATGGTTCCTGATTAATTTCATGTCCAACTCTGCACAACTGATTCAATAAGTGAGAGAACCATTTTAGACTAATGAGTTTGTCATTGTGAGTTGTTTTGACAAGAAATTAACTGACTTGTAAGAGTAATTTTTTTTTGTGAATCAGAACACACTGGTTGTGCATTGTAATTGATGTTGTGTGCAACCAGCATATAAAAAACAAAATATATCAGTTCTGAATAAGAACTGATTCCCAATCCTACAGATCATGTAAGCAGTTTAACTTGCTGTGTGGTAGTTTACCTATGTTATACCATGTTGTATGTAAAATAGTTAAATTTTTCAAAATGTAATTTGTCTAGTTCACCCTACAGTATAAGCTTGATCAGTATGTAATTGTGAGCAGTTCAAAGCCTTTTATTCCTTTTACCAGTCATTTCCATTTTTAGACTTGTAGTCAGAATGCTTTTTTCCAAGAAATGTGTCATTTTTACCCTGCATATTAGATAGAAGGCCACAGAATATGAGATTCATTATTCAATTAAGTTCTTGGCCACGTGTAGATGGAGGGAGATGGAAGTGCATGCCATTTGCCCATTTTGTCATAAATCCTTAATTAATCTAATTTATTATTATTACAGATGTCTTGGGTATGTATTCATGGTGAACAGGGAAAAAAAATACGCAAAGTTAGGGAGTGTTCAGTTTGAGAGGCAGATTCTGTGACTGACTGATTGTTCAACTGGCATAGTTGCATGACTGGAGTTTGATTCCCTATTTGGGGTTTAGATGAATGGAAATAAAAAACTGTTCATATTATTTTTAATATACAATATATTGTATACAAAAGTTTGGACACACTTTACTGAATGTTTCTCATAGTCTTGAAAAACTTTTGATCTAAAGGTATGTTTAATTGTTTTTTATACATATATACATTTTGTAAAAAATGTTGCAATATATTTATTATTAAATATAATTATGATTAAATATTATAAATAACTTATTCTTATTATTATTGTTGCTATCAATTATTATCATACATTTTGTATCATATCATTATTATTATAATTATTAAAAACTAAAATTGTAATAACTTTTTTTTTTTTTTACATGGATGAATTGGGCCTGTTATTGAAGCCCAGCATATATGGAAATTCTTTCAATACTGTTTAAAAAGCACAGCTGAAGTTGGTTTAGAGAATGCCCAGAGTGTGCAAAGCGGATTTGTACTTTAAAGGGGACCTATTATGCAAAGTTTGTACATAAATGTGAGTCGGCAGTGTGTGTACACAACCACCATACAATGTTAAAAGTCCACCCACTCCTATATCTTATATTTCTATTAATCAAAAACAGTGTGTCAAAATGAACAGTTTTCAATTCTGCTCTAAAGTTACGTCACTTTAGAGCAGGCCTCTCCCACACTGGTAATGGACTCCACCCTCCTCCCCTAGGTGATCTACACACAGTTCACCATTTTTTCCCGTGCTGGAGCAGATACAGTGAGAAAAATAATGTCTCAGCTTCGTAAGCATCATAAGTGTTCTGTTGTTGGCTGTAAAAGTGAACACAAGAGTTTTCTTGTACTCCTGGCATCAGAGCCATTGAAGACGCTGTGGACAAGTTTTATTTTTGAAGGAAATGTGCCCCAAAACATACAAAAATTTGTGTATGTTTTTGCAAATCATTTTACACCGGATTGCTTTGTGAATGAGTCAATATAAAGCAGGATTTAAAAAAAATGTGATTCTCAAGCATGGATCAGTACCAACTGTTCGTGTTCCAGCTAAAGTTACCATTGTCTCTGATTGTATTCATGGAGACCAGAGCTATGTCCTTATTTTTGGCTTACTGTCTATATAATTCATAACCGCAACTTTAGTATGCACAATACAGTAAGGTGATTGTCTTTTTGAAAACTATGTATGTTTTCTGTGGACATAAGAGAGTTGTACTAAAAGTGGAATGTTTACTTGCAAAGGCTAGCTAATCTGCACAACATATCAGTACCACGAGGGATGTTGGTTGCCAGACTGTCTCACCACAGCTGTGTAGTGTAAATTAGCCATTCAGAAATATCCTGGTTCATTCTCACATTTGTGACTTCTGCTGGAGTCTCTCCTTCATCAGTGTCTGACTCTGTTTCATACATATATGGCTGAACTCTGGTATTTACGCTGTCAGTCATTAGTTGTTGCTGTAGTATATGTAGTATGCTGTAGTGACCGTCTTCGGCGAGCCTCTTCTTTTTACATAAACCTTTTTTGACAGTTTCTGTGACTAAATATCAATAATGTTTTTTGCTTTGTTTTTTCACAAGCTGCAAAGACAGCCCTCTTCCTGAAAGGGGGCGGGGAGCAGCAGCTCATTTGCATTTAAAGAGACACATACAAAAACAGCATGTTTTTGATTCCACCCAAAAAAGAGACATTTACAATATGGTATAATAAATGATTTGTGGGGTATTTTGAGCTGAAACTTCACAGACACATTCTGGGGCCACTGTAGACTTATATTACCTTTTGTAAAAAGGGACATAATAGGTCTCCTTTAAAAAAATAGATTTTAAAAAAGATTTTGTTTAATATTGATTGGTGATTACATAATTCCTATCCTTCCATTGGTGTCATTTCAAGGTTTTGATGACTTTATTATTGTTCAAAATGTTGAAAGAATTAATAATAAAGAATAGGTAGGTGTGTACAAACTTTTGACAGATAGTGTATTTAACTAAATAAAAAAGAGAGAAGACTATGAGTCAAATTCAATGTCATCATTAGCTGTTGACATGTCATGGGACTTACAATGAAAAAAACCAAAAAAAAACCAATTTAATTATTTTTTTTTCTTAGATGTCATCTTAGTGTTCTGCTTTATGCATAAATCCTTGCATCTTGAAAGATCGCAGTTTGTTCACTTCTTCAAGCTGACAGGTAAAAAAAATATATATTTGCACTTGTCATTGTCACCTCCATTATTAATTTGTCATATACACTCTGTCAGCTCACCCACATATCTAACAACTGCCAGCAATATTACACCTCTGACAGAAAGTCAATATCACCCTTTGGTAAATGGTGACAAACTTTGGTTCATTACATTTCCATGGAGTGTTGTCATAGCACTCGTTAATGGCTTCACGTATAACTTCCCCATCTTCTCCAATCCTGTCACAATGTGTCCATGTCAAGGCGTACTTTTTCCAGACAATGGAAAAAGTCACTTCCACACCAGTGATATTATACAATTTAAGGTGTAAAAAAGGTGTTGCTATTCACAAACAGCCTTGGTGTGCCTGTTGTATTCATAGAGGTGTTATTCCCAAGTTTGTACACCTAAACTTGATCTTCGTCTTTATCTGTGAACAAGTCTTGCTGAAAGGTACTGGGTTGATACATTGAGCACTTCTGAGAAAGAAAAAATCACCGGATTTGAAAAAGATTGCCAGGCTAGTGGCATCAAATGCTTTAAAGTATTGTATGAGGCTCTTAGTTGCAAGTGAACACTAGATAGCCATGAGCAAAACTGTATATCCCATTGTTGTTTTCCGAGTTAGGACTGAGAAATAGTCTGTACTTTTTTGGACAGGCAGAAATTCAAATTACAATGTGTTTTCTGTACAACTGTTTCAAATCCCCCCCCCCCCCCCCCCCCCCAAAAAAAAGCAGCAGTGTAGACCAAACCTTATGCCATATAAGGTCTTCCTAGGTGAGTGTATAAAAGGGTACACATCAGAGGAGGTGATGGGTCAGTCGAAGACTTCTTGGACTCATCCAGCTGAAACCGGTCCATAGAGAACATCGTTTTAGTGACAGATCTGTCATAAAGAAGTGCAGCTGGGAATTGACCATACTGAGAATACGGTTGTAAGTCCCTCAGTTGGACAGCAGAGGGCAACCTCACCAGAATTCTAAATCATGTTCGCATAGTCACCACAATCCTGAACCTAATGCAAAATAATTTGACTTTTTAAATTAAAATGTATTTTTAAAGTTTCTAAATTATTTAAAAATACCCCTGAAAGTTTTTCTTTGTTATGTATTGCATGCTGCCTATTGTAGTTTAGAATGTTAGCTGTCACACTTTGTTCAGGAATACATTTTGATTTGATAAACTTTTTGTTTTTCCCTATTTGCTTGTAGGTGAATTAGGCGTGGAAAGTGATTGAAAATACATAGGCAAAAAGGTGAATTAAAATGAATTTTTTTTTTTTTTTATAATAATTATTTATTAGGTATGTTAGACCAGCAGAGACAGCTTTGCTGGCCCTGATAATTCACCACTGTTAGATATACTGTATATTGTAGATCCAAATCGAAAGGAGAGCAGAGCTCAGATGTATCTACAATTTATTTTTTTATTATTTTTTTTTTTACTTTGAACACTTTCATTAAGAATTGAAGATAAACAATTGCTGTATTTTGGTTAGGTTTTTGGGGTTAGGGCCAATGACTGTGAAACTTTAAAACAATGTTGTTTGAGTGTTGACAGTCAGAACAGTCACCAAATAATAAGATCTATGTCTCTGTGCACTGCCAGAGTCATTAATGAATACTCAAAGTAGTCTAACAATGTTTTCACACTGGAGCTGTTGATAGAATCAAACTTGGGTTCAAACCAAGCAATTTGCAAACTGTCAAAACAGCCTCAGTTTTAATTTTTATGACTTAGTATCTACATAGTATAAAAACAATTGGATAATCTTTAAGGGATAGTTCACAAAAAAAAATTAAATTCTGTAATCATTCTCTTACTTCCATGTTGTTCCAAAATCCTATGAATGTCTTCCATGGAAAAAAAAGATATGTTAGACAGAATGTTAAACTCAGTCACCACTCACCTTTATTGCATATTTTTTTCCCCATACAGTGAAAGTTAATGGTGACTGTGACCAACACTCTGCCTAACATCTACTTTTGTATTCCATGGATGAAAGAAAGTTATATGGTTTGGAACAGCATGAGGGTGAGTAAATTGACAGAATTTTCCCTTTTGGTGAATGATCCCTTTAAGTAAATAGAATATTTATTGACACGTGTAGTAACAACCATAAACTATTTGGAAAACAAAATAAATCCCAGTTCTCATTCAGACGGGTTGGAAGCAATGGTCTTTTGTCTTGTTGCCATCCTTGTCACCTTACGCTGAGACTACTGTGCCAAGATATAGACCTTTCAGCTCTTGTTTTATGCTGTTTTATTACCTCAAACCTTGACAAACATAGCTAGATGAAGCTTGTGTGTTCTTTGAAAGTTCCCAGCACAGAGACTTCTCCCACAGTCTGTCTTTTGGCTAACTCTCACCCTATGAAAAAACAATTAGGCCACTTCATAAGAATTGATTAGCATGTTAATGAATGGACTACACTTTCTCATCACAAGAGGGTACAGCAGGGGGTAATGAGGGGAGAGTCTGATCTCAGCACCAGCCCCGGTTCAACTGGTTGTTATGCATGCTGAGAGGCTATACATCGATCTTGGAGAAATCTTATTACATGCTCCAGACACTGTCTGCAAATGTTTAGCATCGAACTGAGAGTAGAGGGAAGAAAGTTTTGGAATTTAATGTTGTAAAAAATGAAGTAATTATGTGTTAAGATTGCAGCCAAATTCTAATAGGTGTCCTCCGCTTTTTAACATTTCATCTGTGTTTCACGGTGAAAGAGAGGCGTGTCAAATGTGTGATGAAATGCAACCTTTTGAAATGACCTCTTGGTGCTGGCCCTGGTTCAGTCAAAGATCTTGTCATCTCTTATAAAATGGACATGATGCAAAACACATGATCACCATATCAGTGCACCTATAGCGGATTGTTATGTTCTGTGATTTTCTTCCTTCCTTGGAACAATAAAGGTCTCCGAAGCAACCTAATTGGCCCAGTTGCTAGGGAAGGTAGAGTCACATGGGGTAGCCTCCTTGCGGTTGCGATTAGAGGTTATGTGGATTGCGGAGAGTAGCATGATTCTCCACATGCTAGGAGTCATGCACAGCGAGCCACGTGATAAGATGTAAGGATTGACTGTCCCAGAAGCGGAGGCAACTTTATATATATATATATATATATATATATATATATATATATATATATATATATATATAAAAATATTAATTAAAATGTAATTATTTGTGGCTGAAGAGTAAAGCAATTATAATACAAAATCCAATATATTGTTTATTCACATATTATTGAACATAAGATGATCATTGACCTACAGTTCACAGCAGTCCTTTTTTGCAATTGAACTCGTCAATCTGTCAAAGGTATATTTATTAAAAGGGCTTGTCTAAGGATGCATCAAAGTACCAATGCATTAGGCGGACACTTTGAGTGTCTCACTTTGTTTGCATAGTGTCATAAATACACCCTTTTAAAAGTTGCTGTGTCAAGTTTAACATAATTTGAAGCTTAGAGTAACATGTCCTGAAATCCCTGCATTTGGATTTGTGCTCCCTCAAGCTTCGTTTGAATGCAAGAATGAGATTCATCTTGTGCTGTCTGCTGTCTGCTGTGGGTAAGTGTGGTTTGTTCTCTGTATGATATGTGTGTTTTCTAAACAGCTGGAGGTTTGCTTACTGCCCCCTGGAGAAAACAGGTGGAACTTCAGGCTTGAATTGCTAAGATGGTAGGCCTATTCCTTAATACAGTCCGGGGACAAGATTAATTGTGTACATTTTTGTAACCCGTTATTTTTTTAGATAATTAATCGCACTGAATTAACTTGTGAAGTCAACAGTCCTTATATATATATATATATATATATATATATATATATATATATATATATATATATATACTAGTTTGAGTATATATATATATATATATATATATATATATATATATATATATATATATATATATATATATATATATATATATATATATATATATATGGGATAGTCACATGTTTAACTGCAATAAATATATAATAGGTTCATGTTTGAAAGTCTTAGCCATACAGGCACTGACAAATTTGAGCTTCAAATAAAGCTATTGAACATTTTCACCATTCTTGCCCAGGGAAACAGATAAAGTTAATTGACCACATGCTGAGTTTATTTTGACAACTTACACCACAACATATCAAAGCATTCTTTTGTCTAGCAAATAATATAACTAATAAATGTTTTGCATTTATGATGTTTAAAACATGTGACAACCTTTCCCGATATAAATATGAAAACATGCCCCAACCTGACTTTGGCCCAAGAACACATTAAACCTTTTGATTTTCATCCTTTATAATATATTTGACTCTTGCCATAATGTATGCCAGTATGATTTGATTATGTTTGCTTGTGACAAAAAAGCTGTGACAAAATATGATTATAGTGAAACTACTTTGGAGGGTTACATTTCTAATTTAAGATTGACTTTTGACCTATGTGTTTTTAAATCAACATAAAAACCTCTATTAGAGAAATCAGACATTTGCTCAATTAGACTTTTTACTCCAAATCTTATCATTACTGAGATGAAGCCTCATGATCTCCCATATTGAAAACATACCCAAACAGCACTTGCTGTGACTGCCTTTTTTTCACCTCTCATGAGTTTGAATCCTTGTTTAATATATAATATCGCATGGCTTCTCATACATTATTTCTAAAAAATGTACACTGTGTAAAAAGAGCTGTAATTAGCAGACTAGAAGCATTGAACAAGGCAACACTGTGCTAGACACTTTAGGTCACTTAAAGGTCAACATGCAGGCCTAGTGGTTAGAGCAAGAGCCACACTAGCTTGCGTGCACCTGAACGGAGTACTGATCAGGGTCTTTGGTCTTTAAGGCTCCCATCTGCAGATCTTACAACCTGACACTCACTTTCTTATTGTCTCTCTCTGTCTCTCTATCTCTCTCTTTCTCAGGGGATAAAGGTTAAGACTGGTATCAAAAAAAGTGTAAAGCACTCATGCCTCTCTCCCCTCTATCTCTTTTTATCTTGCTCATCCACACTTTTTTGTGTCTTGTTTTCTACTGTACCTTCTCTTCAGACCTACAGTATATGGTTACCTCACTGCATTTGCTGAAGGCAACCAAAGTTGTGTCAAAGTGTAGAAGGGTGAGAGACGGAGAGGGATTTTGACCACAGATGTTTTGATGATGCAGTTACTCACCAAGATAGATGGACTACTTGCACTTATGACATACATAAGATGTTACTCAAAATTATGATAATAATGATGACTGTACAAAAAAAGGGGAAGGACTGGGATTGAAAAAGTGAATTGGATTAGTGATGAAGAGCAAAGTCTTTTCAGAATTATGTTCTGTTTTAAATATAATTTCAAATAATAATATTTTCATGGAAGATAACTGTGGCGAGCATTTTTTAAATATATTTATTTTTATTTGGAGGAAGAAAATGATTTTTTTTTTAATGAATATCTCAATCCATCTTGTCAATGCTTTGGCAGTTTATAGTGACTCACCTTAGAACACATTTGAGTTTCAAAAATGATGCTTGTGCTTCATATTTAAGTATTCAGAAGGCTATATATATATATATATATATATATATATATATATATATATAGATAGTGAAGTATAGGAAGTATTCAGAGCGCTTCATTTTTTCCACATTTTGTTATGTTACAGCCTTATTCCAAAATTTATTAAATTCATTATTTTCCTCAAAATTCTACAAACAATACCCCATAATGACAACATGAAAGAAGTTTGTTTGAAATCTTTGCAAATGTATTAAAAATAAAAAAAAAAAACGAAAAGAAAAAAAATCTCATGTACATAAGTATTGACAGCCTTTGCTTAATACTTTGTTGAAGCACCTTTGGCACCAATTACAGCCTCAAGTCTTTTTGCGTATGATGTTACAAACTTGGCACACCTATTTTTGGGCAGTTTCTCCCATTCTTCTTTGCAGGACCTCTCAAGCTCCATCAGGTTGGATGGGGAGCGTCGGTGCACAGCCATTTTCAGATCTCTCCAGAGATGTTCAATCAGGTTCAAGTCTGGGCTCTGGCTGGGCCACTCAAGGACATTCACAGAGTTGTCCCGTAGCCACTCTTTTGTTATCTTGGCTGTGTGCTTATGGTCGTTGTCCTGTTTGAAGATGAACCACCCCAGTCTGAGGTCCTGTTACGACTCATAGGATTGTCTAAGGGTATGAGGGGGTAACATTTTAATTGTAAATGGATTTAAGGTGTGTGTTGGGTTGGCAAATGACAAAAGCAACCAGGCAAGTAAACGGTATAAAAGGTCATTTATTCTTAGTTGTATCACGTAACGAAAAGTCAATGATAAATGAATATGGTGTTTACATGTTATACAAATAACATGCATGAAACCAGAGGGAAAAAGGACATGAGTGGAGCCAAAGAAAAGAAAGAATCAATAACAAAACAGTTCAAACTTATTTTTATAGCCCTCTAATCTCACTAAATTGTCAGTTCAAAGAAAATGCAAGAAAGAAAATAAAACAGGTCTTCAGCGTTGGAAACACCAATGTATAAACTATTCTGCCTGCTCTCAAAAAAAAAACACCAAAAGTACAGGGGTTGGCACTCACTCATAACCTAAGGTGTCTAATACAAATAGTCTATGTGGTGCAAGGTGTATGTCACGTGACGTCTTACCTGTCCACTTTTCCACTCTGGTTAGATGAGCAGCAAGTCATATAAATAACACTGATGAAAAGTCACATAAACAACGAATCAAGTCAAGTCAAGTGGTTTTTATTGTCGTTTCAACCATATACAGTTAGTACAGTACACAGTGAAATGAGACAACGTTCATCCAGGACCATGGTGCTACATAAAAACAACATAGGACAAACACAGAACCACGTGAGACTACACAGACTAAATAAAACACCTATATAAAGTGCATGTGCAAAAAGTACGGGACAGCACAATAAATTACTGACAATGAACAGGACAATAGGCACAGTGAGAGACAGTGCAGTGCCGACCAGTACACAGTAGTGCAAAAAGATGACAGTTTCAAAAAATGACAAATGTAAACATAACATACTATGAGATAGTGTTCTATGGACATAGCAGTTATTGAGGTAGCAGACAGTTATAAATTGACAGTAAATAAAGTGCAACTCAGGACAGAGTCTGATGGCTTGGGGGAAGAAGCTGTTACACAGTCTGGCTCTGAGGGCCCGAATGCTTTGGTGCCTCTTGCCAGATGGCAGGAGCGTGAAGAGTTTGTGTGAGGGGTGTGTGGGGTCATCCACAATGCTGGTGGCTTTGTGGATGCAGTGTTTTTTGCAAATGTCTTTGATGGAGGGAAAAGAGACCCTGATGATCTTCTCAGCTGTCCACAGTCATCCACGGCTTCTGGTTGGCGCGTGTGGTGATGGTTTTGGAGAAAATGACATCATCAATGCACTTGCTGATGTAGCTGGTCACTGATGTTGTGTATTCCTTCAAGTTGGTAGAATCGCCATATATTGCAGCCTCCCTGAACATGTGCCAGTCAGTACATTCAAAACAGTCCTGACGAGCAGAGATGGCTCCTGCTGGACAGGTTTTCACCTGCTTTTGAAGCAGTTTTGTACGTCTGACGAGCTGAGTGCTGGAATTAGCATAAAAGAGATGTGGTCTGAGTAGCCAAGGTTGGGGTGGGGCTCCACCTGGTACGTGCCTGGGATGTTTGTGTAAACAAGATCAAGCGCGTTCGCTCATCTCGTTACAAAGTCCACATACTGATGGAATTTAGGGAGCACTGTCTTGAGATTTCCATTGTTGAAATCTCCGGCGACAATAAACAGTCCATCGGGGTGAGCGTTCTGCAGTTCGCTCATAGCCCCATACAGTTCACAGAGCGCTTCCTTAGCATTAGCGCTGATGGGAATGTAAACTCTGGTTATAATAACAGTGGTGAATTCCCGTGGTAAATAAAAAGGTCTGCATCTAACAGTCACAAGCTCCACCAGCAATGAGCAGTAGCTAGAGACTAGCATAGAGTTCTTGCACCATTCCGTGTTGATGTAAACACACAAGCCTCCACCGCAAGTCTTACCGTAGAGAGCTGCATTTCTGTCGGCACGAAACAAGGCGAGCCCGTCTAGCTGAATGGTGGCGTCTAGAACTCTGTTGCTGAGCCACGCCTCCATGAAAACAAAGATGCAGCAGTCTCTAAACTCACACTGCGTAGTCTGCTGGAGTCGGATGTAGTCCAGTTTATTGTCCAAGGAGCAAACATTTGAGAGAGCAGGATAGACGGGAGAGCTGGCCGGCTAGGCTTTGTTTTTAGCCTAGCATGGACCCCCACCCTCTTGCCGCACTTCCGCTTTCTCGCACACTGCTTAAGACATCTTCTCCCACGGCCACCGGCATTAGGTGACGCAGAGGACTGGAGGCCTGGTCTCCGCAGCAAGCAGAGTATGCGTAGCGCCTCCTGTAGGTCATCATGCAACTTGGTTGTTGCATGAATCCTATATTTGAGCAGTGTCTGGCGATGGTTGACACAAACACCGGTTGCTCCGATGTCCATGTGCCGCAAAAGTCTGTTTTTTTTTAACAAAAATAGCACCATTTTGGATCCGGAGTGGCGGTAAAATTAATGTTCAGGGTCACAAAGAACCAGGGACAATACACAAATTCAGATGCTACAAGCAAAGCTGTCAGCAAACGAAAAAGCTCCAAACACATGGATTCAAACAGCTTTTAAAGGGTAGGAAGGGCCATCCATTGGTGGAGAGTGGAGATGATGTCATCAGGGTAATTAAGATTGGCAGCCCAGATAACCAATAACAGCAACCTAATCAGAGTGTGTAAAAAGAGAGGGAAACAGAGAAGAGAACACAAAACAAGCATGAATACACATACATAGGGATGTAACAGGTCCATAGTGCTCTGGAGCAGGTTTTCATGCATACACATACATAGGGATTTTACAGGTCCATAGTGCTCTGGAACAGGTTTTCATCAAAGATGTCTCTGTACATTGCTGCATTCATCTTTCACTCGATCTTGACTAGTTTTCCGGTTCCTGCCGCTGAAAAACATCCACACAGAATGATGCTGCCACTGCCATGCTTCAATGTAGGTATGGTATTGGCCAGGTGATGAGCATTGCCTGGTTTAATTCAAACATGATGCTTGCCATTCAGGCCGAAGAGTTCAATCTTTGTTTAATCAGACCAGAGCTGTGAATACTTTCCGGATGCACTATATGTATGTATATATGTATAATTTTAGATATTCAATTCAGTGAAAATCTTGAGGTCCATTGTCTTTTAATAAGTTCACTTTTTTTGCATGCACATGAGACACTGTTAATAAGCCTCTCAAATTTTGATCTGTTTCTCATCCTATGCTGTATCACCTTGATACTGTTGGGGGCAATCAGCGCTCCAGTTCTACAGGCAACAATACTCGTTGAACCAGAGAGCAGGCAACACAACCTTCCATAGATGACGTGTTCTTGCGCTCTATGACAGCTGGATTGAGCACAACACAATGTAGGGACCTTGAGACAGGCTTTTCAAAGTTTCGAACTACGCTTAACTTAACACAGCGCTCATAGTAATTTTGTGATAATCAACATTATGCCACACATGCTGTCAATTGAGCTTAACTTGTATTGAACCCGGAACATTAGAGATTTCTTTGCCAACATAAGGAGTATCAAAATCGATGTACCAATCAGAATGTGACCAAAGTTTATGGAATCTATAATAGAGCCCATTGCACTATATTGATTTGAGGACTGGAGTTTTTACTAAATGGACAAACACCTTATTGAGATTCTGAAGGGAAATTTCTGTAAGAATTATTTGGTAAGAACACCAAATAATATCTGCAGAAAAAAATTAAGGCCATGACCCCTAAATGGCCATTCAAATTCATACCTACTGAAACTAAAACGCCAACATAAAGCTCAAACCTATTAAGAGATTACACCCAAGGGGTGCCATGAAGCAAAGCCTGTTTAATATTTCAAATATAAATATTAAAAAGTTGTAAAATATTTAAATATATTACATTTTGTATTATACTGTTACAATGTTATGTTATTAATATTAAAGTATTATTTACATATTTCCACATGGAACGTCTCGGGTTACTTAACTGTAACCCCTGTTCCCTGATAAAAGCAGAACGAGATGCTGCGCTGATTTAGCGCTTTGGGAACAACTTTAGGAGTTGTGAATATGTGTGCAACATGTCAATGAAATTGACTAGAATTTATAGCCTCTGCTGGTGACATCAATTGGATGCACCTGTAGCAGGGCTATAAATAGATGCGTCACAGGTGCATCGTCAGGTATTTTGTCTGAAGAGCAGTCCTGGGGCATCCCAGTGCAGCAATGAAGCGCAGCATCTCGTTCCACTTTTATCAGGGAACAGGGGTTACAGTTAAGTAACCTGAGATGTTCCCTGTCAAAAAGCTACACTTTGTTGCTGTGCTAATTTAGCGCTTTGGGAACGAGAATACCCACACTGCTGCTCTGTGTATGTCCTGACCGCTTACGGTTGTGTAGTTGTGCTCACAAGAGCGCGAGAGGTCTCAGACATGAGCTTGTGATGTGACTCAAGGACATAAGATCCCGGAGTGGCATGAACATACAAACTATAAAATCTTATGAATGTGTGCGGAGAGGACCAGCCTGCCACATCACAAACACGCTCCAAAGGGACACCTCTAGCCAAGGCTTTAGAAGAGGCGACCCTTCTGGCAGAGTGAGCCCTGATACCTGGCGAAGTTTGACCAAGCACCTCATAGGCCAGGGCAATAGCGTACATCACCCAATGCGACATAGTCTGCTTGGTGGTGGCTGCCCACTTGTTGCAGCCCCCATGGCAAACGAATAGTTGCCCTGACTTACGCCACTGGCTAGTGCGGTGGACATAAGTCTGAAGGAAACAGATTGGACAAAGTCTGTGAAGACTTTCCTGCTCCAGCGTTGTAAACGGCGGGGAGCAGAAGGCATCGAGAGTGACCGGATGTACAGTGGAGAAAGGAACCTTAGGCAGGTAGTCAGGATGAGGGTGCAAAATTGCTTTAGCCATTCCTGGGGCAAAATCTAAGCAGGCTGGCAAGACAGACAGAGCCTGTAGATCCCCAATTCTTTTTAGAGAATTAATTTCCATAAGAAAAAACATCTTGAGTGTCAGAAGTTTATCAGATGCTGACTCTAGATGTTCGAAGGGGGTCTCAACCAGACCCTCATCTCAGTCGCATGGCTCCACGAACGAAACAAGCGAGCAGAGGATGTCTCCCCAATGGCACTCCGTCAATCAAGGTGTGGCAAGCCGATAGAGCGACCACGTAAACCCTGAGAGTGGCGGGACATGTGCCCGCTGACAATTTTTCCTGCAGAAAGTTCTGAACTGAAGCAATCTGGTAGTTAACTGGATCTGCATTATGTGCACTGCACCATCTTTCAAAGACACCCCCTTTATTGATGCAACTTCTAGTAGAGGGAGCCCTAGCACTTAGAATGGTCTCGATAACTTCAGGTGAAAGCCCAGTGTCCCTAAGTTGGTACCCTTCAGGGGTTAAACATGAAGGTTCCACAGCTCGGGCCGGGGATGAAATATTGTCCCCTGTGCCTGAGACAGAAGGTTCCTCCTGTCCGGAATCGTCCAAGGCGAGCCGTCGAGGAGAGACATTATCTCCAAGAACCATATCCTGTTCGGCCAGTGCTGCACTATCAGTAAAAGGCAAGACCCTTGCTGGCACACTCTGGCCAAGACTCCCGGGAGCAGGGAAACGCATACAGGCGCATTCTGGGCCATGTATGCACAATCGCGTCCAAACCCAGGGGGGCTGGGTGACTCAGAGAGAAGTAGAGGGGACATTGCGCTGTCTGTTGAGAGGTGAAGAGGTCCACTTCTGCCCTGTAAAATCGACCTCCTTGATGATTTATGTAAGAGACTGCTGCTGTGTTGTCCACCCGCACCAGGACATGGCAGCCTCTCAAATGCTGGAGGAAATGTTTCAGGGCCAGAAATACAGCCATCAACTCAAGGCAGTTGATGTGCCAATCAAGCTGATGACCCTCCCATTCCCCTTGAGCTGGACGACCACTTAAGACTGCTACCCAGCCCATCAGGGAGGCATCTGTCATTAGCAACTTGTAATGGCAAGACGCACCTAGAGTGGGACCCAAAGTAAGGAACTGGGGTCTGAACCACATAGAAAGGGTACGAAGTGTGTGGCGGGTAACCCTTATTAGCCTTAGGGGACTGGCCCTTGGATGAAATCCCTTGGCTTTGAGCCACAACTGAAACGGTCTCATATGCAGAAGGCCCAAAGGGATCACCGAGGATAAAGATGCCATGAGACCTAGTATTCATTGATACTGACAAACAGTGCAACCTTGGCCTAGCCTGACATGGCTCAGGGTGTTCTGTATGGACACGATTCGAGCAGGAGACAATTGTGCCTGCATCATGATTGAATTCCATACAACGTCCAGATAGGTATTTCCCTGAGTGGGAGAGAGAACGCTCTTTTTGATGTTGAGTCTCAGACCCAGAGAAACCAGATGAGCTAAGACGATATCCCTGTGCTGAACTGCCAGTTCTTGAGACTGTGCTAGTATCAGCCAGTCGTATGTGTAATTCAGAATGCAGATGCCCCGGAGTCGCAAAGGAGCCAGTGCTGCATCCATGCATTTTGTGAATGTGCGGGGTGATAGGGCTATGCCGATTGGAAGATCCCGATATTGGAAGGCTTCGCCCCTGAAAGTGAACCTCAGGAACTTCCTGTGTTGTGGCAGAATTTCTATTTGAAAGTATGTGTCCATGAGATCGATCGTGACCAACCAATCATGATGTTGGATATGGGACACGATCGTCTTGATAGTTAGCATCTTGAGCTTGAATGCCCTGACTTAGCGATTCAAGCCTCGAAGAGCTAAGATCGGACGCAAACCTCTCACCCTTCTTGGGAACCAGGAAGTATCTTCTGTAATAACCTGACTCTTTCTCTGGAAGGGGAACATGTTCTATAGCCCCTTTGACCAAGAGAATTTGCAGTTCTTGTAGAAATGCTTGCTCCGGTTTCACGGTAGTGGAAACCATGCCATTGAAATGCGGAGGACGCTGAACAAATTTAATTCTGTAGACTTTTTCTACTGTTCTTAGGACCCACATAGAAATACCTGGCAGAAGTTTCTATGCTGCCAGGTTCTCTGAGATGGCTATTCATTTTGACACTTCCTGTTTAGGGGATGTTGAATGTTCCAAATCCTGGACTAAGGCAGGAAGCAATGGTACACCCAACATTTCGCTGGAAGCCTCTAACTCCTGAAAAACCAGAGGTGGTGGGAATGGAGAGGTTTCGTGGGGGTATCGGGAGGGTCGAAGTGGATGATACACGCGCCCTGTCCCGAGAGGGCTACCCCCACAAGGCTGGGCGCAAGACTGTCAGGGTTTTTTCCTCTAGAAATTACTGCCCTGAGGTCTTGCTTTGGGGGCTGCTAAGGGTGACGAGCCAGTCCCCAGTCTCTACGAGGGGGAGCACGACTCGCCACGCATGTTTCTGAGCCTCCCTTCTAGAAGGACCGGGGCGGGGTGGGGCTGGGTGGCCGACGGCCCCTCCCTCCGAGTACGGCGAGGAAGGAATTGCCCGAAGGGTTCCTTGTGACTTTTTGCCTCCTGGAACCTGGTGATAACTAAATTCATAGCATCACCAAATAAGTCAGAAGGCGAAACCGGGGCATCGAGAAGGAAAACTTTGTCCTTGTCTCTGATGCCCGACAGGTTGAGCCATAAGTGTTTCTGGCAGGCTGTCTGCTTGGTCGCGTGGTGAGACAGATCTGTCTTCGTCGAACGTGATGCCCGCACTAAGGTCCTTCAACAGATCAGCCTGTATGCCTGTAACACTGCCATAGTGTGCAGGGCAGCACCAGCCTGACCTGCTGCCTGATAAGCCTTCCCCACAAGCGTGGAGGTGGTCCTGCATGGCTTTGTGGGGAGAGTGGGTATCTTTAGTGATGATGTTGAGCCAAGTGAGAGATAACCCGCAAGTGTCTCTGACCGACGGCATCACTGAATAGCCCTGTGCCTCGGCACCCACGATAGTCGGATATGTCGACATCGAGGGCACGAAGAAACGGGAAGTATAAGGTTTCCTCCATGAATGAGAGAGCTCGTCATGGAGGTTATCAAAGAAAGGAAGGGACTGATATAGCATTCACTTCCCTTTTTATTTATTTTTTGGCCACCAAACAGAAATATGTTTCTAGTTTGGAGTGTTTGGTGGTCTCTTGTTCGTGTGGCCAGTCTAAATGTAGTCTGGCCACAGCCCGAGTAACCACCTTGAGTAATTCCTCAGCCACTTTATTATTGTGCGTGGAATGTTCAGAGGTTCAGCGCCCCCCTCATGAACCGAAGAGGCGTCAAAGCGTGCTTCAGGCTTACGAGAAGGATCAGCTGGATCTGTGGAGAGAGCTAGTGATAGGGACGGACCCATCTCTCGCTCCTCAGCCAGATCTATGTGAGAGCCCCATGATGAAAGAGTGGGCGCTGGCTTTTGGAAGTATGCGAGATGAGTGTGAAGCATTTTGACTGTAAACAGATTACAATGCCTGCACCCGCCCTGCCCCAACGCAAGAGCAGCATGCTCTTCCCCCAAACACACAAAACAAAACTGGTGTATGTCCGTTTCAGCCATAGAGCGTAAACATGGGAACACACACTGCTTGCTTTATTCATCAATCATTCCTTTTCTTCTTTTTTTTTAAAGAAAAGAGAAAGGTTTCTGCACACTGCCTAACAATTCTAACTCCTAACAGAAGAAAGTAGAAAGTTCTGACAGTCAAGAAGCACAACACACACACACAGAATGATCTGAAGACAAAAGATCTGACGATGCACCTGTGACGCATCTATTTATAGCCCTGCTACAGGTGCATCCAATTGATGTCACCAGCAGAGGCTATAAATTCTAGTCAATTTCATTGACGTGTTGCACATATATTCACAGCTGGTCACACCTAAAGTTGTTCCCAAAGCGCTAAATCAGTGCAGCATCAAAGTGTAGCTTTTTGACAGGGAACAGAATATTCAGAACATTCGGGAAATAATTTTGAGTGTGATTTTATATGTATAAAATATTAGACCCAAGAAATGTAATGCTGAACTAGATAGGGTCCATTTTGATTCCAACTTTATCTTTAAGAAATGAGTACAAAAGATGGCAAAATATAATGCTTTCTGTCTAAACAGAATGCAAAATATCCAAATGCATATATCATGAGAGAACCCAGACATAAAGGAAGCCAGACACAGAAAGACTCTGCTAACAAAAGAGGACATGCTGAGCTCTTACTGCACGCAACGAGATGGAAACAGAACTGTACTTTTGAACCTCACACTCTAACAACACATAAATCACAGAGATATTCAATCATCATTATGCAAACCGCTACAAAGAGCATCTGTTCTGTGAATATGTGTAATGTTTACTAATGCTTTATGTTATCTGTTGTTTTTCAACATGAGGGTAAATGATGACAGAATTTTAATTTTTGTCTGACTATCAGTTTAACAGAGACAACTCTTTTCTGTTTTCTAAATGGATGAATCTCTCTGTACCTACAGACTGAGCTACAGAAGATGAGGCAACAGGCTCAGGAGACAAAGCAGTTTATTGACAAATGGGAGGCAGAAGAACCCAAGCTGCTGAAGATCATAGCAGATGCTGATACTGAGAGACTCCGACAGAAAAAATAGTTGACCAGGTATACACAAGTGGAAGGTTTGTTGAAGTGTGTGTGCATGTGTCCTTGTGTTAGGACTTCCAATAGCCACTCCACTGTTTACAGAGGGATTAAAGAGACAGTAATCTAGGTTCACTCAAAAGTCATTAGACCTGAAATCACACTTCCCGTGTCTGGCGGGAATCTTTTTAAAATCTTTTTAAAGACTGTAAGAGCTAAATGAGTGCGGGGACACTGTGGAGGCTTAAATTGGACTTGGCATTTTGAAACAATTATTGCCTCTGATCTTTGTAAGTAAGCTGTCTGAGATGTTTTTACTAAATGGTAAAATGGTAAATGGTCTGCACTTATACATCGCCTTTTTAACCTTTGCAGTATTCAAAGCACTTTACACTGTGTCTCATTCACCCATTCTTACACACATTCACACACCAATGACGGCAGAGCTGCCACACAAGGCACTAGCCTGCCATTGGGAGCAACTTGGGGTTCAGTGTCTTTCCCAAGGACACTTCGGCATGTGGACTCATGTGGGCCAGGAAACAAACCACCGACCCTGTGATTAGTGGGCAACCCCCTCTACCACCTGAGCTACAGCCGCCAAGACAAATGATGCAAACAGTGGGCACTGAGAATGGGTCAAGATGTGACATAATTTTTCTGTCTTGATCTAATATTATTATTACTTAACCATAACACTAACCCTACCTAAACCTTACCATAATCCTAAATAATGTGAACTATTTCAGAGGGAAATTGTTTCATATTTTCAATGAGAAAAACTGCTGGGTGGGACTAGATTTTATTAAATGGGAATTGATTTGTTTGTGCACACAAGAATGGAGCAAATATTTGGATGGGAGGTGTTGAATAGTAAGAGATCATGATGTCTTTGCAAACAGAAATTTGTTTCTGAGGCAAATCTAGTTGTTACATTTAGATTACAGATTCATTTTGATTACCAAACAATTACTTCTTTTAGAATAGCATGCACTGGATGAATTTTTCACAATAAGGAACATGTATTAGGAAAATAAATAGGGACAAGTTTGATTTCATGTTAACTTTATGTTGACATGTTGAAATTATTCTTAAAGGAATATTCAGGGTTCTCTACAAATTGACAGCATTTGTGGCATAATGTTTGTTACCACATGACTTGCCCCTCCTTTACTTTAAAAAAAATCTAAAATATGGGTTGCAGTGAGGCACTTTTTCAAAAGTATACCCACAAGACAAACAATATGCATGTAAACATATTTTTTGTGTGATAAAATCACAAACTAACATTTTATGTGTAAAGTTATAGCCAGTTTTACAATTTGTTGCCATGATGATATAATGTCAACAAACCCTAAAATGACTGTAAAAATGTAAATAACATTACAGCTCAAATAATACATGAGTTTTAATAGAAGAATTAATATAAGTGCTTTTATAAAATTATAAATTTCACATTTCTACCGTTAAACCCTCCAAAAATTGGCCCCATGAACTTATTGTTAGTGCCTCACTTTAACTTAGATTTTTGCTTTTTTTTAAAGAAAAGGAGGGACGAGACGAAATATATTTTTGTGGTAAATCAACATAATGCCACAAATACTGTTAATTGAGCCGAACTTGTATTAAATCTGGAATATTCCTTTAAATGGATTAAAAATGGAATTCACACAGATAATAGGCCTTCTCTATGAAACACAATCAGAACAAATTTCTGTGTGAATCGTACAGAAATCTGTTCTTAAAGGGATTGTTCACCCAAAAATAAACATTCTCTCATTACTTAATCACCCTCATGACATCCCAGGTGTGTATGACTTTCTTTCTTCATCAGAACACATTTGATGAAAAATAGAAAAATATCTTAGCTCAGTAGGTCCTTAAAATGAAGTGAATGGGGATTTGTCTTTTAAAGCTCCATAAATCACATACAGTCAGCATAAATGTCATTGATACGACTCCAGCGGTTAAATGAATGTCTTCTAAAGTGAGCCGATCACATTTGGTGTGAAAAAGATCAATATTTAAGTACTTTTTAACTATAAACCATCGCTTCCAGTAAGCTTCACAAGAGGGTGAAGTCCAAGTGGTATCTCGTGTGACATGTACAGTTATTATGATACAGAATTAAACTCACATTCTCCACTCGGTTGAGACATCCTAGAAAAGCACACAAACACAACATTGCGAGTAAAGAAACAGATAAATACGTCTCTAAAACAAAACCAACGAAGCTTCTGTGCAGCGATCCTCCTACGCAGTCCAAATAACCCAAATCCATGTTCAGGCCAATAAAGAGGTCAACTGAACAAAACTGAACTCCAATAATGGAATATGAGAGAACTGAACTGACCTTCCAAATGATAAAACTGGGACACATTTATACAAACGGACTAGTCCACATTAACACACAAGGGGAAAACAGAAAACACAAACTTCAAATACAATTACAAAATTCATAACAAGGCCAGTTAAAGAATTAGAATAAAATAAAATGCATATCTTGAAGAAATAAACAAATAACAACAGAGAAAACCAACAAATTAGAAAAGAAAATCCAATACACAGCCACCCCATTTCCCCACAGTCAGTCTGCTGGTTGGTAGCGGCAAGCTAGCGGTCGAAGCGCCATGCCGGTCCTTAAAACACTCGGACCACGAATCCGGAAACTTGGAGAGCATCCTCACCAACTGTGTCACAATTTGGTATAGTAACTGCTCTGCCCAAGACCGGAAACCACTGCAGAGTGTGGTGAAAACTGCCCAACGCATCACCAGTTCCTCACTCCCCTCCATCGAGGCCATCCAGGGCAAACGATGCTTGCGTAAGGCACACAGCATCATCAAAGGCTGTTCCCACCCCAACCACAGACTGTTCACCCCACTCCCTTCCGGGAGGCGTTTCAGGTCTCTCCACACCCGAACCAGCAGGTTCAGAGGAAGCTTCTTTCCTGCGGCTGTCACCCTACTGAACTCTAGCTCTGCATCCCGGTGAAAATTGACAATTTGCTCTACCCTATCCCACCCATTCTGTTCTATTTATTTATTAAAAAATGTACATACTGTAATTACACCTAAACATAGCCATATTCTACTGCTCTTCATACTATTCATCCTACACATACACTTATTCTTACTGCTCTTATAATGTAACCACACTGCACATAGCTGTACATACTGTACATATCTGTCTATATGGTTTATACAGAATATCCATATTTACTCTGTTTTTTCTTATTATATATTCTGCTAATACACTGCATATATCTATATTATTCTTACTACTATTTTAATATCACTGCTACTATATTGCACATATCTGTACATGTTGTTCATTAACACTATTCATATTACATACCCATATTTATTCTGCTCTTATAACACTGCAATATATTTCTTGTCCTGCCTTTGCACCACCTGTCTACACTTGAATATCATATTGCACTTTTCTGCTTTTTTTTACACTTCTGGTTGGATGCAAACTGCATTTGGTTGTCTTTGTACTTGTACTCTGCACAATGAAAATAAAGTTGAATCTAATCTAATCTAATCTAATGTTAATTGGTTCACAATAAAGATCAGAATGTGGATGCAATGTTAATATCTGCTGTTATACATTGCTGACGTTGATTCTTTGGTAAAGGTTAGCAGTTGGCCAGATAGATTCAAAGGGCACTATCTAAATTGCCTCTGCTCAATCAGGGAGGTCCCGCAAGCCTCCGCTGGGTTTTCCCCCTTTGAGCTCCTGTATGGCGCCGGCCTTGCAGGGTGCTTGACATCATATGGGAGGTGTGGGAGGAAGTAAGAAGCAAGAATGACATTCAATATGTCCTTGATCTTCGAGCAAAGCTACACATACTGGGTCAGTTGTCACAACAAAATGTGTTTCAAGCTCAAGAGACAAAAAGCCGGCTGTATAATTGGGGTACCCAGCTACGGGAATTTTCACTGGGAGACAAAGTACTTGTATTACTCCCCACATCGAGCTCGAAATTGCTCGCCAAGTGGCAAGGACCTTTTGAGGTTACACAGCGAGTTGGGAATCTAGATTATGAGGTTAATCGAATGGATAGAGGTGGAGCACGTCAAATTTACCACCTCACCCTCCTTAAATTATGGTGAGAGGTGGTCCCCATGTCCATGGTGATGGTAGTTCTGGAGAGGGCAGAGCTCGGGCCAGAGGTGAAGTTCAAAGCCGGCCCATTTACCCTTGTGGAGAACACCTCTCACTGTCTCAGCTCACAGAGGTGGCCAAATTGCAAAACGAGTTTGCAGATTTATTCTCTCCACTTTCTAACCTCATAAAACACCATATCGAGACCCCTCCAGGAGTTGTAGTGCGTAGTTGGCTGTTCAGCTTGCCCGAACATAAGAAAAAAGTGAGGGTAATAAAAGAATCGCACAGCGATTGAACCAGTCTGGTTGTTCTTGTATCTAAGAGTGACAGGTCAATACGGTTCTGTGTTGATTACCGCAAAGTCAATGCAGTGTCTAAATTTGCCGTGCACCCAATGCCCCAAATTGATGAACTGCTCGATTGGTTGGGTGTGGCTCAATTTTATTCAACACTGGATTTAACTAAGGTATTTTGGCAGATCCCCTTAACTCCATTATCCCGAGAAAAAACTGCCTTCTCCACACTGTTCGGATTACACCAATTCATCACTCTTCCGTATAGTTTGTTCGGGGGTTCCCACTATGTTCCAGCACCTCATGGATAAGATTTTCTGGCCACATGCTGCATATGCCGCCATCTATTTTGATGACACGGCAAAGCCAAAAAAGTGCGTAATTGGGCGGGTGGAAGTACGTATCTGGGCTTTCACTTGGGTCATGGGCAGGTATGTTCCCAAATTGATAAGACTGCACCGATAGCGGCCTGCCCACATCCCAAGTCCAAATAGGAGGTGAGGCAGTTTTCACTCTGTGGTGGGCCACATTTACATGCTCCTAACATCTCTCTCCCCTATATTTTACAGACGGATGCATCAGAGAGGGGATTGGGGGCTGTGCTTTTGCAGGTGGTGGAGCGTACCATGCTGTGCATTAATCATAAGCTCTCTTTGAGAGAAACTAAGTACAGCACCATAGAGAAAGAGTGCCTTGCTTTCAAGGGGGCGGTCCTAACCCTCTGCTACTACCTGCTGGGATGGGCCTTCACCCTCCACTCAGATCACAGCCCGCTTCTGTGGTTCCACCGCATGAAGTATATCAGTGCGTGGATCACTCATTGGTACCTGGCATTGCAGCCCTTAAAATTTAAGGTGGTCCACAGGCCGGGGCGGTGGGGTATGTGGAATGGGACGTGGTCATGTGTCTGTCATTGGGGAGAGAGGAAGCAGTAAGGGTCATCACCTGGTGATTACTGATGCTTAACGCCTGTGCCTCATTACAGTGATGATGGAGACGGGCTTGAATGGGCTGCAGAGAATGCCGGAGAGACAGAGATAGTCAGTGACAAAGAAACACAAAGTTGTGAAGCTGAAGTGTATATTTATTGTGAAGCTAATGCGTATGTTTGTTGTGAAACTAAAATATATATATGTCGATTGTGAAGCTGAAAATCCAAAACTCTGATTGTGAAGCCAGGGTTCCCACGCATCCTGGAAAACTTGGAAAACAGTTGACCAAATTTCCAGTCATGGAAAACATATGGAAAATGAGAGAAAAAGTAAAATCATCTGTTGTCCTGGAAAATTATTTATTACACTCTTTATCAAAAGGGAAGAACTGGAGATGATAAAGACACCTGTGCAGCTGCTGAAACTGGACTCACAAGACAAAGCAATCCATGTGCCACTCAAACAGCTGGACATGGGATTTGTCACAAAGCAAGCTTTGGAGAAGGCATCGGAAAAGCTCCAGGCAAATCCAGTGAATATACAGATGTTCAAGAAAGAATCTGTATCCTTTGCTGTGACCTGCGAGAAAATCATGGAGAGAAGTCCTCTTATGTACCCAGATGTGCGGCACATGAGCTCTCTTGATCCTGTGACCATGGTAACAGAAGCTGAAAGTGCAATAGCATTATTTGAGAAACTCCTACAGGTCCTCCTGCGGGATGCTGCACTTCCTCAGAATGTGACAAATTTATTGCTCAGTATAAAGTATTCTCATTGCATGTCAGTGCAAACATTAAGCAGAGTTCCAACATTGTCTTTACAGCTGTAGGCTTGATGAATTTCTTTGAAGATTTGTCAGTGGTAGAGTATGCAGCATTGTGGAACCTAATGAAATGTCTACTCACTCTTTCTCATGGACAAGCTGCAGTTGAAAGAGGGTACTCCATCAACAAGGATATGCTTGTAGAAAATCTGAAGGAGAGGACTCTTGTAGCATTGCACTTGGTACAGGATTCAATGGCTGGCCATGCAATAGATGAAGCCCTGCCGAAAGACCTCATTCAACACTGCAAAGGAGCAAGTATAAGGTATGTGGAGTACCTTGAGGATGAAAAGAAGTAAAAAGACCAAACTGCTAATGAGAAGAAAAGAAAGGACCTCGAACATGAATTTGGAAATGTCATAGCAAAACGGCAAAGAATAGTTCAAAGCATTGAGAAGATGGAGCAAGAGGTAGATGAAATGGCAATCAGGGCAGAGAAATCAAATGCAAAGTGTTGCAGAGAAAAGGGAAGAGCTGGTAGCTGAAACCGCAGAAGAAACCTCTGAAAATCCTGCAGGAGAGTGTGAAGAAACTACACTAAAGTCAAGGAGTAACAGTTTTATTTGAATCTGACATTTGCTTTGTTTTATTATAAAATATTTGCAGGATGAATATCCATGATACAGCTGGTATATTTTGAGTTATGTAAAAATAATATTTGTGTCCATGGACATTTGGATGTTAATCAGTTCTACTTAGGCCAATCTATGTTAGGCTATGCACTGATCTCCCTGATTTTTATTATTTATTTATTTAGATTGATGCAGGTGGCAGATACGTTTGCAGTTTTTTTCCCCTCAGCCTAATTTTCAGTTTTTTAGAGAAAGAGAAGGGGGAGAAAGTGATAGGTACCCAAACCATAGTTGTAACTACTACTAATAAAGTGAAGTGCTATATATCTGCAGGTGTGTTTGAATTATTTCAAGATCAATTTGTCATAATTTCTACACATGTAATAGATGATTTCATAGATAAGTTATAGCCATAGACTGCACGTCTTTAAAATCAGACTTCTGCAGAGAGGTACATATTATTGTATCACGTGATCCCTGTCTGTCATACCAGCTAGATCATCACTGGAAATGTTCTGGAAAAGTCCTGGCAAATTATTTCTAGAAAAGAGGCTGAAAAACCAAAACTCTGATTGTGAAGCTTAAAATGTAAACTGGACTGCCACCCGCTTCCATTTTGTTGGAACGTTTACAAATACATTTTAAGTTTACTGCAAAATATTAAGATATGTAATAATATACAAGTACTTTAAAAGTATGGGGAGATCACCTTGGTTGCATCATTAGTGCTGCATCATGGAAGTGGGCGGTCACTGCTGAGCTCATTTGTTTGCTACAATTATAGGTAGTGTAGTTCTTCACCACAAATTCCACTATAAAACGTGATTATTATTTTTTTTTACAATTTAAGGCAGTAACAGTAAGTTATATAATTACAATTGTATACATCTTTATTTTTTATTTTTTTTTGCATTACAGTAATGAGAATGAAATATTTAATATCACAGTAGGCTAATGAGAACTGGTTAGAGAAATGTGCTTAAATGAATATATCAAAAACAATGTCACAATGCATAGAAAATCTTAATGGCCCTTTATGCAAAATATAGTTATTTTGTTTCTTTTGAATATGGGGTGAAATCCGACACAGACTGTTCTTGAGTCATTTTCCAAAACTTTTGCCACATATTTTGTAAGGTGTTGTCTCTAGCTGTTATCCTGAAAACACTGCCACACTGTGCTGATTCAGAAAACCTTTGTAGGGAACACACAGACTATTGCCTGTTTATTTCTCTAATATATCATACATCAGTCAGAGGTGAAACCACATTTTTGAGGTTTTTCTCACAGAAAGCAGTTTGTTGTCTGTGTTCGTAGTGTGGCCTCCATTGTCAAGGTGATATGTGAGCGAGACCTCCTGGGGACGCAGATGGTAAAGAGGAATGATGCGCTGGCATTACTGTATGAAAAGATAGAAGGGTGAGATGCAGTACAATCAGTACAATGAGAGAGACTTCTGAAGCTAGATATCAAGAAACAAAGAAGAGAGAAGAAAATCCTCAGCAAGACTGTCTCGAATGTGGAGGACCTCAGGTAATACATGCGGAATAAGGAAAAAATGCTATTTCGCTTCTTTTCAAATGTATTTGCCATGTATGGAAGGATTTTTCTTTCATCATTCACTCACCCTCTTGCCCTCCCATATGTGTATGAATTTCTTCTGCAGAACACAAAAATTATGATTTTTAGAAGAATATTTCAACTTTGTAGAAATAAAGCACATAAAGGCATCATAAAAGTAATCCATACGTCGCCAGTAGTTAAATCCATATCTTCAGAAGCGATATGATAGGTGTGATAGGTGTGATATGGTGTGATATGATAGGAGGAATGTGCCCTGCCACATTCCTCCCTTGTTCTCTCAGGCTGGGGAGCCCCTGGCATGACGTACAACATGGGGGGCACGCCCCCCCCCCCCTTTCCCTGGGGGAGGGCATGCCCTAAGCCCCGTCTGCCAGCAGGTCATCCCCGTCTACCTGGATGAGGGAGGGGACAAGGGGAGGGAAACAGAAATAATTAAAAATGGGGGGGGGGGGGGTACTTCCTGTAAATGTGTAGTAGCCCCCAAAAAAACACTGTAAAATTTAAAAAAGAGGGAAAAGGCCAACGCAGAGCGGCAGTGAGAGAGAGAGAGCGAGAGAGAGAGAGAGAGGAGAGAGAGATGAAAAAAAAACCTTACTCGGCAGTTCTCCAATACGCCGTAGCTTGTTCTTCGGCCACTCCTCCACCCTCTAACGAACGACAGCCGCGCCTCTCCGGGCGAATCGGAGGCAGTCCTCCATCCCCTGGTGGACGGAACGCCCCGCCACATTCTCGGGGAGCTGAAGGGGTCTCCCCCGCCCCTGGCAGTGGTTCTCCCGCTCCAGGTGGACGGTCTCCGAGCCCCTTCCCGCTCACGGTCGGCAATCTCAGACCCTGCTGCGTTTCAGCAGCTGGAAGGGGACTCCACTGCAGAGGATGCTGTTTTTGTCAGTTATTTGCTCTGGAGCAGCACTTTTTTTAGATGCCGTATCAGGTTATAAATAATGGCAACTTTTAAAAGCGAGACTTGAGAGACCTGTGCTCTGTTATATTTGTTGTACTGTTTCTAGCATTTTAGTGCAAAAACGTGTTTGGTCTGAACGGCCCCTAAAACCTGTTTCACACAATCAGTGCTTCTCAATCAGAAGGCTGCAGCCTAGTTAGGCTGGATTTCTCAGCTGCCACGTCATCAAGTACAGTCGAAGGCCGTCTCAATTGTGAGGACCCTTGGAAGTCCACCTCACTTTGCAGTCTTCGTTCTATCTACAATGTTTATATCTACAAATAACTGGTAGAGGATCAGCATAATTTACACATCTTTTATCTTCGATATCGCTTGTTCTCTCCTCAAAGTTTTCACACTATGACCATGGAAACCTTTATGACATACTACTGTCTCATACTAACGCTGAATACTGAGGAGCCTAGCCTACAGCCTTAAAAGGACTGTTCTAGGAAGGACACAGCCTAACTAGGCTGCAGCCTTCCGAGTCAGATGCACCCAAAGTTTCTGGAGCACGTTAGCAACAAATGTTTATTTTGGTGCCTTTGCTAATAGGTTCCAGTGTTCACATTGCACACATTTCTGAACTGAAACAGTGAAAATGCACTGTAAACCTACAGTATAGATAACATTATGGCCACTATCAAAGAAAATGTTCAGTGTTGTAACACAGAAATCGTTTTATTTTCTGTTAAGAGCAGCAACTCTGTTACGTGGCAGACACTGTATGAAACCTTAACGAGTACATGCTGACATTGCTGCAAATGCAAATGCAAAAAAGCCTAAGATTTGAATTTCTTTTTGTTGTTTTCTACTGAAATGGTTTATATTTAACTGAGCGCTACAAAGTCTGTTTGAACTGTCTGTGTACGGTTCATGTGGAGTCTAAGATGGGTCGTAATTGCAGAAGTGAACTGCTTTTGATTTCATTTCATAGTAAAATGCATTTATCATTGCTTATTGTATGCAAATTGCCTTCATCGAGCAGTTTGCATAAATTTCATCAATTTCAAAGCATCTGCAGCAGATAGATGCATGTGAATGTACATTTTGGTATTAAAATCAAAGGGTAAAACATTAGAAAAACAGTGCAACTTCTGCCTTATCCTCAGTTGTTACCTATTTTTAGTGTTAAGCAGCTGTCTCTAGTACTAACTGTGATACGTTGATGATGCAAACATTCCGTGGTTTAGATCCAAGTACCTGCAGGTTCAAGAGGAGGGCAATGGAATCAAACCATACATTTAAAAAGCCATAACTCTTCTGTCTTGCTGTTAAACGCTCAAAACATCTAATTGACAGGTGTTTAACTCTTTGGGAAACTCTGACATACTCTGTGGTAGTATAAGATAGCGATTATGCCTCCATCAAAAACACTCTGAGAGATAGAGCTAATTGGGTGATGTCGGATAATTCTCGTCTGTATTGACCACTAAGATGTTTATTGATATATTCAAAAGCTGTAATTCACCACTCTCATTAACAGTTATTTTTTGATCACAAAGAACAAGAGATAAAAAACCTTTTTGATGAGTTCTTAGCTGAGAAAAAGGAGATGGCAACAACTTGCTGTTTTAGGGGAAAATGAGGGAACAACTGAAATCACAAGCAAGTCTCTACCACCTGAAGGCAAACCAGATCCTTAACAGATGCTGCTTCTTACACCCTGTCTACACTGGACTTAAGTGTTGTATCGCATCAAAAGTAATAAAACCCATTTCAACCCAAAGACCCTTTTTCACAGACTCCATCTTCCTCATGCCAGTGCAAAATCACTAAATATTCAATGAGTCTGAATTATGCACTTATGTTCCATGACCCTGCAATTATTTACTTTAATTTTAAAAGGTTTCAACAGAAAATGAGAGAGAAGGCTATAGAAAGAGAGAAATAGGGACTTGTTTTACTTTAAAGAGACCTTTAATGACCACTTGAGCACAAATCTAAAATTATCATTAAAATATAAATCATACTATTAGTTGGCTTTAGAAAGAAACTTAAAACAAAGATAATTAGAAAAAAAAGCTATTAATTAAAAGGCTCTCTGGAATATGTGATTCCAATTAGTCAATCAGTGTGAAATATTTATGTAAAGCGAAAGCTGTATTGTTTCATTGAATAAAGTCTAAGGCAACTGATTTCCCAAACAGCTGTGCTAATTTTTGTCTCTCAAATAACTCTTTTCACACAATAAATTAAATAAAATAAAACAATAATTTCAGCTCAAATAATATTTTTAATGTACATGTAGTTATTTTGCAAGTCACCATATAATTAGCTGGATAATGTACAGTCAGCCAGTCATTATCGCAAAATAAACCATCTTTGGGTGGTACAAGACCCCTATGGTGATCCTGATGACGCTCATTTTCATTTAGCAAAAATTATCAGTAGACTGTACATAATACCAAGTCTTATATGACTATTACCAAATAACTGAACACGATCTCTTGTTTTTCAGCTGCCTGCTTCTAAAGGTCATATGCATTTAACTAGTTTGGAGCAAAATTAGGGTGTGTGAATGTTGGCAGAATTTTATTTTTGGGTGAAAATTTCCATTCCAGAAAAAGGTACATGTGTCATTGTCTTCCCTTTGCTCTAAAACACATGTGAGAGTCATTAAACCAGTGGTAAGGTTTCAGAGCAACAAGCCAGCAGCCTCTGTGCCAGATGGGTTGACTCAATGCCGAATTTGGATGCCATGTTTTCTGCAGATGAAACCTCCATGGTAAACAGGTGGCAAAATTGTGTAATTATTGCTGTCATCAGTGCCTCCCTCCAAGAAACCGACCATAGAATCTGGCTGTGAAGCAATGTTTTAATTTAGCTTTAAGAGTACCTGGGCCAAGTTTATGAGATAAAAGTCTCAAGAGAAACTCACAACCTTCTGCTTTCAACAGAACACTTGATGTGGCAGGACTGACTTTGTTTAAATTAACGTTAACCAAAAAAGTTCTGCAATAGTATTTTTCATTGTTAGTTTATATTAACTAATGGATTTATTAAGTGCTCACGGAACAGATGTGTTTTCAGCTGGCTCTTGAATGCTGAGATTGTATCAGCAGATAATGTGGAGATAGGAAGCTAATTCCACCATAGAGGAACAGAGAAAGTGAGTGATTGTGAATGAGACTTTGTGCCTTTTTGCAATGGGACTACCAGGCGCACTTGTTCATGACCGTATAAGGAACATAGAGGGAGCGAGTTGGGACATAGACCTGGAGAAGTGAATTGAAGTAAGAAGGTGCTGTTCCATTCTATGTTCTAAAGGCCAGAGTCAAAGCTTTCAATTTGATGCGGGCAGCTTCTAGTAGCCAGTGGAGTGAAATGAAGGCTGGTGTGATGCGAGCCCTCTTTAGCTGATTGAAGACCAGACTTGCTGCTGCATTCTGGACTATCTGCAGTGGCTTAATCGTACTAGCTGGGAGGCCAACCAAAAGAGCATTGCAGTAGTTTAGCATTGCAAGTGTTTTCTCAGTTTGCATGGTAAGGTCTGCTTTTAGCCATGACATATAGAAGTGCATATTTATCAAGGTAAGTTAATTCACACATAATTTGGCCCTAACCCTAACATTATTAAAGTCACTTATTAAATATGCTCTTGGCTTTCTGGTCCAGATACACATTATGAGCCAGGTCACTAGCCATTTAAGCCTTTCAGCCAAGCAGGCCCAGGCACAAATAGTGGCTTACAGTATATTAGAGGTCTGCGCCAGACTGTTTTTTTTTTTCCCATCCAGCACCCCACCACTCCTGCAAGTTTCTGCAAGGGATTGCTCCTGCTGAATTTTAGTTCATGTTCACCTGCTCTTTGCCCAAAGTGCTTTTCTTCAGTGCTTTTTCTTTTCTCATTGGGCAAAAGTCATTCAAATAGACAATAAGTGTACACAAAGAAGTTTCACATCCTTTGACACAGTGTGTCCACACTTTGCTCTGCCATTCTTCTAATTGCTGGTTGACTACCAGCATAGCCAGTTCTAAATATTGAATAATTTGATGCACATGCTGTGTGCACATTTTTGCATTGCATTTTGTGTTTGTTGTTATAAAAAATAAATTAGTTGTAAAATAACATTTTTTGAATTCATTAAGTAATCGGATAAAAAAATGACCACCCACTCCCATCCACATCTCATGGACGTACTGTCAGCTATCCTGCCTTCAACTCTGAAATTTAATCCAGCGCCGCAAGAAATCTAATCGGGTCCCACGGGTCCTGCAGGAGATCTGTGGGAATGCAGACCTCTAGCTTAGATCATTAGCATTATGCCATTCAACCAAGCAGTACACAATTATTGGTATATGTGCTTTTTCTTGGGGGGGGTGGGAGGGGGGGGTCTTGTTTTTTTGTGTTGTGTTATGCTTTTATGTATCTTCCCTACTTTGTTGGGGGATTGTCTTTATACCTAATTTGGCAGAAGCATGTCATACATGCTATGTTTTTCCAATTGTGCAGCAGCAGCATATCCACATGCTTATATCATTGTGTCTGTGTATGTTCTGGCAGTAGCAAGTCTCCTTACATCCACTACATCCACTAAACCTAGTCCGCCAATACCGATATCCTATCATTATGTCATGCCCATATTAACACTCTAAATTGTACAGATAGTTGATCTTGTACTCATTCATTTTCATTATGTTGATATGATATGACATAAATAATGGCAGAATTAGGCAAACTATCCTTTTAAGTCACCTTTCTTGGGTGGCAGTGTCAAAACGTCCCATTGAAATCTCAGGAAGAGATTAGTTGGAGTTCAACTATTCAGGTACTATAGTATGAACCATGCATATAACTTTAACGAACACTGTTTTAAATCAAAAATTTATACGGTCTCAGGCTTTTAACCAAGTCACCTTTATCATGAAAAGGTATTGCCCGCATTTAATATTTAAGGTTTGAGGCTTGCCAGTACAGTTTTAGAAAGGTAGACCATTATCAATCAAAGCCTGAGCGTGTTTTTGTGCAAAAAGTACTTTTAATTTAACACACCATCTAAAAAAATAATGCACGAGAAACTGAAACAACGGCCAGACACCACACAGCAGTCAAAAACATCAGTCTAGCACATGTTTGGATTCATTTTCTTTTTAAATCAGTGCAGATGGATGAAAACATTTGTTTTGACCAGCCCCTTACTGATGAAATTTGGTCTGAGTGGTGCTTTATTGCCCGATACAGGCAAATTAAGAATGAGCAATAGTAATAGTGATGCTTGCTTTAGCATGCATCACTAATTAAAAATGTGGTACTGACAGTGTTGGGGAGTAGCTAACTACATGTAGCGATGCTATTAACTCAACTACATTTATAAGTGTTTCAGTAGCATGATAGTAGCTCAGCTGCTTTTAAAATGAAGTAGCTTTTCCAGTAGCAAACTACTTTTTCCAGCAAGTAGCGGCGTAGCATGACCAAACATTTACATTTACATTTATGCATTTGGCAGACGGTTTTATCCAAAGCAACTTACAGTGCACTTATTACAAGTACAATTGCCCTTGTTCAAGGACACAATGGTGGTGGCTGTGGGGATCGATCCAGCAACCGTCTTATTACCAGTTATGTGCTTTAGCCACTACGCCAACACCACTCCATATACATCTACACATACATACAACGCTACATCGCGTTGGTCAGATTATAACTAATAGCCTGTAGAAGCCAAACTTACCGGCAATACATCCGTCGATCTCACTTGGATAAGAAAAGATTGTCTAATGGATATGTAAAGAGAGCAACCACAGTTTGTTTACCTTTACAAGATGTACAGAGTCAGGTAAATCTGAAAATGAAAAAAGAACACCATTTTATTCTTCTGTGTAACAAAGAATGTTTTAGACAATTTGTTCTTAATAGATCAAACAACAGCATATTTTCCTTTACTATTTTAAATAAAATAATTCAGAAAGTTGTTATTGCCTTTTGAGGGATTTTGCTTCTGTTCTAAATATGTTTATTTCGCTTCTCATCATCTGTGCATTATTAGGAGCAGCGAGTGAATTATTATTATAATATTTATAAATATACAGTATATATTATTCTAATTATTTTGATTACTATCATGCAGAACTATTTGATTTCTCAATTTATTTGCATTTAATTAATAATTATTTTCATGTAAAATAAATAAAATGACTGCTAAAAGAAATCATTTATGGCATGTATTATTATGCAACAGTCTAGGATGACCATCCGTCCACAGTTTTTTGGACCAGAATAAAAGCAAACACATATTTGTATGGTAACCTCTGTATGTGACCTGTAAAGCTGGCACTTGCATGTCAATGGCAAAAAAGTCAGAAGAAAATAAAATGAGCATGAACACAGGTGAGGGGAGAAACAAGCCCTGAGTCTGTATTCACATATATTCCACACAAAATATTATGTGATAAGAACAAAAAAATCCCAAGGAGAGTTTGTCATAAAAACATTTGATCTTTAGGGAAGTAGGATTCACCTGGCCACAGCGGGACTGAAAAGTGTGAAGTATAGTATAACAAATATTTATTAATGTCATCTGATCTTTTTTGTTTTTATTTTATACTGTTGTATTTTAGCCCATTATTAACTGTATTAATGTTACTATTCATTAAATGTATTAAATGGATTTAATTTATTGACTGTAGCTTAACTACTTAAAATTATGAGTAGCTTGTAGCTTGTCGAACTAAAGATCCAAAGTAGCTTCCCCAACACTGGGTACTGATTTTGATGTACCAATTTTATACTAAATCTGACCATTATCATTTTTGCTATAATGAACTATACTATATTGCATTATTTGGCTTGCGATATTCATTAGAAGATTCAAATCAGATAGTGGAATGAACAATACAGCAGAGCATGGACCAATGATGCGAAAGTACACGTGTGTGTGAGTGTGTCTGGGTTGTCTTTGATCCAGCTTTGAACCAAATTGTTGTGTTGGATGTTTGTCTAATGTAATGAGGAGGTCTTTCTATTTCAAGTTATTTCAAAGAGCCCTTACTCGAAAATAAATGATGTTTGGCTAAATCTGCATGGATCACAAGGTTACCCTTATGTGCTCTTCACATCAATTAACAGAGCTCTTAGATGAGTGTTAGTACATGTTCTACTGCTCTCAAACTTATTTTCCTTTTTTATTAAAGAAAAATTATATAATTGACTCTCTGAAAAAAAGGAAAGAAAAGGTAAGATAAGAAAAACAGAATGAGAGGGAGAGATAGATAGAGAGAGAGAGAGAGAGAGAGAGAGAGAGAGAGAGAGAGTAAGACAGATAGACCTTACATTTGACATTCAGCTCAGTGAGGCACATTTTCTGCACAATTCATTGTTTTATATGTGTACTGCTGTAGGCTCATTTCTTTAACGGTTTCAACTCATTCTATTTTTCCTATGTCTCTCTCACTGGCACTCAATACATCTTCTCCATCGTCTCTACCTTTATTCTACTAGATTTGACTTTATTTCTAAAAGGTTCCCCTACAGGTCTCAATAATATGGATTTAAAAATATAACTAATTCTGCTGGCTCAATTGGGCCAGTTATTCAATATTTTACTTGCCCTGGCAATATTTTCACTGGCCTTGAGGCAAAAAACAACATATTAACATCATATTTTGATATGGTTATACAGAGTGAGTATTTGCACTTGGTATAAATAGCACCTCCACAGAAACACAGAAATTAAAGATAAACTAGTGTCGCTGCAGTGGTGTAAAGACGGTGTGGATGTGCTTTTCTCGTGGGGACGACCCAGGTTCGATTCCACCTTTTGTCCCACTTTTTCTCATTCTGTTTACTGTCTCCAGTCTTAATATTTTCTTTAATGCTACTTATAATAATAAATACAAATGAATACACTGTAAAGGTTGATTTTCCCGCAGTGATTTGGTCACAGTGAAGTTTGGGGAGTTGAGAGAAATGTTTGATCTGGATAAAATCATTTTACTGTATTAATATTGGAGTAACCATATTTTTTGGTGGAAAAATATGGTTTTGGTTTTAATGAAATTGAATATAGTATTTATACAGTAATATGGTGTTAATATAGTAACCATGTTTAATTTTGTGTTTACAATGATTTTACCTCAAAATACCATGGTAATACTATAGTTAATGTATTAAAACCATGGTACATTTTTGGGATTGTTAGGGTTAGGTGTAGGGGTAGGGCTTGGTGTAGGGTGTCTGCAGGACTCTAAATAAACATGCTTCTGTGATGACCTTATACTCAGTGCTGCCACTCCCTATACATTTCTTATGCAGTCTACATAGGGCACCAACTCCATAGGGGTGCACCATCTTACCCTAGGGTGGGCTCTAGAAACTCCACTGGGTGCCTTCCTCGCACGTTATACTTTATTTAAGGACCCGCTAACGCAGGCGATCATGTTCACTGTGTTCCCTGGAACTCAAAAGATAGTGCTGTTTGCCATCCAATTTCATTGAAGGGGGTTTAATGGGTTTAATTGCAAAAGCACCATGAAAGTAGTCCACACAACTTGTGCGCTATATTCCACGTATTTAGAATATGAGTGAGAAACAGACTGAAGTTCAAGACGGTGATTTAAAATAGTTCTAAGTTTTAAAACATGTCTTGAGAAGCCTGTATTCTGTTCCATTCGATTACCATCTGAAACTGCTTTTGAATGGAAGAACATGTCCTGTGTGATCCCTCGCTCAGTACCTCTATGCACTTGCAGACTACTGAATCGATGGCACTAGTGAAGCATTGGCCCGGCTGGGTAAGTTATGGTTCCCTTAACTGGCCTGAACCATTATCTAACAGCCCCGGGCCATCAAGCCATACTCATTTTTGATCCCTGCTTTCCCTCTCTCCATTTCTCCCTGCCTCTCATCCACCTCTGGTTGGGGTTGGTGAACCACACAGAACAGACCATATGTTCCTCCCATGCTCTGGCTCATTCAATGCCAAATTATTTAAAAAGAAGTTGAGTGGTAGACTGACAGATGGATTCTCAGTATTCTGCTACCATTCAGATCAGCATGAATATTTCATAAGCATTAAATAAGTATTCCTTAAGCATTGTCCAATTGCTAGATGAGCAATTAGCTCATCTACCCTGAGCTTTTCTTGGAGCATGCCATAATAGACCAGTTCCTCGGCAAGCAATTTCTTTAAGTAAAATTAAGTCTTTACATCAGTCAAATCTTCCATCACCCATCTATTCTAACACAGTAGAATATTTCATAAAGGAATTCATGCCTTTCATATGGTCCTGACAGCTGGTAAAATCGAATCACCATACTGACAAAAGTTACAGCCAAAGGTTTTTGCACTTCTTCTAGAATTAACAAATTGACGTTGATGAGGTTGGTGTTTGAGTAAACTCAAAAGATTGGAAAGGGTGTTTATGATCCAATTTCTGTATACTGTATACAGCCTTGAATAGGCTTTATTCAAGATGTCAAACCACAATAAGACACACTTGTTTATGAGAAATTGCCTGTACGCAAGGTATCTTCTAGCCTAGGCTAAAGAAGAGACTATTTAGCAGAGGCGGGCCAATTCTATTAAAATGAATTAGAGAAATTGGAACAACTAAGCTCTAGCGCCCAGTGGTCAACGAATGTAGAAAGAAAATCCTGCCTTACAGGTAAAAGAGCCAATCACCTTTTATATACAGACATCACCAAACTTCTAGAGAACGTGCATTTTATGAAATGAGTTGCCAGATTTTACTGCTGATTTGAAATATGTTCTTTGATATTAATCTTGATCAACCATTTTTGAGATTTTGGTGTTCCCCCATTCATGTAGAAAGGAGCTACACTGTCATGACTGGAAATAGCCTCCCGAGAGAATTCCAAAGATGGCCACCAGTGGACTGACTTTCTAGAAAGACTTTAGCTAAAGTCAACATGATCACACAGGAAGTCAGCATGTTGTTTCCGTTGTTACCCTAGGATCGGCCACATTATGCTGACTCACTGACAAGCACTATCTCCTATCAGATATGTCATTGGCTCCAGTGTGTTTACCTTCCCTTGTGGTGCGACTGGAAGTGTGTTGTGTCGGCAGCGTCGGAGACCTGTTTTGGAACCCGCGTTGAAACCAAGAATTAATCGTGCTCGCATAATTGGTAATGAGTGTTATTTGGTGTATTTTTACCTCTAACATAAACCTTTTACTCCACTGATGGTTAGGTTTGAGGTTTGGGTTGAGTAGGTACCGTTCATAATATATGCATTGCTCTTCACTGAATTACAGCTTGTACAGCTTTAAACAACTCGCTTTTAGCGCCCCTCTATGGACATTTTGTCTGGAAAATGGAGCTCACACATGCCCATGGTCAGATCAGTTTGCTAAAGTCAATAATGTACAGTATGTTACTTGATAATGATTTTGGTGAATTTAAAGCTGCACTTTCAAGCTATCTATCGACATATGTGGAAACTTAAAATTGCAAGTCATTTTCAGAAGAACATTGTTTTGTGCATTTATGTCAGTTGTGTTTGAGCACTGCTCTTCAGTGCAGATGAATCTCATGGTTTGAGGTTACCCTTGTTCACCATATCATCTCGAAGATATATTCGCCTGCAGAGCCGGAATCATTAAGTGTAACTTTTAAGTTAATATTTTATTATTCGCTTAAAAGTTTTTAACAGAGATACTATTTGCTTTGATGAAGATAAACAACACTCTAATTTACATATTTTAATATGATTATTATTTTTTTATCAAAACTAAAATGAAACTAGGCAAGTTTAATTAATTATCTAGTCAGCACCGCATAGTGGTTGAAAAAAAAAAAATTCTTTCGACTTTGGATATCTTTTGTCTACAATCATGATACTATCTTTACATTTCTTGGGTAACAGGAAGCACAATGAAGTCTATCATACTTAGGTCTGCCAAATTAACCATATCATTCAATTTTTAACGCAGTTTTATTACTAGGGAAATAACTGCAGTCTATAGTAGGCGATTGTTAATAATGTTAGTTTGTGTATAGTGTTGGGTGGATGTTGATGTTTATGGAGCTGATGATAATTGGGCCTGTACTCTGGAAGAAGGCCTTTTGTTTTGTTTGCTTGTTGGCTATTAACTGCAAATATTCTGCTCAATGCTACTGAAATACCTCATACTCATATGTAGTGTATATATCCACAGAATCAATTTGGAGCCATGAAATGCAAGTAGGAATATGTTGTATTTGTGGATTTGTGTGCCATTGTGTGTGAGAGTCCTGAACTTTATAAACAGGTTGATTAAAGTTTAAGTCTGTGACATCAACTCTGCCTTCCTGAATAAATGTATCTATATACCCTAACCCACTGTTGCTCTCGCCCTCTGAATCTCAATGCAAATCTCACTCTAAACATCAGCAAAGACACTCTGGAGGTGGAATACAAACTAACTAAATAAATATATGAAAAGAGAAGGGTATGGGGAAAGAGTGTTTTTTCCCATTCTAAATCAGTTATTTATTTGTCATCGTGGAATTCATTTGTTGACAGTGAAAGATGGATGGCTTGCTTTGCTTTAGTGGACAGTGATGTATTCATGTGAAAGCGGCTGTGAAGAGAGAATGGCGAGAGCAAGAAAAACAAAAGCTTTGCCAAAAACACAATTAAAATGCATGAATTAAACCCAAAACCAGCAATAGGCAAGCACATGGAAAGGCTGCCTGTTATTTTTCCAATCTGTACAGGAGATCCTTTCGGGGTCCTATTGTTCTGTGTGTGCTGCAATAAAATGACAATTGACTAAGATTAATTGTGTCTCCTAAAAGCAATGATGTCAGTTATTATGCTTTCATATCACATATTGTGTTATTATTTGTCTCATATATACTGTAGTTCCTTTTCAAAGTGTAGAAAAACAGAACCTACGAGTTTGACTTCTTCAGTCATGCAAACTCCTTATAGAACATTTTTTATGAGGACCACTTCCGGTTTTGAAATTAAATGTTCAGTAAGCACATATGTGTTTGAGGGTGTCTACATACTTATGGCTAAGTACTTGTGGCACGGTGGAGGGCGGGACCGGCGCGTGATTACGCACGCCCGGTCTTATTAGGCTAATTAAGCTGTCAAGAGGGATAAAGGCCACTCGCAGACGGCGATCGAGAGAGAGAGCTCAATTACGGACATGTCCGTTATCTTATGTGTTTGTCTTTTGAGTTTTACATTAAACCTTTACGTTATATGTCAAGCCGGTTTCTCGCCTCTTCCTTGCCCATGAATTTGATCTGTTTTACATTACTGCATTTGCATTTTAGGTGACAGATAGAAGTACCACCAAAATTATTTTATTAAACATAAAATGGCCTTTCATTTACATTAATTAAAGACTCATATTTGAAAGAAAAAAACAATATTTGGTTGGTTTTAATTTTAACCTAAGGCTGTTACGCCCTGTGTTGTATTGTAAATTCTTGCTCCGCTCTCTTTCTCTGTCTGAGCGTGCAGGGTGCCGATTCGCAATTGGTTGCTCCTTCCATTGGCTTTTCTTGATTGTGGGCCTAAAAATCCCTGTGCTGCTTTACAGATGCAAGAGGTTGTAAGTCTGGGCTGTTTCCACTGCACACAAGCAGTTGTAGTGTTTAGCTGCATCTGAAGCAGCGCACTGTCACAGTATGTACTGTATTTGATGAAGGGCGAAGAGATGTTCTTTTAGGTATGAATGCGAGTAGTATGAAAATATTTTGGACATACTTTTTCAGGGTATGTGGGCATTGTGTAGTGATCCAAATATATGATGTAAGAACAACCAAAAAAAATGTTCACCCCTTTTCTCCCCCAATTTGGTTTGCCCAATACCCAAAGTGCTCTAGGTCCTCGTGGTGGCGAATTGACTCGCCTCAATCCGGGTGGTGGAGGACAAATCATAGTTGCCTCAACATTTGAGACAGTCAATCTGTGCATCTTATCACGCGGCTTGTTGTGGAGTCTCAAGCTATTCTCTGCAGCATCCATGCACAACTCACCACGTGCCCCACTGAGAGCGAGAACAACATTATAGGGACCACAAGGAGTTTACCCCAATGTGACACCACCCACCCTAGCAATTGGGCCATTATTTGCTTAGAAAGCCTGACTGGAGTCACTCAGTATGCTCTGTATTCTCTCTTGCGACTCCAGGTGTGGTAGTTAGCATCTTTGCTTGCTGAGCTACCCAGGACCCCATTAGGTTTTGTTAGCACCATTTAGGCATAGGGAACAATTATCTTGGTATATATATATATATATATATATATATATATATATATATATAGCACTTACAGATGAGAAGAGCCATCCGGAAATCCCTATGAAAAACTCAACAATTAAAACTTAATATTGATCTTGAAAAATGATGATTAAAACTTAGTGATTTATGTGTTTGTCTAATGCAATTTAGTTTGAACACTGAATTTGCATCTTTGCCATCTGTACACACGTTGATTGTATCTCATTAAAACAGTTTGCCTGTAATATAAGCTTTATGTCAAACAACTGAAAACACTTAAGCTTGTACCTTTTGCCATTCGTGCACATGTTGATGGTATTTCATTAAAAATTTAGGTTGAAATATAATTTTTATGACACAACTGAAAACACTTACGTTTATACCTGGAGAATTGGCTAATATTAAGTCTGAATAATTAATATCAAGATGCAAAGGAACATATTAAAAAAGTTAAAGTCAATAATTTACTGAGAAGTGTTTATTTCTTTATTTATTTTTTTAACCTAAGGTCACAGTTTTGTCCCATGCATTAAAAAAGTTGAATTTATAGTTAACCTTAAAACGTTCTATCATCAATTTCTCACCCTTATGTTGCTCCAAACTAATTTGACACTCATCTTAGGAACACAAAATGAGATGATAATAATTGTAGTATGTCAAAATTAACCTATAATGCAAATTTTTCTCCATTAATGAATGCTGATAGACTTGCATACTGCCTAATATGTAACAACAAATTAAGGCAATTCATAAGTTTGATATCTGAGGGTAAATTACATATTTATTTAGCAAGCAATTTGGACTGACTTTCTAGATAGACTTTGGCTAAAGTCAACATGATCGCACAGGAAGTCAGCATGTTGTTTCCGTTGTTACCCTAGGATCGGCCACATTATGTATCAAGTAAAATGAAATCTTTACATCAGTCAAATCTTCCATCACCCATCTATTCTAACGCAGTAGAATATTTCTTAAATATATTACAAAGCATATTTAAAAGGGAAATCTTTTCTACAGGTGCGAAACATGTACAAGTGGCTCATAGAAATTGAAACATTTAAAAAATTCAACAGTCCAGATTATTAAGGTGGCACAGTTTGAGAATCATTTTTGTTATGAATACAATAACATGTCACTCATTAGCACATTTGCATTGCATTCAAGACCAATATCCTGGACACAAGGCATCTGAATAAATGCCCTGGAGCTTGCCTCGTCTGCCCTTCCCAGCATAACCTAGTGGATACACAGGGAACATATCAAGCACTAGGGCACATGTCTGTGATGCCCTAGTGCTTTAAAAATGATCTGACTACACAACTAAAATGGAAAAAGTTACCTTGTTACCTTGTTACCTTAGAGGGATCAATCACCCAAGAAAAAAAATGATCTCATCATTTACTCACCCTAATGCCATCCCAGATGTGCATAACTTTCTTCTACTTATGGTAGCACTGTACTACCACCCAAGACAAATTGAACTGAAGGTGGCCTGTAGCCTGGAAGTCTTCCTCAAATTTTATTTTGTCTTTGGACAAAGAGGGTAGTGAAATTTTGTGCACGTGAGGCACTGGTATGCCTCAAGAGTATCAAATACATCTTTCACTGACATATGAAACTGAAAAACAATAAAATTATATATAGATTGTATGTTTGCGATTGTATTTACTGAAATTTAAAATGACTAAATTGAAAGAAGACCATACCATTCTGTTTAGGTGATGAAAAAAAAAATTGTAATTATAGTATAATGACTATGTGTCAAGTAAACATGTATAACCATCATGAAAACTGAGCTCATGTTTTGATAGAATGTCTAGCTTTGTTACAAATCAGTTTGGACTTTTATTCTCTTTTTAAAATTTCCAACTTATAAAAATATCACCAAAAATATTAAAAACTAAGAGATGCATAAGCAAATTGAATATTGTGCTGTCATAAAATTATGAAATTATACTGCCATAAGACATTACCTGCTTATGGTTTTCAGTATCCAAAACCCAGAGTGCAGATTGTAGAAATGGATTGCAGAAACATTGCATATCTGACATGTGAGAGACATTGAAGATTGACATTTGTATTGGAATATGTTGTAGAGTACACGCTAACTGCTAAATAAACTCTTTGACTACATTTTGTCTCACTCTAGTTGAACAATGATACCTGATAAAGACTACTAATCACTTCAAACATCGTGCAATAGTCGCTAGCAAAATGTACTTTTCATATTATAGATCAGTGCTTGAAATAAATATTTGAGCGCATATAAAAAAAACATTTAGCTTTCCAAATTAACTCCATCAAGATGCCATTTGCCACCAAACCCCACAGAGGATATATGTAAAATGGAATGAACCAAACAAAGGCCTTTGGATGTTTATACAGCCGACTTGGATAGGGTGACCAGATTCCTGCTTGTGGAAAATGGGACAGCCCCCTCCCAGCAAAAATTAAACTGACGATTCTGCATTTGTAACAGTTGTCACCTTGCACTTTTCTCTGGACGAAATGCAGATCAGTCCAGTCCAAAATTAAGACATTCAAAAAGCATTGCCTTCATGACTGAGTCGAGATTTATCCGGTGTCCATGCTGTGCTCATTAATGAGAACACACACTCCAGAGATGCAGATGTCCCAGACAGGCATATAACAAACTCCACGACCTTGGGTAAGACTCTTTTTTGCAAGACTTTTCTCAGGTCATGAATGTGCAAAGCCACTTCTGTGGCTGATATGTTTTCCTGCTCTAATATCTAAAGTGCACGTTTAAAAATTGCTGATAGTCCAGCTGCACAAAAGCGAGTATGTTGTATATGACAGCTTCAAATTTGGTGCGGGCAGAAGAAAACTTAGGATCATCTAATTTCTTGATCAATTTCGCAGTGCAGTGAGCTGACCAAAAACTACGGCCTTGCACAGCAGAATTATAAGCAAAACGTCCTTCACTTGCATGCACCTTGTCAGATTTGGAACAAAAAATCACTAACACTTGGTGTGGCACACTTACTTTTAGCAGCATCCACATGCTTTTTTGTATGAGCATGCTGCGCTCCATGGGCGATGAAAAAGTGAGCTCCACAAATTTCACACCTCACTTTTCTAGACTCTGTCTGTGACTCCTTTTTTTTTTTAGAAATTTAAACTCTTTTTGAATATCCTCATTAAATGTACATGTACATGTACAAATGTACGCTTCCTTGACATTTTTTCCAGCCCCAATTTACTCTTTCAAACTGACTCTTCAATCAGTTCACTAACTGGATGTCTATTGATAGGGGGTTGTGATTGGATAGTTTAATCCAATCACTCACTTCAAATAACATGGTGTGATTTTATTGGTTTTACAAGCCGTATCCTTGGCTACCTTTGATCAGTATAATCATGTGACTGAGAAAGCTGCATAGGCAATAGAGACATTTTAGGAGAGGGGAAATACAGGACAAAACATGATTTTTTCAGAATAAGTCGGGACACTAGAAAAAGTGCTTAAATCCTGTCCTGAGATAAAAGGGACGTCTGGCCACCCTACACTTGGAGCAAAAGCCCACCTATTTGGAGCTGGCTCTGACCTCCATTTATGGCAGACTCATTAGGTCTGTAGGGGTGTCCTGCCCTGTAAATTTGATATTGTTAGTTCAGTTTTTTTTTAGTGTTTTTTTTTAGCTTGTTTAATTGCATTTTTTTTTTTGACACTTTGTGGTATTCTGCTGCTGTGTGAACATAGACATAGAAAACAGAGAAAGAGTTACATTTACATTTATGCATTTAGCAGACGCTTTTATCCAAAGCAACTTACAGTGCACATGTTACAGGGACAATCCCCCCGGAGCAACCTGGAGTTAAGTGCCTTGCTCAAGGACACAATGGTGGTGGCTGTGGGGATCGAACCAGCGACCTTCTGATTAATAGTTATGTGCTTTAGCCCACTATGCCACCACCACCACCACAGAGTGTTTATGTGTACTTACTTGGCTGCAACAGGCAAACAAGAGGATGCCTCTTTACATCAAAGCCCATCTTGTTTGATCACATCTAAACATCTCTGCCATCAATTTGAATCTACAAAGACTCTATTAAACACTGGTTAGGTCCTATTCAATCACATATCTAATATAGAAATCTGACATTATGACAGTTACAAACATTAAAGATGACATAGGAATGCAACCATGCCAATTTTTCTCCCACAAACCTTATACAACATCGATTTTGTCTGAATATTCAATGACGAGAAAGACCTTGCAGGTCTTGAGAAATCAATCCATGCCATTTACAAGCAATCTTTCTGTGTTCTTAGTGAAACAGTGCTTTTAAAAACCTCTCCAATTTACTTGCATTGCTAGACAAATGATAGTTCACTGAAGATTTTAGTACTACTGTTTTTTCCCCAAAGGAAATTACTTATTGATCAATTTAGCATGCTAAACACTAACAATCTCATAAACTCAACCTGCACTGCACAAAGGTAAATGAGCTGCATGCTATTATCATTTATCTCTCTTTGTTGTTTTAGAGAAAAGTTCTAGGACATACAGATTAAACAAAGGATCGTATAATTTCTCTTTATCACAATTGATTACCACATGGCTCTCTATCACATCAATGAGACTTGAGGAGCCAAAGCAAATTACTCTCTTCTCGATGTATCTCTCTCTCTTCCTTTCACTTTCCCCTCCCCTTTCTTGTTTTCTGTGAGATGTCCTCTTAAGGAAGACAGTTTAGATTGTCCTGAGATATGATTTAGTCATTTATTTATTTTCAATGTGTTTCAAGAGGGCTTTTCTCTTGTTGCTGAAATAGTTTAATTTGCTTTTCCCAGGCACTGGAAAACAACTAGTGCTAATATGTTGGCAGATGGAGCTTTCAAGATGTTTATTTGCAGCATTGAATCACTGTTGCAAGTCAAAGGAAGAAACTGGCTAGACTTTCCATTACTGAGTCCAGTGTATGGAAATCAACCCCAATTTGACCAAATTACTGCCAAGCACCATCCATCAGACATTTTTGGATCAATTCAAGTGCATTTCCCATTAGCGCTACTGATGAACCTCAAAGACTCAGGTTCTTGTCTCGAGGGAACAAGGAAGCAATCACGCTCACACAAACAATGGTAAGTGTGATTTGGATTGGATTTGGGTTGCATTTTCACTGCATTACTTCACTGATGTTTAGGTTTAGGGTTGAGGTTTGGACTTAAAAAAATATGCATTCATGTTGACTGTATTCCATATTTTACTACAAAAACAATACATTACAACTTGCTTTTGGTGCCACTGTGGATATTTCACATGAAACTGGAGCTCACACATGTTCATATGTTCAACAACAACTCCAGCTTTGGTCACTGGGGTGCAGTAATTTGAATTTCGTTTAGAATAGTCATAGCAAAATTTTCAACCTACCTTTGCCAAATTTGCAGTGTTATCAGTCTAATATATCTATGATTGTCTGTTTAAACAGGTTTTAAGAGAAGGAACAGTCAGCTCACATTCTGTTGTGAGCCATGGCCTGTCAATATAAGATCCAAAAAGATTTGTTTCTCTCTCATTTGCACTCTTGTTTGCATTTTTCCTATTTGTTACAGTGCATAAGTAAATGTGAAGTGAAGGCTTTTAGAACCCCTTATACACAAACTCATTTCCAAAGTGCTGTTTCCTCCTGCCAAAATGCAGATGGCTTTAAATGACGGACTGTAAATTAGTGGATTTTTGTTGATTTTGTTATGACTTGCAAACCAGAGCTCTGCTGCTGTGACTTTATTCTAATGGCAGACAGGAAGTGTTTCATATGCAGAGGGATATGCTGAAAGAGAGGTCAAGCTCTAGAGGAGGAGCTCATTACTCATTTGAATGTACATCACTGGAGAAAACTAGAGGTATGAGTTAAAATTTGCCTTTTACTAATAAACATATACTTGCTTCTGTTCAAAAGCCTTGACAAACAGTAAATTCATTTTCACGAGCAGTCAAAAGTTTGGACACATCAAATAAAAAAAAAAGTCTGTAATTGTATGTGATTTATCCATTACACTGAAAAAGATATTGCACTCTATAGTGTCTCTCTCTGTCTATGTAGGCTATTGATCTAAGCACCTTTGAACTGATCCAGAAGATTCATTCTCTCCAGCGGAGGCTAATAGCAAAGACTCAGGAGGTTGTGGAAAAAGAGCTTCTGCTACAGGTAAGAACTCTCTTCCATTGGTAAACATTTTTTGTCTTGTTTTCACATATCTAGCCTTGGGGTAATACAGAAGTAACAATGATTAAAGTATACTACTTTAAGATTGTGATAGTTGGATCAGTTTACTGATTATAGGTATGAATTTTGTACAGGATGTGACTCTAAAACATTCTCAGTGCAATACGTCTTGGTTACTGTCATAACCTCCATTCCTTGATGGAGGGAACGAGATGTTGTGTCAATGTAGTAACATTAGGGGTCACTCTTGGGAGCCCAAAAACACCTTCAAATCTTTGAGAAAAGGCCAATGAGAATTGACGTGTAGAATTTGCATGCCATTTGCCCGTACATACGGATATAAAAGGGAGCTGGAATGTAGAGTTCATTCAGGTTTTGTGCTGAGGAGCCGAGACAAGGCCCTGGACATTACAGTGGTAAAGTACAGCCTGTGGCAAGAGGGACACAATGTCTTGTTCCCTTCATCAGGAAACGGAGGTTATGACAGTAACAGAGACGTTCCCCTTCTGTCACTCGATCAATGTTGTGTCGATGCATTGACACTAGGGGTCCCTATAGGAAATGCCATAATGGCTGAACTCTGTTACGTGAACTGCTGATGCAGGTATAAGCAAGCTAATGTGAGCATAGGAACAGAATCTCTCGGACTGCACGTAGTCTCCTCAGATACCCCAAAAAACTTTATTTAGTTCCCCACATCCCTGGGGGTAAACATGCGGCAAATACGTCACATGGGCTCAAGGCTGCACATGGAAGAGGCACAGCGTTAAGTCCTGCCATTCAAAGAGGAGGAGCTCAATAAACAAAGCAATCGGGGCACAGAGGGCTCTGCCCAAGGGAGACACGGGTCTATGGAAGGGAGACCATGCCGCAGAAGATATATCACAGGAGGTTACCAGGGTAACCGACACCTGTGTAGCACTAACCCCAATGCAGGGCATGTTAGCACAAGTACTGGGTCCGACTACAAATCCCTCCGCTGAAATCATGAGCCAGAGGGCTAGGAGGAAGGACATCCAGGGTTCAGGGATCGCGGACACGCATGGGAGAGAAGAGTGCATGGCTTCACCTCGTGGAGAGGAAAGGCGCTATATGCAAGTGGTACACCTGGCCAGCTGCCCCGCATTACGAAACATACATGTACACACCTGAAAGAACATAGGACAAAACCGGCTCAACTCGGACATTGATAAATCTCGAAGGTATTGGTTACCCAGCCAGCTGCTCTGCAGATATCTGCTAGAGAGGTGCCATTGGCCAGTGCCCATGAGGATGACATGTAGAGTGTGCTCCTATTACCCGAAGGGGCGGGCACAGCCCAGGCCTGGTAAGCCAACATGATGCTGTTCATGACCCAGTGGGTAATCCTCTGTTTGGGGACAGCGTTCCTGTTTCGCTGTCCACCAAAGCAGGCAAAGAGCTACTCAGAGCATGTAGAGCTCTGCATGCAATCCAAATAGATGCGCAAAGCACGCACCCGACACAGCAACGATGAGGCTGGGTCTGCCTCATTGTGGGGCAGCTACGTTTGCAGGCTCACCACGTTCCCACTAAGGGGACCAAAGTCCAGGCATGGTTCACTAACAGAGAACGCTTGCAGGTCCCCGACCCTCTTGATGGAAGTGAGCGCGGTCTGGAGGGCAGTCTTTAATGAGACAGCCTTTAACTTCACTGACTCTAGGGCTCAAACGGGGCTCTCAAAAGGCCCAGAGGACCACAGAGAGGTCCCATGAGGGAAGAAGCGTGGCCTAGGAGGAATCAACCTCCTTGTGCCTCTCAGGAACCTGATGATCAAGTTGTACTTCCCTGTACCTTCCATTCCCTACTAGCGACTACAAACATCTTCAACGTCTTTGGGGGGGGGATCTGACTTTGCATCTCTGGAGGTCTTAGCATCAGGAAGAACACCACTTAGCGAACACACATGGAATGCCTCTTGGGCCGTCTTCGAGACTCCAGCTGGCCAGAGTTGTGGTTTATGTGGTGTAGCAGGGCACGTGAAGGCGGAGAGCCGTGTTCACGAGGCTCTGGCTGCGCATGCTTGGTGTTCAGTCGCCGAGGTGACTGGGACCGTAGGCACTGGTGGTGTGACCCGAAGAGAGAGGAAACTGCTCTTTTTTTTGACAATGTGGGTACCGCAGCCTGTGCGGGTTGCGGCGACCATAAAAAAAAAAAGTGGAACAAAAGATTCTCCTCCTGGCTCTTCACTGGGGGATGGAGTGGTCTGCTTACTAGCCTCAGAGTTCTGGCAGTTGTCCTTCCTTAGGTCTCCCATCTCAGGGGCACCTAGGAACCCTCTTGGGGGTCTTAGAGGCGAGTCTAGAGTCGCTCTCCTGCGGGGAGAGCGACTAAAAATCTATCCAAAACATGGATGAATGGCAAAAACCTGTTTGGATTGAACAGCCCATAAGGGTCAGTGAGAGGGTGGAAATATCCATGTAAAACCTAAATTATGACTGTTTTTGGTGCTAAACAACTTGACTAACATATGAAGTGGACCTCAGGGGGAAAAATAAATTATACAAAATGTATGAAATTATGCTTTTATCTAATCAGACAGGTAATAGAACTGCAAGAGAAACAAGACAATAAAAGATCTCAATTTGTCTGAAGGAGACAGATAAAATGTTCTAGAAGTAGATGTTCAATTTATTGTCACCATTATGAGATGGACAGACATGGATGGTGAAGTTCAGTTTGAATGGTTACTTTATTTTCTTTTACACTTCAGAGTTTCAGCTCAGAAGCAGTAGAAGTGATAAAATGGGCTTTCAAAATCCCATTAACATCAGACAGACAGCCGGTTTAAAAAGGGCCCTTTCAATGTATCAAATAAAGCTCAACATTAACTTGATCACAATCTCTGGACATTCAGATGTATCAGATCATTTTAAATATCACTTGCTTGATTTGTTTCAGGTCATGAATAGACTCTCTTCTTAAACTCAATCCAAAACTCACTATCAATATTTACATATGCTGTGGAGGAGGGCACGGCAATGTTCCCTCTAATTTTTGTTCCCTCTAATCTATTTGTATTGGGCAGATCCTTTGGCTATCTTAGAAGAAACACTCCATGTGCCATGTGAGCTGCTTTCCATGGCTTTTAAAACAGCCCCACAGCAACATTAAACAGCAGCGATTTGTTGTATTGTTTTACAGCAGTTCTCCTTAAAAAAAATTGACAGCATGTATGATTAACCAACATTAAGGACACAATATTAAAAATGTCATAGCAGCAAACACAATTTAGCACTTCCTGTAGATGCGCTGGTGGTTATATAAAGAGACAAGTGCCAGTCTGAATATAATAACCCCTATAGATAGAGTATACACACCAAAAAACGTTGGGTTATTTATTTTACCCAATAGCTGGGTTAAACATTTTACATTTCAACGGTCGACCAGTGCCACTGCCAACAGAAGATACAGAGGTAAGTTAATAATATCATGTTATATGAACTCTTTTCGTTCCCTTTACAAAAAGCTTCACTTATGATGCTGCACTGAGAAAAGCACTTTGGGAACATCGTAGAACATCATAGTTGTGACCAGCTGTGAATATGTGGGCAACACGTCAATGAACATTGACCAGAATTTATAACCTCTGCCGGTGTAATCACTGGATGCACCATGGGCAGGGTTATAAATAGATGTGTGACCGGAGCATCGTCAGATCTTTTGTCTTCAGATCACTCTGTGTTTGTGTGCTATCACGAGCCTGTCAAACTTTCTTTCCTCTGTTAGGAGTTAGAATCTGTTAGGCAGTGCGCAGTGAACCTTTTCTCTTCAAAAAAAGAAAAAGAACGAAAAAATGACAAATCAGGACAAACGATACATGTTCCCCTGTCTCCACTCTATGGCCGAGAGGGACATGCATCAGTTCTGCTTTGTTTGTTTTAGGGAAGAGCATGCTGCTCTCGCGTTGGGCTGGATGCGAGCATTGCGATCTGCTTTCGGGGCAAAATGCTTTGCGCTCACCTTGCTTACTTCTGAGAGTCAGCGCCCACACTTCATTCATGGGGCTCTCGTATGGATCTGGCTGAGGAGCAAGAGATGGGTTCGTCCCTTTCGCTCGCTCTCTCCCCAGATCCAGCTGATCCTCGTAAGCCTGAAGTGCGCCTCGGCACCTCTTCGGTTCATGAGGACACTGAACCTCTGTAAATCCCGCGCATAATAATAAAGCGGCTGTGGAATTAAGAGACCCACCCCCCCCCCAAACGCTTCAAACTAGAAGACAGATTTCTGTCTGGTGGCCAAAATAAATAAATAAAGAAAATTGAAACAAATCAAAAAAATGGGAAGGGAACGCTATATCAGTCCCTTCCTTTCTTCTATGACCTCCATAACGAGTATTCTCATACATGGAGGAATCCTTATACTTCCCGTGTCTTCATGCCCTCGACGTTGAAATATTCAACTAATCGTGGGTGCTGAGGCTCGGAGGTATTCGGTGATGCTTCTGGTAGAAGAGACACTTGCGGTTATCTCTCGCCTGGCTCGGCATCACCGCTAAAGAGACCCACTCTCCCCACAAAGCTGTGCAGGACCACCTCCACGCTTGTGGGGAAGGCTTATCAGACAGCAGGTCATGCTGGTGCTGCCCTACACACTATGGCAGTGTTACAGGCGTACTAGGCTAGAAATTCTTTCTCGCCACACTCAGGGGGAGGGGCTGTCGGCATTTCTATGTGGGTCCTAAGAACAGTAGAAAAAGGCTACAGAATTAAATTCGCTCGTTGCCCTCCGTGTTTCAATGGGGTGGTCCCCACTACCTTAAACCGGAGCAGGCATGTCTACTGTGAAAAGAACTGCAAAATCTCTTGGTCAAAGGGGCCATATAACGTGTTTCCCCTTCCAGAGAAAGAGTCAGGTTATTACAGCAAATACTTCCTGGTTCCCAAGAAGGGTGGGGGGGTTGCATCCGACCTTAGATCTTCAAGGCTTGAACTGCTCAGTCAGGGTGTTCAAGTTCAAGATGCTAACTATCAAGATGATTGTGTCACAAGTCCAACATCACATTTGGCTGGTCACGATAGATATCATGGATGCATATCTTCATATAGAAATTCCGCCACAGCACAGGAAGTTCCTGAGGTTCGCGTTCAGGGGCGAAGCCTTCCAGTATCGGGTTCTTCCATTCGTCCTAGCCCTATTATCCTGCACTTTCACGAAATGCATGGATGCAGCACTGGCTCCTTTGCAACTCCAGGGCATCCACATTCTGAACTACATAGATGACTGGCTGATACTAGTGCAGTTCCAAGAACTGGCAGTTCAGCACAGGGATATTGTCTTAGCTCATCTGGTTTCTCCGGATCTGAGACTCAACATAAAAAGAGCATTCTCTCTCCCACCCAGGGAATTACTTATCTGGGGGTTATATGGAATTCGATCACGATGCAGGCACAATTATCTCCCGCTCGAATCATTTCCATTCAGAACACCCTGAGCAAAGTCAGGCTAGGTCAAGGTTGCACTGCTCGTCAGTGTCAACGAATACTAGGTCTCATGGCGTCTGCGTCCACGGTGATCCCTTTGGGCCTTCTGTACATGAGACCGTTCCAGCTGTGGCTAAAAGCCAGGGGGTTTCATCGAAGGGCCGGTACCCTAAGGCAAATAAGGGTTATGTGCCGCAGGCTTTGTTCCCTTTCTATGTGGTTCAGACCCCAGTTTCTTACCTTGGGTTGCACTCTAGGTGCGTCTTCTCGTCGCAGGCTGCTAACAACAGATGCCTCCTCTGACAAGCAGTCTTAAGTGGTCGTTCAGCTCAAGGGGAATGGGAGGGTCGTCAGCTCAATTGTCACATTAACTGTCTCAAGTTGATGGCTGTATTTCTGGCCCTGAAATACTTCCTGCAGAGGCTGCCATGTCTTGGTGTGGGTGGACAATCCAGAGGTAGTCTCTTACATAAACCATCAAAAAGGTCCACGCTCACGTCAGCTGAATTTCTGGCACGCTGGATTCTCCTTGGGGCCCAGGGCAAGCTCCTGTCACTCAGGGCAGTTTATATCCCTGGATGCCCATATGTGGGAGCAGATTTACTATCCAGACAGAAAATACCAACGGGGGAGTGGAAACTCCACCCCGATGTAGTGGAACAAACCTGGGTGAGATTTTACAGGGCAGAAGTGGACCTCTTCGCCTCTTTTCAGACAGTGCAATGTCCCCTCTACTGGGAGTCACCCAGCCCCCCTTGGTCTGGACGCGATGGCGCATACATGGCCCAGAATGCGTCTGTATGCGTTTCCCCCGGTTTCTCTGCTCCCAGGAGTCTTGGCCAGAGTTCGCCAGCAAGGGTTTTGCCTCTTACTGATAGTGCCACGCTGGTTGAACAGGGTATGGTTCTCGGAAATAATGTCTCTCCTCGATGGCTCACCTTGGGCGATTCCAAACAGGAGGGACCTTCTCTTTCAGGCATAGGGGACAATATTTCATCCCCGGCCCGAGCTGTGGAACCTTCATGTTTGGCCCCTGTGGGGTACCAACTGAGGGACACAGGGCTTTCACCTAAGGTTATCGAGACCATTTTAAGTGCTAGGGCTCCCTCCACTTGGGACAAATCTGGGTGTGATTTTACAGGGCAGAAGTGGACCTCTTCGACTCTATGAACAACACAATGTCTCCTCTACTTCTCCCTGAGTCACACAGGTGCATAATGCAGGTGGAATGCAGGTGCATAATTTGTATAAATATAGTCTACTCCTCTCTCACCGTTGCTGGCATGTCAATGATTACCCCTACAAGTGCCAATGCTGGCACGCGTGCCATAGGTTGCCGACCCCTGTATTGCACAATAGCCAGCATCTACATGACTTTGGGTGACAGCCTAATCAGAAGCCACTTTTCAGATAGTTCTGCATCCCTGAATTCACAACGGTTATGACTTTTTTCACATCATGACATTTATCACTTTTATTGTGACTTTTTAATGCCAAAAAGCAGCAACATTTTGATGGTGTACTTTTACCTTTGCAGGAATGTGCCTGGCTATGCCAGAGTCAGCTCCAAGCCATGTCACAGCCACGCCAGATTCAGCTCCATGCCATTTCACAGCCATGCCTCAGCCTGCTCCATGCCATGTCACAGCCGAACCACAGTCTGCTCCATGCCATGTCTCAGCCAAACCCCTGACTGCTCCATGCCATGTCACAGCCAAGCTTCAGTCTGCTCCACGCCATGTTTCAGTCAAACCCCAGACTGCTCCATGTCACAAGCAACCTCTGCTCACTGGTCCAGGCCCACCTCTGCTCCACGGTCCAGGCCCGCCTCTGCACCATGGTCCAGGCCCACCTCCATCCCTACGACTCCACCTTGGCTCCACCCCTTGAGCCTCTCATGCCACCCCCTCCCCCCGAACTCTGCCTTGATCCCATGCCCTATGTCGCCACATCCCACCCCTCAAGATACCCCCCCCCCCCCAACTCCCTACAGAACACTGGACTTATATCATGTTTATTCTGTTTTTGTTTATGTGTTGGGGCGTCGGAAGCCGCCCATTAGAGGAGGGGATATGTCATGTTTATTCTGTTGGTTCCTGTTTAAGTGTCTTTTATTTTGAAAAGTTAGTCCTGTTCATGTCTTCAGGTCCTTCATTTTGAAATTTGTTCACTTCCTTGTTTAGTGATGTGATTATTCTGTTCCCATCTTCATGTTTCATGTGTTTTTTTCTCATTGGTTCCTTTGTTTATTAGTCTTTTCTTGTTATTGGTTCATGTTTCATTGTCTTGTTATATTGTTTTCAGTCTTGTATTTTCATTGGTCATCTTGTTAACTTGTTATGCATATTTTAGCCCTCATGTTTGCCAAGTCAAGATTTAGTCAAGTCATGTTTTGTTTGTGTCAAGTCTAGTTTAGTCATGTTCATGTTTATGTTTCATGTTTCTAGATCTCACTTTTGTTTAATAAACTGCACTTATGTTCGTCTGTCCATCATCATCGTCTTCATCCTTGCCAGCAACGTTACACCATTGCTTACTTATTTATTACTTATTTATTTGTGGTGGTTCTTATAAATTGAAACATGATTGTAAGTAACTTAATGATAAAAAAGAAGTAAAGTGATAACACAATTGCAACCATTTACTTAATTAATGAAACTTATATAACAAACATTTGTTTGTAACAAACAAACATTATAATTTATTTACACAGCAATAATTATAATAATAACGATGTCAACAATAATAATAGTACCAATAATATTAGGATTAATATGAATATAAAAAAATAAAACCCAACAAATTAGTTATTTTATAACCCAATTTATTGGGTAAAACTTGCTACTCAATGCATTGGGTTAAAATAACCCAACAATGGGCTGGTGCTATATCAACCCACCATTGGGCTATGTGTTGGGTCATTTTTAACCCAACTGATTTTAGTGAGTAGATAGGCAGAATAGTCTTGAAGTATTCTCAATGCACCAATTTTTGACAAACAAAGAACAGATGACAAAAAGGGTCTGTTTTTCCTCACCGATGCAGCATCTAATTGCTACATTATTTGCATTGAGGCAGTCCAATAATAAAAGAGGCATGGGGCATATCATGTCAGTTAGTATTCGTGTGGGCAAATATGGACAGGTGATTAGTAGGTTAACTATTTATTCATGCATAGTGGTGAATCACATTGCTGTATTGATAGCTGAGGGACAGCAGCCAGATTTATTTATAAAGGTTTATTTCTATTTCTAGGTATATTTTCAAACAGCGTTTAAACAGTGTTTATTTTGCCCCACAGTTTAACATGATTTTGTAAGAACAAAATCATCCTATATATATATATATATATATATATATATATATATATATATATATATAGTCTAATCAATAGGAAGACTTTTGATTTCAATACCAAAAACAACACAACTGGAGACATTAGCAAGCCTGTAATTTATATTACAATATTTAATTAAAAATACAGACAATCCGTTCACATTATACAGTACGTGACGAGGAGGATACACGCCCGGCACTTGGTTGTCTAATCAGCAGGAGGGAGATAGATAAGGGAAAAGCTGGGTACACCAGAGAGAGAGAGAGAGAGTCATGCGGTTGCTCTGTGTGTGTTGTTATGTTTCAGTTTATCTTGGTGTTTCATTAAAGTCTTGTTGTTTGTTACTCCAGTTCCCGCATCCTCCTTTCCCAGACAAACAGAGATCCTTCACACTGGTTCCGAAACCCGGGAAAGGAGGAAGGGCATGCTATCTGGGAGAACTCGCCGCTGCCGTTTGCCATGTGATGGAGGAGTCGCTGCCATTTGACAGGAGGAGGGAGAGGAGACGTTGCCATCCGTTATGGGACAGAGGAGTCACTGTCGTCCGCCAGGAGGCAGAGGAGTGGTTGTCGCCTGCCAGGGGGCGGAAGAGTGGCTGAGGACCGGCGTGCCCACAAGAGCCAAAGAAGAGCATTTTCTTTTCTCTCTCTCTCACTCTGTCTCTCCCGTTTGCACTTTCTCTCACCCCCTCCCTCCCTTCGTCTCTCTCAGACTTACAGGAGGCGGGGATGACCATCGGGGGGTTGGAGTAAGCCAGTCCGGATTGTGCCCCAGCCTGAATTGGGCAGTGGAGGAGTGTGGCGAGGAAGAGGGCGTGGATGGGCTGTGAGGATGCACGCCCGGCGCTGATTTGCCTAATCAGAGGGAGGGTTATAAGGGAAGAGCCAGGGACACCAGCGAGTGAGAGAGAGAGAGAGAGAGAGAGAGAGAGAGAGAGAGAAACGCATGTGGCCGCTCTGTGTGTCGTTATGTTTCAGTTTATGTTAGTGTTTCATTAAAGTCTTGTTGTTTGTTTCTCTGGTTCCTGCATCCTCCTTTCCCAGATGAACAGGGATCCTTCACATTCACATTGACATGTCTCCTCCTCTGGTTTTTCAACAAATCATACCCTGCAGGAAAACTATGGTAAAAAATAAAAAATGAATCATAATCATTCTGCCAAAATAAATATTACTACTTATTTTTTAATGGTTTCATTGCCTTGCAAAAATGAACCATGGTTAAACTATAGTAAAATAAATTTTATGGTAAGAACCATGGTTTTAAAAAGCAATGGTACATACATGTGCCATAAATTAACCATGGTGATTCTAAAGTAAATATAACCATGTTTTCTGGGAGAATGATTATGATTTGTATTGCCATAGTTTTGGCTTACCTGTATTACAGCAAATGTCATGGATAAAATACTGTATGTTTACTGTAGTAAAACTATGGTCAGACCTTATGCTGTTCTTGGCTATGTGCATAATCTTCCTCTCTGCATATCCATCCAAAGGATCCCAAAGTTAGAAACAAGTTTGTTGTTTCAGTAAAACCTTAATAGTTTTATGGGAAATTTGAATTGCAGAAGGAATCATTGCTTTTTGGTCTTGTCAGGCTTTGCAGAGAGGATGTTATTAAAATATAAATCACATTATTATTTTGGCCATAACAACAAACCTGCAGCTTGTGTGGATACAGTAATGATGACCTTAATGAGGTTGTAATTATACACTAAACCTCTTGATTGCTTTCTCTGACACTCTTCAATCATTTGTGACAGAACTTTTGCTCAAAAAAGAAAAAAATAAGCCATTGTCAATGTCAAAATCTTCTCTAGCTGTCAAGGGAGGACGTCACAGTTGTTAGGCAGGTTAGAGCCAGCACAAGATGACAGATTTGCAGTTGTTGTGGCGAGTTCTTTGGCAAACAAAACTGTTGTGGGTGTGCAAAAATTGATCGTGTGTTCCTGGCACTGTCACCCAAAACATGTCTTTTTCAACTCTGAACAGACTGACACAGAAAACATCTGTTTGCTTTTAAAACACACTCATTGCCTACTGAACACTGTGACACATGGGGGGATCCAGGACAGCAGAGCAACTCTGTGAGCCTTAGCGGGTTACTTCAGGTGTTTGCAGTGTCACGTGGTCCATTCTAATTATTCAGGCATAAATGGAGGAAATTAAGTCAGAATGAGGCTATGATGCACTGTGACTTCCTGTTTTGTTGTTTGTTTTTTCTGCCTTGGCTGCTATTCCTCTTTTCTAAATGCCCCATAACATTCTAAATTTGCACTTTTATGGCTTTAAATCCATTTCTACTACAATTGAAGCAATTTTTATACGAGTGTATTCCTAGAAATTGACAAAATGGACAGATATACACATTTGAAATTTTAAGTTTGCAAGCAAAGCAGGGCTCCAGACTGTGACTAAAATGTGACTTCGTTCAGTTTGCACTCTTATAGTCTCTGTGTTAGGGGCCACCTGGTAACAATAAAGACTAAGGAAATATTTTAAAAGAATTACAATTATATATATATATATATATATATATATATATATATATATATATATATATATATATATATATTTGGTGTGGCCATCTTTAAACACCCCCAATTCTCCTAGGTCATATGGACACAGTTTTTATTGGTTGTTGGCAGATAGCATGTTCCAATGTTCTAGGAGAATTTGCAACAGTTATTCTATCTATTTAGGCTGTCTCAATTGCTTCTGTCTCTTTATGTATTCTCAGACTGACACGATGTTCAGAGGGGGGCACTGTGGGTGCATTGCCATCACTTGCAGAGTGCCCGTTGTTCTTTCCTAATCTTTCTATTTGTAAAAGTAATGTTTCGGAGTCTAAAATGTATTTTTCCTATTGACACACTATAGCTGATGATATAAATAACCATCTTAAGACAAATGTTTTTTTAAACATCTTAAGTGCCTAAAACCTTTGCTCTTTATGCAAATATGAAAGGGGTGTAAACAAAAGACAATGCAAACTTACCTTCTACTTATACTGTTTATTAAACCTCCAATGAATTGGTTATCAGCTGTCTTCCTTTTCTTTTTCTTTCTATCTTGTTTCTGAACAGCAATCTAAATCGATCAATTTTGTGATTTGGCTTCTAAAAACAGCCATATGGCTCCTTAATGTTTCAGTTTAGTAGTAAGTAATTTTTTTTAAGTCTGGAGCCCTGCAAAGTATAAAAATATTTCTTACATAAGAGGATGAATGCAGGCTATTGAAAGATGTCGTTGGATTAAAGAGATATGGAAATGCAATAGGGGAAACAAAGAAAGCGAGAAAGAGAGGGAGGAAAAAGAGATATGAGGATTTTAAGATTGGATGCGGTCATTGGAAGAAAGCCAGGAATTCTTTGTCATTTCCTTTGACTCAGTGAGGATGGATCAATTCAGATGATAGTATTTATGGAAAATGTTTTTTTTTCTATTCAGGTGGCAAAAGCACATTTTTAGCAGGTAGCACCGTGCCTACTTGGTTTGCCTCAGGCGTACATGGGATTTGCTTTGCCGTAGATCATTTAATCTAGAGTTTTTTTTGCTGTGGACTAAAAATAGAGTCATGTACATTGCTGTTCTAGGTGGCATATTAATAAAAATTGGGGTACCATTCAGGATAGGATATAGAACTTTAAAAACACATTCACGTGTCATTTCATGTTTTAGTTGCAAAGCTTAGAATTTAGTTCTTTTTTAACATCTCAATTGATTTAATTGTCTGCAGTGATCAAAAATATCTGTGGATTATGCAATCCACATATTTTAGCTCTTTTAGTGTCAACAATTGTCTGCTTCATTTGTATTTTTACTTAATCAAGGATTTGATGGAGAAATATCGGAGAAATTGGTTGATACAGATGGAACGCTAAAATTACACACAAATTGTCGTCATTTAGTACGTTTACTTGCAATTTAAAGGTTTCATTTTAGTTTGATTTTAAACAATAATACTCCTTTCTAAAATGGCATGTAAATGCTTTAATCCGACTAAATTCATACCAGTCTGAATTTTGTGAAGTCGTACTAACACACCTAGATTATGTGATTGTAGCTGGGTTTTATCCAACATGTATAGCTACACTGTAATTGGACTATAACTGCCATAGCGTTGTACGCATGCTTTGAAAGACAGCATGACACACTACGTGTAATTGACTTGCTTATTTGGAATCCTTTCTTTAAATATTCGATTAAGCATTGTATCATGTTTACTCTCTCCTACAGTGCTTGCAGGTTCACCAACTGATCCCTAAATGGGGCACATAGCCTGGTCGGGGACTCAGGATAACGTGAGAGTAGCCTGGACTGAACTCCAGGCACGTTTCGCTGACAGAGACCGATTGAAAGGTCACCTAGCCTCTTGATGGAAGTGAGCGCAGTCAGGAGGGCAGTCTTTAAAGAGAGTGCCTTAAGCTCAGCTGACTCCAAAGGCTCAAAGGGGGCTCCCCGTAGACAGTGAAAGGACTGCAGAGAGGTCCCATGAGGGAATGAGGTGCCGTCTGAAGGGATTCAACCTCTTGGTGCCTCTCAGGAACCTGATCATCAGGTTGTGCTTAAGGACTTACCGTCCACTGTGCCGTGGTGAAGGGAGACAGCCATCCCTCCAACCTCTCCTGCAGGAAGGAATGCAACAGTCCGACTGCGCATTTCTGAGGGTCTTTGCGTAAGGAAGAACACCACTTAGTGAACAGACGCCACTTTAAGGCATACGGGCGACTCATAGAGGGAGCCCTAGCTTGAGTGATTGTGTCTACCATGGCGGGTGGTAGACCACTTAGGTCTTCCGCATCCCGTCCAGGGGCCAGAAATGGAGATTCCAGAGGTCTAGTCGTGATGGTGCACCTTCCCTGAGAAAGAAGGTCCATCCTCAGGGGAATTCGCCAGGGGGGGCTGACACAAGGACCTTGAGGTCTGAGAACCAAGTCTGGGTGAGCCAGTAGGATGCTACAAGGATGACCTGCTCCTCGTCCTCCCTGACCTTGCACAGGGTCACAGGCTCATTGGGGAAAATGCATAATTTCATAATGCAGGGGGACAGCTGTGTGCCAGCGCGTCTATACCGAGGGTGCATCGGTCAGCGCGTACCAAAGCAGGCCGTGGGAGCATTCCCAAGGAGCGAACAAGTCTATCTGCACTTGCCTGAATCGACTCCAAATGGAGGGTGGAGTCTCCACTCTCTACTGTGGGTAACCTATCATGGCAGTGCATCCGCTGCAGTGTTAATGTCGGGTTGTTAGTGGCTCACAGGAACCTGATGTGCTGCTGACTCCAGAGGAGGAGACGGCGGGCTAGTTGTGACATACAATGGGAGTGTAAACGATCTTGACCATAGAAATATGCCAGTGTTGCCGTGCAGCCGGAACCTCCGCAGGGGGAGCAGTATTGCCAACAACTCAAGGCAGTTGATGTACTAACGTAGCCGCGGGCCCGTGCATATATATATATATATATATATATATATATATATATGATGGTACTAATGCCTCTGCAGAACTCCTTGGTGTCATTCTGCTGCAGCCTCTGCTCCAGCTTATTCCTGTAATAATTTATAATAATTATTAATAAAAATATTGCATTTTATTTTTAGGTGCCTTTCAAGACGTGACACCTTAAGCACAGTATTGATTGATAATGAGAATACTGCAACTCAACCTAATGCAATTTAATCAAGAGTTTTATAGAGTCAATTAATGAAAGATGGTGTGAAAAATATTTTGTAACGTGTTATGACATGGTACAGTAGATACAAATGCAAAAAATGTTATGTTTAACTAATAAGACAAAAACCTAACATGAGAAGCTAATTTTATTAGCTGTGTGTATCAGTGTGTCAAAATCGTCCACAGGTACTGAAGCCACCGTAGACACTGTTGTGCAATCTGATGGATTGTGCTTGAGTACAACAGCATGCCGAAAGTGCTGTTGTTCTTTAAGATTTATAAAAGTGTGATCATTTTAAAACAAGTACATGACACTGCATCGCTTTGATTTTTCTTTGTGTTACCAACTCTCTTTCCTTATCTCTCTGATCTGTCACTTGTTGTATCTGGAATTTAATTTAGATAGATAATTTTAAATCTTAAGTTCATCTCAATACCAAAACGTACAATGTAAGAAGACATTCTGTGTATGATGTCAGGAGTATATCTCCCTGTAATTTTGTCCAATACTACATTAAATGAGATTAAATTTAATATGTTAATAAGCATGGTATGTTTGAACAAAAACTCAAAAATGAAACTTTTTTGAGTGTTTGAATATTAAGATCTGATCTGTGTGCCTGGACAAAATTCGATTATTGCTGTGATTTTGCCTTTAATTATATTAATAACAACCTAAAAAGGAAAGCTTTTATAATGAGTTTGAACATGAGGAAGTGATGCAAGTGCTAGGATGGATTTTTGGGGTGATTTTGCCTTTAATTTTTTTCATACACTGTAGAGTAAAATTTCTTGAAAATGGATACAACAACAGTCAGGGTCACTCTAATCTATAATCCTTTGAAAATGTGAGCAAACCTCTTAAGGAAAGCTTTTTATTGCCGGTTTAATATGGGACATGGTGTAAGTGCTAGGATGCACTTTGAATTTTGGGGTGATATTGCCTTTAATTTTCTCAATTGACTTTTAGGATTTACAATTCAAAGTGACAATGTGAGATCCTTGGCAGAAAAGTAACATTTATTATATGCAATATGTAAATGTAATGTTATGTAAATTTAGTACACTTTGGTTATAAATTATTTACCTGACCTATCCAAGAGTCTTCTAAACCAGTTACCTTTCACATAGGCTTAAATCATAAATATTAATAAACACAAGAACGTCACAAACACTTAATAAGTAAATATAGCAAGACTCGCTATCTTCTGCAATCAACAGGAGTCAGAAAGCACGTCTTTCCGTTCTTTCCGCAAATGACCGGTATTACTGCAATATGCGCGCACTCGGATTTAAATCGCGGCTGGCTTGACCGCAGTGATCAGCGCTCATATTTAAACTATAAACAAATGTATAACAGTACTTTAAAACATAAAAAATACCTTTATTGGTATTTGCCACTGCCAGCTCGAGAAGATGCTTATTGAAGTTTTTTTTCCCCCCTACTCAATCCGGCGCCATGATCCGCCAACGGTGAGGCACTCAAACTAGCACTTCTGTATATTACCATATTTTACACAGATATGTGGTGCAAAAGGGAGAGCGCGCAAAAACAGTGTTTGAGACTTGTAGCAGCAGACTCAATCAGTTGTAGATATGTACTTGTGTTGTGCTAGAAAAATATAAGAAAAATGTATATATTTGTGAGAAAATATTCTACAAGTGTACAACTCTCATTGGATGAATTCTCATACTGATTAGCAGATGAGCAAAATTGGTCAATGACATAAAAAGTTTTGATGCGGGTTTGTGAATGTGTTTTGCACCATGTTCACTGCAGCAACTGTATCAAAAAATTTGAGCGTATGCGTTTCTTAATTTGTGATTCGTAGAAAAGGATTTGTGCACCTGCAGTGAAGAATTTGAGAAGGTGTAACTGTTGTGTTAGTGGAAGAGAAAGAAATCTACAAGTTCCCGTCTGTCGCTCACTTCGACGTTGTGTCGAAGAAGCGACACTAGGGGTCTCTCTTGAGCGCCGAATATGCCTCTGATCTATGTAAAAAGCCCAATGAGAAGTTGGCAAATAGTATTTGCATACCCCGCCCCCGGACATACAGGTATAAAGGTGAGGAAATACTACAAGTTCATTCAGACATTTTCTTCGGAGCCGATGGTCGTGTATGCAGCCAGCTGCAAGTGACACACCAGAATCCTGCTTCTGTTCCTCTGACGCTCTGTATGCTGTTGGATCTACGGCGCACTTCAGTGGCTTTCTCCTTCTCTGAACGGCAGTGCAGTTTGCCCCTGGGTGCTTCGACAGCACAGAGTATTTGAAAGAGTTTATTAAAAGAGTAATTTTCTCTATAAAAGTGTTTATTTCTCGAAAACAGCAATACACAGCGGCGTTGAACGTCCTTTTCAGGACGCGTCTTTTTAAAGATGCCATTCCGCCCCTGTGTAGTTCCTGGATGCGGTAGAGTGCTCTCCTCTTCAGACGGCCACAGGCGTTGTCTCGTGTGGCTGGGCAGCGATCACACCGAGGCAGCATTTGTGGATGGTTCATGCTCTCACTGCAAGAACATGTCCATGGCAACGTTACGGTCACGGCTTGCTTTCAATAGAAAGCACGCCACTCCAGCCGCCCCCGTGTCACTCCTTCTTCCCACGGGATTGAGGACGATGCAGCTGGCGATGGAGGTGATTTGGGGAGGGCAGCAGGTGCAGCTCTGCCGGGCACGCCCCCTCGGACCACCCATCCCCTGGCAAGCTCGTTGACTCCCGTCCGTGCTCGAGGTAACAGCGGCTCGCCTCATGGCCAGTCTACCTATCCTCTGGAGCTCGAGGTGGATGAGCTCACCGCTGCATCGGATAGCGCGGTGTCTGACGCTGATACCTCCCCTGGGCTGCCGCCTTCGGGCCAGCATGCCCAGGTTGAGGCTGACACGCAGATGTCTGACATGCTTGCTCGGGCCGACGTCAGTGTGGGGTTGGATTGGAACCCTCTGTCCTCCCCACAACCATCGCGGTTGGATGACTGGTTCCTGGGGTCTGGGTGCCGCTCACAACCCCCCCCCCCACCCCCCGGTCCCGTTTTTCCCAGAGGTGCATAATGAGCTGACGTCTTCGTGGAGAGTCCCCCTCTCCACTCATCACAAGCCCTGCTTGTCCACTCTCGCTACCCTCGACGGCGGGGCGACCCACGGGTATACGGTGATTCCCCAGGTGGATAGGGCTGTTGCGCTCCATCTATGCCACGGAAACCCTACCACCTGGCGGGGTCGTCCTATACTACCTTCCAAGGCCTGTAGGACGACATCCTCGTTTACCTCCAAAGCCTACAGCGCTGCGGGACAGGCAGCTTCCACCTTGCACACCATGGCCATCCTGCAAGTCCACCAGTCCAAGGCGCTCAGGGATCTGCACGAGGGTAGCCCTGACCCTGACATGTTGCAGGAACTGCGCTCAGCGACCGACCTCACCCTGAGGGCCACGAAGGTCACGGTGCAGTCACTCGGGCAGGCGATGGCCACGCTTGTGGTCCAGGAACTTCATCTGTGGCTGAACTTGGACAAGATGCGTGAGGCCGACAAAGTTCGCTGCCTCAATGCACCCCTGTCCCAGTTTGGCCTCTTTGGCGACACCGTTGAGGACTTCGCCCAGCAGTTCTCCGTGGTGAAGAAGCAGACGGAGGCCAACTCTCACATCCTGCCCCGCTGCAAACCTGCTGCCATGGGTCCTGCCCCGTCTGCTAGCCGAGGGCGAAACACCCTGCTCTGACTCAACCCGGGCCCAGCTCTCAGCCCCAGAGTCGAGCACACCACAGGAAGCAGACGCCCCTCGTCTCCCGGACCCCCTCAAGGACCCGTAAGGCTCCCAGGCGCTCCTGAGACAGTCAACCCAGGGACCGAGACGTTAGCTCCGGAGATGGTAAGACCACTCCGTCCCCCGATGGAGGGCTGGGAGGAGAATCTTTTGTTCAATTTTAATTTGCCGCCCCGTGTGACGATCACCCCCGCCTGCCGCCGAACACTCAAACCCTGGACAGACCTCTGTTTTCTACGGGCAGGAGTACCCTTACAGCAGTTGTCCCGACGTGTCTTGGTCTCAACCAAAGCCTCCAGATTGGGTTGGGGTGCCGTGTGCAACAAGCATGCAGTAGCAGGGCATTGGAAAGGGCCCCACTGCGTTGGCACATTAACTGCCTGGAGTTGTTGACTGTCTTTTTTGCCCTGCGGAGGTTTCTCCCGTTAGTTCGAGACAAACATGTCCTGGTCAGCTCAGACAGCACCACTGTGGTAGCGTACATAAATCGCCAAGGTGACGTACGCTCCCTCCACATGTCACGACTCGCCCGTCATCTCCTCCTCTCCTCAAGTCGCTGCATGCCACTCACATCCCCGGCAACCTCAATGCGATAGCGGACGCGCTGTCACGACAACGCTTGCCTGTCGGAGTGTGGAGGCTTCACCCCCACTCGGTCCAGCTGATCTGGGAATGGTTTGGCAAGGCCCAGGTAGACCTGTTTGCCTCCCGAGAGACCTCCCACTGCCTGCTCTGGTACGCCCGTTCAGAGGCTCCCCTCAGGGAAGACACACTGGCACACAGCTGGCCGGTGGGGCTGCGCAAGTACGCATTTCCCCCAGTGAGCCTTCTTGCACAGGTGCTGTACAAGGTCAGGGAGGATGAGGAACAAGTCACCCTTGTGGCTCCTTATTGGCCCACCCGGGCCTGGTTCTCGGACCTCGTACTCCTCGCGACAGCCCCTCCCTGGCGAATTCCCCTGAGGAAGAACCTTCTTTCTCAGGGATGGGGCACGCTCTGGCATCCACACCCAGACCTTTGGAACCTCCACGTCTGGCCCCTGGATGGGACGCGTAAGATCTAGCTGGTCTACCACCCACAGTCGTAGCCACGATCAACCAAGCCAGAGCCCCCTCTACCAGGCAACTTTACGCCCTTAAATGGCATCTGTTCGTGAATTGGTGTTCTTCCCGGGCAGAAGACCCACAGAGGTGTGCAGTTAGGTCAGTGCACCTGTTCCTAAAGGAGAAGTTGGAGGGGAGGCTGTCCCCTTCCACCTTGAAGGTGTATGTTGCCGCTATCGCAGCTCACCATGACCCAGTAGACGGCAAGTCTCTGTGTAGGCATGACTTAATTATCAGGTTCCTAAGAGGCGCCCAGAGGTTAAATCCCTCCCGGCCAGGCCTGTTCCCTCCTGGAATCTCTCGTTGGTCCTTGTCGGTCTTCAGAGATCCCCCTTCAAGCCGCTAGAATCAGCTGGACTTCTGGGCCCTCTCTCTAAAGACGGCCCTGCTGATCGCGCTCGCCTCCATCAAGAGGGTCGAGGACCTGCAAGCGTACTCTGTTAACTTGCCTGGAATTTGGTCCGGCAGACACATATGTGATCCTAAGACCCCGACCGGGCTACGTGCCCAATGTTCCTACCACGCCCCTCAGAGACCAGGTAGTGAACCTGCAAGCGCTGCCCCGGGAGGAGGCAGACCCAGCCCCCCTCACTGTTGTGTCCGGTACATGCCTTGTGTACCTACCTGGACCGCACTCAGAATTTTAGGTGCTTTGAGCAGCTCTTTGTCTGCTTTGGGGGACAGCGGAAAGGGAATGCTGTCTCCAAACAGAGGCTTTCCCACTGGGTGGTGGATGCCATCCTGCTGGCTTATCACACCCAGGCTGTGCCACCACCCCTATGGGTTTGAGCACACTCTACAAGGAGTACGGCATCCTTGTGGGCACTGGCTAGGGGTGCCTCACTAGCAGACATTTGTAGGGCAGCGGGTTGGGCAACACCTAACACCTTTGCGAGATTTTACAATCTCAGGGTTGAGTCAGTCTTATCCAGTGTTTTCTCAGGTCCGAGCCTTTAGAACTCGGTACACACCGACTGTCTGACCGGGTGAATCACTTGCGTCCAGCACCCTTTCCCTCAGCCAAGGTAAAACAGTGCGCCTTCTTTCCCAGGAGATCCCTTCAGGTCCCTGGTCGATTCCTCCCTAGCCCTTTTGGGTCCGCAGTTCAGCGGAGGAACTTGCCGACCCTGTCCACTACGGGTACCCCAGGCTACCTTGTACTGAAATAGGTGCTCCACAGGTCAGGCCTCCTACGCGGACTCCTCCTGTGTGTATTTCCGTGGTACGGTCACCTTACGAGGTGACCCGCGTCTCCCTTAGACAGTTTTCGCTGCCCTCCGGTCGCAGAAACTCCCCCCTCCTCGAGGCTGGATCTACCACCATGCCATTCTTCCCACATGTGACCGAAGAGGCCATGTGATGTATTTCGCCACCTTACCTCCCCTTTTTCGGGCAGGTGTGGCCTCCGCAGTGTCTTTTCCCCCTGAAAGAATAGGAAACTGGTAAGACCCCCTTCCCATGATGCGGTAAGGGCCCCAGCTGCTCTTGCTCTATGCCGAGAAACATAGAGAGAAAAGAGGCCCAGCCAGGCTTGGCCCGTTCCCAGGTTGGCAAGTGTCGCCTTGTTCCCCTCTAGGGTAACCAAAAGGATTCCGACGACTTTTTTGGGGCATTGGGGAAGGGTACGTGCAGTCTGAAACACAGTTGGTCTCTTGTGCATGTGAAATACCTGCCCGCTCCTGTGTCAGCTGTACACATACACGTCTCAGTGCATGGCGTGATTTAAAGTGGACCCCTAGTATCGCTTCTTTGACACAACGTCGAAGTGAGCGACAGATGGGGAATGTCTCGGTTACGTATGTAACCTCCATTCCCTGATGGAGGGAACAAGACATCGTGTCCTCCCAGCCACATCGCTGAGCCGAGCCTCTGAGGTGGCCGGACACTCCCGGCTCCTCAGAAAAATCCTGAAGGAACTTGTAGTATTTCCTCGCCTTTATACCCGTATGTCCGGGGGCGGGGTATGCAAATACTGTTTGCCAACTTCTCATTGGCCTTTTTTCATAGATCAGAGGCATATTCGGCGCTCAAGAGAGACCCCTAGTGTCGCTTCTTCGACACGACGTCTCGTTCCCTCCATCAGGGTACGGAGGTTACATACGTAACCGAGACGTTTCTACAACTCTTAAAACATTGTTTTCTGTGACTTCAAATTTACTGATACACATGTGTGGCTAATCTCTACAACTACAAATTCCACTGTCACAGGCTTTCAGTTGATTTGCACCAAAAATACCTTCATAAGATAGACAGGTTGATGGGCATCCTTTCTGTTGAACACACATGTTAGTTCAATAGAATTATCAAAAGTCATCCCACATAGGTCCATGAAATATGTTTTCGGATGCAAAAGCGATGTGTTCTTTGATAAGCATTACAAGAGCAGATGTTTGCAGGAGTGAGAGCGAGAGAGTTGGTGTAAGGTGGAGACAGAGACTGGATTTGATCTCTGCCTTGTTGTAATCCTATAAAAGTCAATATATTAGAGTCCAGACACTTCTCAGTCATAAATCATTCATTCACTGACTCTCTCTATCTCTCTCTCTCTCTCTCAAACACACACACACACACACACACACACACACACACACACACACACACACACACACACTCACTTCACTATTGATGAAATTATGAAGAAATGGCCACCATGGTGATAAAGAAAAGTAGAACAGAGAGGGCTAGAGCGAAAAAGGACAGAACTAATCTTGAGAAAAAGGTTTAGAGGGAAAATCTGGTAATCTTCCAGGCTTTACAATAAATCTATATTGTATGAGTGTGTACTTGAGCATTGTTTTTGAGGGAATTTTTTTTTTTTTGCAGCCGTTAAGGCAATGGGTGTATCTTCATTGGGAATGCAGATTCCTTTGATCCTAAACGATCTTCTTTCAGATGGTCTAAACCTTCTGAATTTATGATTTCTCCTGTGGCGCATCATTTAAATTCCATTGAAAATTCAGAGCCTTTATATTAGTGATCATCTTAGACACCAGACAGTCTGCATCTATTAACATTGATGAGTTCAAACTGGTCAGTATTTCCTTTCTAATTAGCAACATCGATGGTCGATGTGTGTGTATGTATGAGTGGGATGTGTCATTAGATGATCTTGGCTATTCATCTTTCTTTTATTCAAGTGTTCCTATAATTAACACTAGCTTACATAATGAATTAGCTGTCAGGCATCTGAATCCAGCTGGAGAATTTTCTCTTGAGGCATGTATAAAAGAGTGGCAGCTTTCGGTAAGACTATTGGTAAACAAGAGTTATCTTTTTTAATGAGGGTGAACAAACAATAATCCATAAGTGTCTTCAAGGGGTTCAACATGTAAGGTGAAAAAAGATTGTGCATATGGTGTTTCTAACAATAGATGTTACACATTGTAATTTTTATCATAATTTATACTTTGCGTGTTAATCTCGATTGGCGGGTGTGAGAAAAGCGTCCACTCCGCCACGAGTTAAGTGCGTACCAGAGCACTAGTGAGGAAGGTAATGGTGAGATGTTCACTAGTGAAGATGGCGAATGGTTTGGTGAGGGAACTGAAGCTAAACAAACTGAAAAGGCCAAAACCGTGAGAGTAGTAGAACAGTCTGTGAATGGAGCATGTGAGAGTGTGAATAATGAAGTTGAGAAACAAGGAAATGTGGTAGAAAATGAAAATCAGTCTGTAGAAATTCAAAACACTGTTGCTGAAGCTGGTTTGAGTGTGAGGTTTAGAACACAGATGGAAATGAGATGCTTCATGACAATGTGCCATTTATATCAAACACACTAACAGTCATGGTACAGGAGGATATGAAATGAGAGATGAGGACACACTTTCTTTGGTGTCAGGAGTCTCTGAAATTGGGTCTCAGGAAGAGGAAGTTCAGCTTTATTCTCTGCAAGCGATTAATGATTTCCAAGATGAGACATCTGTAAAAACTGAAGACAATCCTCAGATATCACAGTCTTCAAAGACATCATTCATCTGTTATGGATATCATGAGCATGGGCTTGGGATTACTTTAGTAAACCTTTGTTAGTCAACACCATTCTCCACTGCATCCACAGATGCAAGTTAAGACTTTACTGTGCAAAGCAGAAGCCCTACGTCAACACTGTCCAGAAGCTCTGCCGACTTCTCTGGGCTCGGTCTCATCTTAGATGGAAAGTAGAACAGTGGAACTGTGTTTTTTTTTGGTCCGATGAGAAAAACACAGCCATCGGACCAAAGAGAAAAAGGTACATTCAAGCTGTTAATAGCATCAGGTCCAAAAGCCAGTGTCTGTACTGACCAGGGGTTTGTCAGTGCCCATGGCATGGGTAACTCACACATCTGTGAGGGCACCATTAATGCAGACAGATATGTAAAATTTTTGGAGAAGCATATACTGCCAAATAGCACCAGTTTTTCAAGGGATGTCCCGGAATTTTCACCAGGACAACTTCAAACCACATACTGGCCGATTAATCAGAGAGTGTGGTACTAGATTGGCCTGCCTGCAGTGGCACATTATGAAGTGCATTAGATGGCAATGAAGACTCAATGCAATTGTGCAGCTGAAGACCTGCATAATGGATGAAGGGGGGGAAATTCCACTTTTTAAACTTAACAAACTTGTGTCTTCAGTGCCTAAATGCTTAAGTGTTATTAGAAGAAATTGTGATGTTTCACAGTAGCAAACACTCGACTATCCCAACTTTTTTTGAGTGTGTTGCAATCATCTGATTTGAAATAACTGTACATAAAAAAACAATGAAGTTCACAATGTAAATCATCATATAATGTTTAGTTTAGTAGTGCTTTCAATGTAGCATTGGGTGAATATAATTTAATATATAATTTACACTTTAATATAAAAACAAATTTGTTTTTATTAGCATTTTTCATACTGTCCAAACTTTTTCAGAATTGAGATTGTATGATGGAATTGTCAGCCTATGCAAATGACATAATGGTATTTATAAATGGGAAAGAGGATGTAAATAATCCGACAAAGAACCTAGATGTCTATTAGTAGGCATCCTCTCTTAAAGTCATTTGGAACAAATGCATAGGGTATGCAATAGGTCAGTGGTTAACTGAAGAATTACTGGGAGGTTTAAATTGGGTTAGAGAATGCTTAAAAGCCTTGGTTGTGTTTTTAGGTACATCTAGTTTTCATGAGAAAAATTTGGAAGGAGTGCTGGATAGGGTGATTGCCTGATTGTCTCTGTGTAAATAACTGTTACCACTATTATCTTACAGGGTGAGGGTCTTGGTTGCAAATAAATTGGTTCTCTCCACATTGTGGTTTTTATATATAAAAAGTTTGGTGAATTTCTTTTGGAGTGGGAAATACTGGGCTCATTCTGCACAACTCTACCTGCTTACTCATGAGGGAGGGCAGGTATTGGTGAGTTTAAGGAGCAGATTTCCAGACACTTCTCTATAGTACTGATTTGACATGGACACAGACAGCAGGTTCATTTTTGTGAAGAGCAGGGGTTTTCAACTATGATGTACATCTTTATTGAGTACAACTTCAAGAGGTGGGCCTGAAGGAACCATTGTTCCATAACCCTATAATTTATAGCACATTGTTTCATTGTTGATGAACAGGTCATTTTAAATATTTAAAACATACTGAATTTGAAAAATGCATGTATTTAAATTGTAATCTGTTTTCATATTTGTTTTTAAATTAAGAACCGTATACTAATCTAAATGTGTGAAAGATGTTAATGTCTAAGATAAATTGTCTTAATGAAGAAAGGTTGTCTCTTCTCATCTCGTGAGATGTAGGAGAGTTATAAATATATCTATATTTCAAGTTTGTGTTAATTAGATCTTTGGTTTCGTTGTTTTATATTAATTGGCGAGTGTGAGAATGGTGCCGCTCCCAGTTGAGCATGCGCCATCTCCTTCACTCTGCCATTGAATTAGGTGCATGCCGGAAGAGGGAGTCATGGTGGAAAGTGTGATGTTAGCAGTGGGAGAACAAATCGGTTGTGAAAATATATCTTCGGCATCAAGGATGAACAAAGCGGAAGTGATCTTTCTAAAAGAGGATCATTTTGTTGCACAACTTATCGAAAGTGGTGTCGTGATTAATGGAGATTTTTGTCCAATCTTTCCGTTGGCTATATTAACATCTAAGGTAATTATCTCGAATGTGCCACAGTTTATCGCTTATCGTTTTATTGCCAGCCCGATAAAAGCCATATCACTGTAAAAGTTTGGAACTAAAACATGTTATGTCCTTTTGATGACAAGTTTTCAAGTTTTTAAAAGAGCCAATGCTGGATATATCGTTTCAGGTCATGGATGAAGGTAAGTCTTTTATGATTTATGCTTCAACTGTTGGATTGAAATGTTTTGAATGTGGTGATTTTGGTCACAAACAGTTTGCTTGTCCTCATAAAGTTCAAGTGAACACTATTGAGTAGAATAATGTTGATGCGGTAGAACAAGAAGAGAATGAGTTGGCTGGAGAAAATACTCAAATTGAACAAACTGAAACAGTAACTGAGCAAGCTAAAGCTGAAGTACATGAGTGTGATAATGAAGGAATTGAGGGTGTGGTACAAGATGAAAATCAGTCTGTAGAAGTGCAAGATATTATTAATTTTGAGTTCTGAGATTGCGAGTACAAGTGGAGTTGAGATGCTTAAGTATGAGAAAATGCAAAATTCTGTGGTAGGCCTACTAGAAGATGAAAATTACGCAGAAATTAGGGATGATGATACATTCTCTAAAATGTCAGCTGTTTCTGAAACAGGATCTCAGATGGAAGACAGCAATCTTTATTCTCTCCGGGAGATAAATGATTTTCTGGATGAGACATTTGGATGAGCGGTAAAAATTGGAGTTTATTTTTCCGGACACTGAAAAATTTGTGAAATTGGTGGTCAAATTGCAGTGTATTGATGGACTAGATGAATTGAATGAAAAAAAAGAGTTTTCGATTGAGGAAACTGCTTAAAAAACTAAGAAAGCGTAAAGTCTCGTCTTCAACCAAATAGGAAAATGAGTCCGATGTACTGGGGTTTTTTTCTGTCCTATCTTTTCTGCTATTTACTGTCTCTTTTTTACTAGGAATATTGATATAGTAATGTTACAAAAGACTCATTCTGATAGGTCTAATGAAATAGAATGGGGTTTATGGTGGAGGGGAAGTATGCACACAGTCATGGGTCAAATACAAGTTGCTGCTGTTGCTGTTCTATTTTCAAAAATATTAACTGTTGATATTTAAAAAAATGAAGAAGTAGTTACTGGAAGAGCATTATTTGTCCATGCAGAAGTTGAAGGAATAACATTTTTATTTATCAATGTTTATGCACCAAATGTTGGTTCAGAGAGAGTTGAACTATTTTTGAATATTAAGAGGCACATTTCGACCTATGATAAAAATGTTTGTATCGTTATGGCTGGAGACTGGAACTGTACTGTAGATTTTAAGGTTGATAGAAATAACGAAGAACCTCATTTTCAATCAGCTGTAGTACTTTCTAAGGTGATTCAAGAACATTATTTTTGTGATGTTTGGAGAAATAGGAATAAAGGAATAAAACAATATACATTTATCAAAATAAGTAATAATGAAGTTAAAGGGGCTAGGTTATACAGGTTTTATACAAGCAAGTCTTTCAATACTAGAGTGATGGATGCTGCTATCATTCCTAGTGGTTTCTCTGATCACCATATGGTAACTATATATGTAAATAAAAAAACGACTTTTAGATCACAGTATTATTGACATTTAATAAGAAATTATTATGTAATATTTTGTGTTTTACTCATCTTTGGGAAAAGGTTACAGAAAAAGAATTATGAGACTAAAAGTCATTGGTGGGAGGTTGGAAAGGTGCATATTAAAATTTTCTGTCAAAGTTATGATTCTAAAATTTCACTTAAAGTTACAGATACAGTTCAAAATTTGCAATGTGAAATAGGAGAAATGGAAAAGCTGTTGATGGACAATGCACTTATTTCTTTAAATTGGAGCGAAATGCGGTGCAACATAATCCTATGCTTTATTTAAAATGTCCAGATGGAATTATTACGGACAATCTAAGTGAAATGCGAAAACTTGCAGTTGATTTTTATTCTGGACTTTTTAGTGCGGGACAGCGTGAGGAAGAGAATTCTGCTGACCTTATTCAAGAACGTCCTAAGTTGCAACCTAAACAGAAAGAAACTTTTGATTGTGAGATTACTTTAGGAGAGCTCACAGATGCAGTCAAACAACTTTCAGTGGGACGTTCACCTGGGATTGATGGAATAACCACAGAGTTCTATCATCATTTCTGGAATATTTTGGGACAAAATTTTTATGAAGTAGCAAAAGAGTGTTTTGAAAATGGTTGTCTTCCAAGCAGCTGTAGATGAGCAGTATTATCCCTGTTACCTAAAAATGGTGATTTAGGTTTTTTGAAGAATTGGAGGCCTGTTTCTCTTTTATGTAAGGATTATACAATTTTGACCAAATGTTTAGCAAACAGGTTGAAACGATATCTGGACATAATTATTCATAGTGATCAGACTTATTGTGCACCCGAGCGATCTATTATGGATAATCTGTTTCTTTTAAGAGATGCTATTGATTTGAGTTTTAAAGAAAATATTAATATGGGTTTTCTATCAATAGACCAAGAAAAAGCCTTTGATAGAGTGGACCATGGGTATCTTTTCAAAGTTTTGAGTGCTTTTGGATTTGGTGACAAGTTTATTTCTTGGATAAAACTGTTATATTGTGATGTTTCTGTTTTGGTGAATGTGGGAGGAGGGTTGAATGCCTCAATCCCTGTAAAAAGAGAAATCAGGCAAGGGTGCCCACTTTCTGGTCAATTATATATCATTGCCATTGAACCATTATTAAGAAGAATCAGAAGAGCTCTTAAAGGGTTTTTAATACCAAATGATTCTAATTGTAATAGAATGGTGTTATCTGCTTATGCTAATGATATAACAGTGTTTTTAAATGGACAAGAAGATGTGAACAATCTTACAAAAAGCATAGAGGTATATGAAAAGGCATCCACTTCAAAGGTAAAAAGAGTGAAGGATATGCAGCGGGTCAATGGGTAAATCAAAAGCTTCCAGAGTTAACAGCTGGATTAAAGTGGGGCAGAGAATATTTAAAGGCCCTGGGTTTCTTTCTGGGTTCTTCTAAGTTTCAGGAGAAAAATTGGGAGGGACTGCTGGAGATGGTGGTGGCCCGATTGTCTCAATGGCAATGGCTGTTACTACAACTATCTTATAAGTGGCTGCTTCCACGTTATGGCATAGGCTAATGGTGGTTGAACCGCCAGAAAAATTGGTGACTTCTATACAAAGGACACTAGTAGATTTCTTCAGGAACGGTAAACACTGGATTCGGGCTGCACAACTTTATTTGCCTCCTTGTGAAGGAGGACAAGGCTTGATAGACATTAAGAGCAGAATTCAAGCTATCAGACTGATTTCAGCACAAAAAATTCTGTGTAGGAAAGAACTGACATGGACCAGTACAGCAGGTGCAATTCTGCGAAGAGTTGAGGGGTTGAACTACATCTTTTCTGGATACAAATTCAAGAGATGGACCTGACAAAGACTTCATCCTTTTATAAATCAGTGTTACAGGCATGGGATAAAACTTTCGAAATTAAAAGAGTTTTTGAGATTCCTAAAAACTGGGTGATGGAGGAACCACTTTTTCATAATCCAGTGGTTCATGGTACACTGATGACTTCTAGGAGTGTACAGGAGAATATGTTGAGAAGAAACTGCACAAAGCTGAAGGATTTGGTCAATCCAGATGGCTGGAAGTCAGTGGAGGATATAATGTATTTGATGGGACTGCGATCTCCACGTCTCGTCATATCATCTTTTATACCATCAATAATATCTTTTAGAAGAAATACGCTCCTTTTTGCCGTGTTTTTACAGAGAAGTTATCCAAAGAAAAGATCTGAAGGAACAGACTGATGTTATCCCTCAAAAGCTGTTAATTTGTTCTACTCATAACAACAGTATGTTGGAAGACCATCATATAGAGGATTCTGACACTTCTGAGACATGGGCAATTGAGGAAATGTCTAAAAAGGTATTCTATAACCTATGAGTCAAGACTGTTCATAAAGAGACACTGAACGAACAGCAGCCATTGTGGTGGACAAGGTGCTTTGGGCTAACTTTCCCCTTGAGAGATCAGTGGAGGTCCCTGTATAAGTTTCCAATAGAGAAGCGAACTGCAGATTTGCATTGGAGACTTATTCACAGGGCAATATCTACAAACAGATATGTGGCTCACCTCAAATCAAATCAAATCAAAATCAAATCAAATCACTTTATTGTCACACTACTGTGTACACGAGTGCAACAGTAGGTGAAATTCTTGTGTGCAGTTCCGAGTAACATAGCAGTCATGACAGTGACGAGACATAAACCACTTTACAATAAACAACATATTTACACAAAACAATTTACATAACAAATGTACACATACTTACACAACAATTTACATAACAAATGTACACAATACACACAATGTAGAATACACATACACTAGATACGGGTATAAATATATATAAACACTAATTGAATTGGGAGAATATATTGACAGAGTGATGATTAATAAAGTGCAGTGCTGATTGTTGATCGTGAGAGATCATGTGTTCAAAAGTCTTATTGCTTGTGGGAAGAAGCTGTCATGTAGTCGGGTGGTGCGGGTCCTGATGCTGCGATACCGCCTGCCTGATGGAAGCAGTGAGAGCAGCCCATGACTCGGGTGACTGGAGTCTCTGATGATCCTCCGAGCTTTTTTCACACACCGTCTGTTATATATATCCTGGAGGGAGGGAAGCTCACCTCCGATGATGTTTCTGGCAGTTCGCACCACCCGTTGCAGGTCTTTGCGGTTGTGGGCGGTGCTATTGCCGTACCAGGCGGTGATGCAGCCAGTCAGGATGCTCTCTACAGTACTGGTGTAGAACCGTGTGAGGATGTGGTGGTTCATTCCGAACTTCCTCAGCCGTCTCAGGAAGAAGAGGCGCTGGTGAGCCTTCTTCACAACGGCCTCAGTGTGGACGGACCATGTGAGTTCCTCAGTAATGTGGGCACCAAGGAACTTGAAGCTGCTGACTCTCTCCACCGGTGCTCCATTAATGGTGATGGGGCTGTGTTCTCTGTCTTTCTTCCTGAAGTCCACCACAAGCTCCTTGGTTTTACTGACGTTGAGGGAGAGGTTGTGCTCCTGACACCAGCGTGTCAGAGTGTGCACCTCCTCTCTGTAGGCCGTTTCATCATTGTTAGTGATCAGACCTACAACCGTCGTATCGTCAGCAAACTTAATGATGGCATTGGAGCTATGTGTTGCCACACAGTCATGTGTGTACAGGGAATACAGGAGTGGGCTGAGAACACAGCCCTGCGGGGCTCCAGTGTTGAGGGTCAGTGATGAGGAGATGTTGCTGCCCATTCTAACCACCTGAGGTCTGCCTGACAGGAAATCCAGGATCCAGCTGCACAGCGAGCTGTTTAAGCCCAGAGCCCGGAGTTTCTCATCAAGCTTGGAGGGCACTATGGTGTTGAATGCTGAGCTGTAGTCTACAAACAGCATTCTCACATACGTGTTCCTTTTTTCCAGGTAGGAAAGAGCAGTGTGTATTGTAGATGCAATGGCATCATCAGTGGAGCGGTTGTTGCGGTAGGCAAACTGCAATGGGTCCAAAGAGGTGGGCAGAACAGAGCAGATGTGATCTCTGATCAACCTCTCAAAGCATTTGCTGATGATGGGGGTGAGGGCAACAGGACGCCAGTCATTTAAGCAAGTGATTTTTGATTGCTTCGGTACAGGCACAATGGTTGATGTTTTGAAGCATGTGGGGACTACAGACAGGGATAGGGACAAGTTGAAAATGTCCGTAAAAACACCAGCCAGTTGGTTCGCGCATGCTCTGATGACGCGGCCCGGAATGCCGTCTGGACCCGCGGCTTTACGGATGTTCACCCGTCGAAAGGATCGGGTTACATCCGCAACAGAGACGGAGAGTGAACCATCATCTGTAGTATCGGCTGCGAGTGCTCTCTCTGTGAGGGCGGTGTTGTTGTCCTCGAAACGAGCATAAAATGTATTAAGCTCGTCCGGGAGAGAGGCAGCGGTGTTCATGGCGGAGTTTTTATTCCGTTTATAGTCCGTGATGGTGTTAATTCCCTGCCACATACTTCTGGAGTCAGTGGTGTTAAACTGTTCTTCAATTTTGTGCCTGTACTGGCGTTTGGCTGCACGGATGGAGTTACGGAGGGCATAACTGGCTTGTTTACGCTCCTCCGCGTTCCCGGAATTAAAAGCGGTGGTCCGCGCAGTAAGTGCCGCGCGAACATCGCCGTTAACCCATGGTTTCTGGTTGGGGTAGATCCATATATTTTTTGTCGGAACAACGTCCTCTACGCACTTTCTGATGAAACACGTTACGCTATCAGCGTAAACCTCGATGTCGTCATCGGAGGCAGACCGGAACATCTCCCAGTCCGCGTGATCAAAACAGTCCTGTAGCGCAGAGTCTGATTGGTCCAACCAGCACTGGATCATTCTGAGGGCGGGTGCTTCCCGTTTCAGTTTCTGCCTGTAAGCGGGCAGAAGCAGAACGGAAGAGTGGTCAGATTTGCCAAATGGTGGGCGGGGGAGGGATTTGTAGCCATCCCGGAAAGGAGAATAGCAATGTATTTTGGTATTTTGGTGCTATTGTTTTGAAGTTGGCTTTGTTGAAGTCCCCGGCAACAATGAACGCGGCCTCAGGGTGCGCAGTTTCCTGCTGACTTATACTGCCATACAGTTCCCTAAGTGCCCGGTCTGTGTCGGCTTGTGGGGGGATGTACACAGCAGTGATAATGACCGCTGTGAATTCCCTCGGTAGCCAGAATGGTCGACACAGAAGCATGAGAAATTCCAGATCAGGAGAGCAGAAAGACCTGATAAAATGTATATTCCTCTGATCACACCATGATTTGTTGATCATAAAACATACACCTCCACCTCTGCTTTTACCTGAGAGGTCTTTCGCTCTGTCCGCTCGGTGCACGGAGAAACCCGTGGGTTCGATGGCCGAGTCTGGAATCTCCGCGGACATCCAGGTTTCCGTAAGACAGATAACACAGCATTCTCTCGTCTCTCGTTGGAAAGAGATCCGCGCTCTCAGCTTGCAGAGCTTGTTGTCCAGAGACTGAAAATTTGCCAGTAGTATACTGGGTAGCGGGGGGCGATTTGCGCGACGTCTTAATCTGATGAGAACGCCGGCTCTTTTTCCCCTTTTCCGTCTGCGTTTCCGCGGCCGGGCAGCCCAAACAAAGGGATCCGCTGGCGTGTTTGTAAACCGCGGGTCGGCATTGAGGAATGTGAGTCCGGTTTTCGGTGTGTGATTGCCGAACCAATGTCCAAAAGCGTTTGTCTGTCGTACACAATAAGGCAGACAACATCCAAGACAAAAAAACACAGAACTGTAAACAAAACAAACAATAAACTGCAGTGTTTTTACGGAGCTCGCGACGCAGCAGCCATACTCGGCGCCATCTTGAGACCAAATCCAGCAGTAAGTGGGGAGTGTGGGTTCTGCAGCAAAGACGAAACTGTGGAACACTTATTTTTGAATTGTAAATGATTGGAGGAGCTTTTTAGAGTTTTGACTGAATGGTTTAGAGGATTTGGTGAAACTTTTTCTGAATGTACTTTTATAGGAGGTGTAAAGTATAGAATGTCAAACAAGACAATTTTGTGTCTCCTGAACTATGTTATGGGTATAGCAAAATTAGCAATTTGGAAGACCAGAAAAAAATTATTTCTGGGTTTAACTGGAGTGGATCCAGAGAGAATGTTGAAGGGGTTAATTGCAAATAGATTAAAAGTTTAGTTTGCTTATTATGACTTGGTAGGAGACTTAATTACTTTTGAAGAAAAGTGGTGTGCAAGAGAAGTTTTATGTTGTATTCTGAGAACTTATTTTGAATTTTTAAAAGAATGTCTTTTTTTAAAAAATACTAAATGTTTAAGAGGTAATGTGATATGAATAAGGAATTTATTTAATGGACAATGATGCATTGAAGGAGAATTTTATTAAATAAAGATGTGTTAAAATACTTACTTTTCACAAATTGTGTCATCTCATGTCTTCTCTTCTTGTCTCATCTTTTCCTGTTCTCTTCTCGTCATTTCTGGTTTCGTTCCTTCTCATTTATGTTGTGCTTTTTCTTGTCTCTTATCTCATTTCTTCTCTTCTCTTAAAAATATTGAAATAATGAGAAGATAGGCTTTGGTCAGTGAGGGATTTTTAAGTTTACATCTAAGAACTTATTGAAGTTAATTACATTTTTTATAAGGATGTTTTGAAATGTTGAAACTGTATCATACAGATTTTTGTAATTAACTATTAAACAGAAGTGACTCACTGTAGGATCGAAATTGAGTCGTCTTTAAAAGTAATATTTACACACACACAAAAAAAAGAAGAAGATATATATATATATATATCATTGTATTTCAGAGTAAAATTAACATCAGCAAATTTAGCATTATTCTTTTCGTTTTCTCTCAGGTAATTCTTGTTATGATAGGTTTGTTGTTCTGTGTTCTGCCAGGTCCAGTAGTTTGTGTTTTTGGGGCCAGATCCTCATTCTGTAGGTCTTTTGCTTGTATAAATCATTCCTCCTTTCACTCATCTCCCCTCATCCTCCTCTACTTACAGTATTTCCCCCCTCTCTCCTAAAATGAATAATTAGTTACTTCACCACTTTAATTAAGAGTCCAGGTCCATCTGGAGACAGCTAGTGCTCAAGTCATTTTTAATTATTTAGTCTAGTTTAAGCTGCTTCGTTCCTGTACCATTAAAAAGAAGAGCAGTTAAAATGTCTCCACTGACCTTTGGGTGACCCTTTAATGTCTATATGGTCTTGATTTAGTTTGAGATCAGTCTGCTTTTGACAGGTAATGTCTAAAATATGGATCCAGAAAAATTATTCGGGGTCAGCCACTGCAGTCAGGACAATAGAATGTGCTTTGGCATTCTTTAAAGAAATCACTGGAACTGACTTTAAAGACTCAAAACTCCTTAGCGCTGCAGAAACTGAGAACTGATCTATTAGAATATCTGCAGTTAGTACTATAAAACTCTCTTGCACATCTGAGCTAAAAAATATGATGGCCCCAATGTAGAGGTGCTGGGAATTCAGCATTCAGATAATGAATTACCAGCCTTAAAATTAGTTACATACCATACTGGCAAAGCTATAAATAAACAAAACTCAGTCTCAGGCTTGAGTGTAGTTAACACTGGAACAAAAGTCCCACTAATGAGCCTAAGAGTAAATCATATAACTCTTTGTTTTGATTGAAGCATGCCCCATATTATCATAAGCTGTATAAAAACCTCACAGCAGATAAAGTGTTTTTGTTTATTTAAATAGTTATTTGCCAAAAGGACAGATTTTGCTTCAAAGATTTTTCAACCTGAATCTGAATTTCCATCAAACCTGTTTGAGGTATATTTTCCCTTGCAAAAGCTGCGTTTGTGTAAACTAAAAACAGTTTGCAAAAAATAGTTGCCAGAAGTTTGCAGCTTATCACTGGCAGTGGTGAACTTTTATCAAACTTTTGGCCAACACTGGCAAAGAGTTATTTGGCAAGACTTTGGAAAATATTTGGCTTTCAAACAGTTATGTCTAGTGTTAGGAACCAAGAAATGTAATCGCAGCATAGTTATAGCGGGAAGACTAGCAGCTGTACATCATCGCACCATTAGCTAGGTAACTCCTAGCCAATCACATGTAAGCCATTGCTTTATAAGTCACAATCTATCACATTGCTGTTTCAGTGTGATAACTTGGCAACCTCCACCACCCCACAACCACCAGTTGAGTCCCATCCTGCACAGGAGTAGTCTCCTCGCCCCTGCCTCCTATCTCCGGCAGGACGGGGCTTATGCCAAAGAGAGACATTACATTTCTGTTTTATATTCATCAAATAAATGTCATCTTAAATTTCACTTAAGACTGCAAGTCTTCTTAAAATAACAGTTTTTTTTATTGGGAATGGGTAAATAAAATAAAAAAAAAAACAGAATTTAATGATTCTCATGACTTTTGGTTCCCTTAACCATTTTTGTCAATAATTTTTACACCAATGCGGATGGAACATCATACTACAAACTCAGACAGTGTTTCTTACTGCACCAGTGCCCCTCTTCTAAATGTGCAACTTGAAACAACCAGGTTAATGCGATTCCAGAATGAATGGCTCTTATGAGCAGGTTCTTTGACCAGTGTAGTGCGGTTCCCAAACTAATGACTCTTATAAGCCAGTTCTTTTTAGAGACTCTGACTAGCTTGTAATTAAACAAGAACTGTTACCATGTTATGTCATGTTGTACTGAATGCTCCTGACACTTAAAACAGGCAGTGCGGTTACTGATTGGTTGTTCATTTGACAATGTGTAGTTAAAGATGGGCCTAAACATTACAAAAAAAAATTATTAGAAAAAATAAATAATTGTAGAAAAATAAATAAATAAATGTAATATTTTAGCCCACTTTTTGTTTGTTTCAAAATTGTATTTAATATATAGTAACAGTAGGACCAATTATTTAATTGCATTTATGCCTCTTTAAAGACTGAATTTTTTAAATGCCTCTTTTTACAAGAATTATTGTCTCTGGTTTGTTATGTCGGATATGTTGAAATGATCTCATCATTTGGCAACAGATTGCTGAGGGCAATCGATCCAATAAAAATTGCATTTCCTAATTTCTTTTCTTTTTTATTTCGTCCTGAAAACGTTCCAGTATCAGAATCATTAAAATCAATTGGAATCAGAGCAGAATCATTCAATTCCTTATCCTTCGTTATGTCAAACCTGTGGCAACAATGAACCATTCATCACAGCTAAACCATTTTCATGTGAAATGTGCAATTTATTCACATTCAATTTCATGAACGGAGAAACCTAATAAAGGAAGTTAATGTGAAAAACTTTCAATTCACCAAAAACATTTCAAATTCCTCTCATGTACAATATCCTTCCAAAATCATCCAGTCAAGCACCAGTTTCTCTCTGCAGCACGGAGCATATGGCAGTCCTTCTTTTATTACTCTACCTCTCTCACATTCTGTGCTTTATCCCTCCTTCATTTTAGCATTTCTTTCTTCCTCTGTCTGATCTCGTGATTACTGAACTCTGGGCTGAGCTCTGGGCTTCAAGCACATTGGAGGAAAGACAATTAGACCTTGACAGATATGTGCAAAAAATTGACAGAGATCAATGAGAAGACACAGAGGAAATCACTTCATTGCTCAGAGGGAGAGATGAGGTGACCATGTGTTTCAGCAGAACACATCCTCAGTGATAGGTCCCTACTGTACAACTAGGAGCTTCCTTTGAAACTTTGATACATTTAGTGCAAAGAGGGGGACACTGTATGGTGAGCACACCTTTAGGTAACATTAGAAAGTAATTCATAAATGGGTTTATATGCTTTGTGATATTAAGATGGTTTGTAGTGTAACTGGAAGCACAAAAACAGAGGCCATGCAATACAATAATTTAAAAAATATGATCCAGACATTTCTGCTGCGAAGCAAATTTGCAGCAACCTGGCACATTAAAAATGAATCCAGCTAATTTGTGCTCATAAGCATGCATAGAACACATATTTATCAGTCGGAAACGTTGCTTGTCCCATCAGATTTTAGATGACACTAATGGAACTATTTGTTTTATAACAGCATTTTCACTTCCAACCCTATATTTTCTCTGCAGGCCCTTACGGCTGAGCTCACATGAGAGCCAACCAGAGGACTACAAGTATGAGATTTAGTGTCTGGACCATGAACTTCAGGAGGTCAAGGAAAAAATACCTTGCACAGAAACGGAGAGACCAGGTAAAAAGGTGAGGTATCCATCTACTGAACCAAAAAATGAAGCTGTGTGAGTGTTTGGGTATGTGTGTGGATTCAGTTTGAAGACATTTATCTCATATCAGCATAAAATGGAGTGGTGGTGGTGTAGTGGTGTAAAGCACATAACTGGTAATCTGGTAACCAAATGGTTGCTGGTTCGATCCCCACAGCCACCACCATGTGTCCCTGAACAAGGCACTTAACTCCAGGTTGGTCCGGGGGTATTGTCCTTGTAATAAGGGCTCTGTAAGTCGCTTTGGATAATAGCATCTGATAAATGTGACTGTAAAATGAAACATTATACCCACAGCTGTCAGTACAGCAGGAAACATTGGAGTATTTGTGTGTGTTTATGTGATGTATGTGTATCCATTTGTGTTGTGATCCTGACAGAAAATGACCTTCAATATTGCCAGCTAGCAGATGTGAACGACATCCTCTGACATGGCCAAAAATTATACCTTAAATAACGGGCAGAGGGGGAAAAAATGGAAAAAGGCATTCAGAGTTGGAGAGAAATCAATGAGCCAGTCAATTGGAGAGATTTCTCTCATTTTGTCTATTCTTCAGAGCAAATCATGACACAAGCAATTATAGAGTGATGCATTGATTAGAAGAACCCTGCCAAGTTCTTTTTATTTTGGCCTTCAATCTAATGAAATTATGACTAATCGTGTGGGCTTTGGAAAGCGTTTAAACTGGCAGAGCCTTATTTTCTATACTTGCTTGGAAGAGAGTGTGTTTTTGGTTGAAGATTGATTTTGTATATATGCAATCTACATAAAACCTGCTAACCACTAATATTACCTAAATACACACAGTCCCACAAACCCACACTTATCACAAACACTTACATCCATCACACTTTAGCTCAACACACATGCTTTTGCAGACATTAGTAACACTACTTAACCTTCCCTTTCCGTATGGGAGGCAGGGTGAGTCTCACGACACCAGTAAAGAAAGGGCATAAATCACCTCAAAATCAAAATAGTAATTTATATTTTGCATACAGAAAAATAAGCATATTTTAAGTCCATTTTATATATAAATACAATATCACACAAGTAAGGGTGCAATTTGGCCCTACATCAGCAATGCTGTGATTCGGCCTATATATATATATATATATATATATATATATATATATATATATATATATATATATAATTTTTTTTTTTTTTTTTTGCATTTTCATGACAATTAAATGGATCATTCACATGAAAATCATGAAAATTCTCGCATCATTTACTCACCCCTCATGCCATCCCAGATGTTTTTGACTTTCTACTGCAGAATGCAAACTATGATTTTGAGAAGAATACTTCAGCTCTGTAGATCCTTATAATGCAAGTGAATGGGTGCCAACATTTTTATGCTCCAAAAAAGTGAATGGGTGCCAACATTTTTATGCTCCAAAAAAGCACATAAAGGCATCATAATCTATACAACTCCAGTGTTTTAATCCATCTTCAGAAGTGATATCATAGGTGTGGGTGAGAAAAAGATAAATATTCAAGTACTTTTTTGCAAGAAATTCTTCTCCCTGCCCAGTAGGGGGTGATATGCATGATAAATTCATATCGAAGGTTTTGGAGAAGGTCGTTCTGAATCAAATAAATACCTATTTGCTTCAAAACGATATATTTGAAATTTTTCAGTCAGGTTTTAGGGCTTACCATAGTACTGAGTCTGCTTTGATTAGAGTTTCAAATGATCTATTGACTGCAGTTGACTCAGGGTTCTCAGCAGTTCTTGTTTTATTGGACCTTAGCGCTGCATTTGACACCATCGACCATGAGATCTTATTCTCACGCCTTGAAAATGCTGTTGGAATTTGTGGTACAGCGCTTGCATGGTTCAAGTCCTTTCTTTCAAATAGAACCTTCTCTGTAAATATTGGTCAAGAGTACTCACAACCCGCACCCATGCTCAGTGGGGTTCCACAGGGGTCCATTCTTGGCCCAGTTCTGTTCTCTTTGTATTTGTTACCACTTGGGTCAATTTTTAGTAAACATGGAATCCCTTTTCACTTTTATGCAGATGATATGCAAATTTATCTCCCTCTGATTAAGAATAGTAAAAACCAAATAGAGTTGTTGTGGGATTGCATACATGACATTAAATCATGGTTATCTTTAAATTTTTTAAAACGAGACGAAGAGAAAACTGAAGTTGTGTGGTTTGGAGTTTCAAATGATTCTGTTGATCTGGGAGATTTAGCCCCTTTTTGTAAGCCATTAGTTAGAAATTTAGGGGTTCTGTTTGATAGTGATCTCAAGTTTGAGAAACAGATTTATTCTGTGGTCAAGTCTTGTTTTTATCATTTGAGATTAATAGCGAAGGTGAAACCTTTTTTGACCATGCGTGATCTTGAAAAACTCATTCATGCTTTTATTTTTACAAGACTAGACTACTGTAACTCACTATACGTCGGTATAAATAAATCATTGATAAACCGCTTACAGTTGGTCCATAATGCAGCTGCGAGACTTTTGACAGGTACTCGTAAGAGAGACCATATCACCCCAGTTTTGAGCACTTTAAAATGGCTACCGATCGACCACAGAATAAATTTAAAATTTTTATTTTTTGTTTATAAATCACTGCATGGTATGGCTCCATTGTATTTGGCAAATCTGATTAAGAAATATGAACCAAAACGGTCTTTGAGGTCAGCTGACCAGCTGGTTTTAACGACTCCTAGAACAAAATGGAGAAGTGGAGATCGAGCTTTTGTAGCAATTGCCCCAAAACTCTGGAATGACCTACCTCTTTCTATTAGATTAGAACCTACATTAACTGTTTTTAAACAAAAGCTAAAGGAATATCTTCTAGATTTAGCATTTAACGGGGTACAGTAGCTGTTCTTGTAGGCTTTTTAGCTGAGGTGTTTATTTCGTTGTCACTTAACCGTGGCGTAAATGTCTGTGTGTTTTTGTATGGCTGTGTTTTTGTCTCCATTCTTGTACAGCACTTTGTTCAGTGATCAGTTGTGTAAAAGTGCTTAAATAAATAAATAAATGAAAAAAAAAAAAAAATGAAAATGAAATGTGAATCAATAAAAATAAAAGTAGAATGTGAAAGTTAAAGTGGAGATTGAGCAGTGAGGAGAAATAATAGTAAAAAATGACTTAAATATTGATCTGTTTCTCACTTACATCTTTCACATCACTTCTTAAGATATGGATTAAAACACTGGAGTCTTATGAACTACTTTTATGATGCCTTTATGTAAAAGCAGATGAAAGAAAGTACATACATATCTGGGATGGCATAAGGACAGGGTTGGGGAGTAACGGAATACATATGGTAATTAGAATACAGTTAAATTCAAAAAGTATTTTGATTACTGAAGAGATTACTTTGCATTTTATTGCCATTTATTTAATTTAATATTTAGTCCTTTCAGATGGAAAACATTTAAACATATAAATGATGCAATCCAAAGTGCATTTGAACAGCGGTGAAACACTTTCTTATGATGTGTTACATTCATTCGAGCAGACAGAGAAGTAAGTTTGGAGTAGAATGAATAGAAACAGCTTTTCTCTAAGCTAAAATGCTATTTCTAGCCATTTTACATGCACATGTTACCAGGCACGATTATATTTTTTTATCAAGAAAATTCATATTAGATCATAATTTCTTTTTTATAGTAATACCTATGATATAAGGGCAAAAATCGTATTCTTGAAAATAATTTTTGCATTGTTTTCCTGTAATAATATCTAAAAATCCCTAAAACAAGAGTAGTTTGATTTATCTTGTTTTCGAAACAACACTGCATAAGATATTCAGATTTTTCAGAGAATGTATTTTTAACATGTGTATTTTGTCTTTCTGCACTGGCAGAATTTTTAGAGTCAAAACAAGTGAAAAAAAATCTACCAGTACTGAAGAAGTAATCCAAAGTATTTAGCATACAATACTGACCTTGAATAATCTAATAATTTGACAGCATGTATTCTGTAATCTGAGGTGGAATACATTTCAAAAGTAACCCTCCCAACCCTCTATAAGGATGAGTAAATTATGAGAGAATTTTAAGTGCATTGCCCCCAATTCTCAGTTCTGTGATAAATTTGAAAAAATACAATAAAAATAAAATAATAATAATAAAATAAATAAACAAATAAATAAAAATATGGTAAATTAGTAATACATGGTAAAATGGTAATACTTGTTGTATTGAATTTAATTTGATCTGAATAAAAAAGAAATATCATTGTTGAACATATTATTATTTAAATTTTTTATTAAATTCATTAATTTTTAAATGTATTTCTCAAAATGTGCTCTGTTTTTACAATGCAATCATCTTAATGGCCCTAAGAATCACTTCATTTTCTTTTTGCAACTATAGTTTTTTTTCTTGGAATTTTTTAAATACTGTATATACTATGATTTTATTTATTTTTAATTTTCTTTGTAAGATTCACCTGATTACCAAAAAAAAAAAAAAAATGAATGAATGAATGAATGGGTGGGTGGGTGAATCCAATTACTCACGTTCTCTGAATAAACCCAATTCACAGATTCGTTTTTATCAACATCTGAGTTTAAACACTAGTCAAACTCCTCACACATCTTTCAAGCCCAGTGCAGGCCACATTTCCCTTCTGTCACTCTACAGTGACACTTGATAAGTTGACAGGACACGTCGCTCTTTGGTTAGAGATTGGCACACCTATGGCAACTGGCGCATATTGCTTGGATCTGTCTGGCCAGTCTCCAGTAGCAGAACTGCTCTACTTCCTGTCACTTCATGGAATGCCCCACTGTGTTCAAGCTGGACAGATTTTAGACATGGTGACCGACCAGTGGGGGTTTAAGGAGAATTGCCTGTCTGCTTTTTTGTGGTGCCTTATGAGAGGAAAATTAAACAGCATCTGTCATCTTTGATGATCTTCATTTTTCTAACTCAATTCCAGAGAATGACTTGATTTATAATTAAGACAAAACGTAAGTTTAATTATTCTCTTTTCTGGGGTCTTCGGAAACATGAATAGTGAAGACAGGAAACAGGTTGGGGAACAGTGGTACAAAAGACGGTATCAAACATGGGTCGTCCACACAAAAAAAGCACACACCGTCGTTGCACTACACGGCACTCCAGCATCACTTAATTTTTGTTTTTCCACCAGGCGAATATAGTGCAAATAGCCAAACTGTGTGGCAGGTGCTATTTACACCTAGTGCAAATTAGTAATCCGCAAGTAGATTTCTTCATATAAGTCTTTCACTATCCTAGAGAATTGTTTGTATTTGTAATATTTAGCAGTTATAGCATTTACAAGTCAATAACATAAGTTTTTTATTTTACCAAGGTGCCAAATGTTTAATATGCAAGCTGTGTATCAAGAAGACCAGATGTGCTCATTAAAACGTCCAACAATATTTACTAAATAAGCTAAACTGCCTAAGTCCTATTTTTATTTAATCAGTTTTTTTGTCATGTTTTGCAGAAAAAAAAGAAAAAGAAAAATCATAATCAGCAGTCCAAGGCAAAATCTGTGGATTAAACATTGAAACCCTTTGTCCTGGCCTACTGCAGGCATCTCTTCCTCCTTTAAAGTCTTGCTGTTTTGATTTCTCCTGGCTGCACATTTAAACATTGCTCTTAAGCTTGGCTGATGGGCAGTGTATTGATTTCCTTTTTTCTCTGACATTTTGTAAGCTCAGACCAATGGCTTAATTCTACACAAATCCCATACCTATGTTTTCACACCAAGTAAAACAGGTCACTCATGACTGAGTAATGGAGAACGTCTTGTTTTCCACACCGTAACTGAGGGATAAAGGCATTTAGCTAAAGGATAGAGATATTTAAGGAAAGAGCTTAGAGATTTGCAGTCTATATAAGACTAAGCAGCTGAATTGAATCAGTTCTTTAATGAAAGACTAGCACCTTGATTTGTAACTGAATCTTGGGTAAATTAAACAGTGGTTATCGATCAATTGATTGATTTTTGATTTAGCACACTCATTATGAAGTGAAAGGGTTAGTTCACCCAAAAATAAAAATTATTTACAATTGCCCCATTTACAATGCCTTTAAGGTGTGTTGTGCCAGGTCTGATGTCTTTCATGCCAGTGGTTCTTGTGTCAATCATAACTGAACATGGTGTTATTTTATTAATATATGCAAAATGGAGATTGTGATTTGAGAGCTGCAGTAGAGGAAAGGATTATCAGTCAATAACAATTTAAACCTCAGTCTGTTTCTTACATAAAGCTCGTATGCAGGCGCCCCTTGGCCTGTGGCTGCAGGGGGACACCAAACTTCCGGGGGGAGGTCACCCTTTTGCACCCCATAAACGTTCATGGGAGGAGGTGTTTGTAAACACATTTAATGGGAACCGCTCATAGAGACGGTACGCAACAACAAAACCTCTCTGTGTAGCGCATGCTCAAAGAGTAACATGTTCAGTGGGAACCACTCAACAGAACCCTTCTAATAGGAGCTTAGCCAAAAATAGCATTGCACGGCGCTCCCATAGACATTCAATGGCATTACACTGGTGAGGAAACAAGAGGCCATTCTTTTTTTAATGGATGTCTATGGAGGAGATGCTTCAGTGTGCTGAATAAACAGATTTTTGAGGAAACAGCTCATCACTAAATTTATTGGCTGCCTTTCCGATAATACAACATGTTTTACACAAAACAATCCTTTTGAAATGAACTCTGTGTGGAGTATACAACAATAAATTGATGTTTTATAAGTGACGTCACAGAAGATTTTATGACAAGTAGGTGTCAGTTTATGGCTCTCTTCATTCATTTATATGGTATCCGTAAATGGTGACTTACTGTCATAACATGCTAGTTGACTGTTATGCTCTCTCCTATTGTAGAGCCACTGAGGTTGTTATCTCCCAGTGGCGGGCCGTGCATTTAAATTCAAGGCCTTCAGTGTGATTCATGCAATTAAGAAAACACACTTTCACAATGAATAAGACACCCTTTGCCTTTGGGCATCATACATTATGTTGCAGCTAACTAATAATACCAATTTACATTTTAAAAACACGTCCACGCATGAAAGCTAGAACTTGAAACAACACTTAATGCTCAAGCAAGCCTAATTTTAACTGCAGCATGACCAATTTGTGAAATGAACATCTCGCGAACATACATTCAAAAATCATACTTTTTAATATAGGAGGTTTATAATACCTGGAAACATCTATCTAATAATATTTGCGATTTAAATGTTGCTTGCATTACATTTTGTTTCGTCAGGGTTCACGGTTATGCTGCGTTCCATTCAAGTTGGATGTGGGATATTCCTACTTAATATCTCCGACCATAAATGTATTCCATTCCCTGATATTCGGAAGATGATGTTTAAGGAAACAAAATGTCTCCTAGCAACCCAACTGATAAACAATGCTGCAGCGCTAGCATTTGTGCTTCAGGTGTACGATTATCAAAAGAGATTATAATTTACCATGTTTTATACACCTGTTTCTGCAGGCATTTGTTAAACAATATTTAATATCATGTAATGTGGAAACAAACTCATTTATCGATATTGAAGTCAAGTCAAGTCAATTTTATTTGTATAGCGCCTTTCACAACACACATCGTTTCAAAGCAGCTTTACAGAAGTTCAGCATTAACAGACGATAAAAATGTAATGTCTATAAAGTCGATAAATCATCATCCTTGTGCAGGGCTCCAAACTGCGACTAAAAATGGTCGCATTTATGACCAAATAAATTTAATTGCGAGTGTAATTTCTGTCAAGGTCGCCATTGGCGACAGTAAAAATTTACTCCCTTTGATTTTAAAATTTGCATTACATTTCCCGAAATACATTACAAAAGTTTATATCAAAAGAAATAGCGGGGAAAACGGAGTTCATTGCAGGAACTAACCATTTAAAAAAAAAGAGACTGTGAGAAAACACGGTGACAGTAACGAGCATAAAAAATGCACGTGATCACATAATTGCGAAGAATGCTCCACAGACTACACTGTTAGCGAGCTGTGGGACGAAAAGGAATGGAAGGAGTTAAAAATGAAAAATATTTGGCGCCTGTTTTTTCCCCCTATAGGAGCCAATGGCTCCTTAATTGATTTTTTGTTTGGAGCCCTGTTGTGGAATTAGATAAGATATGATTCTTTATCGTGTTTAAAAATAATTAAATAATAATTGTATTAATAACCCCAGTGAGCAAGCCGAAGGCGACTGTGGCAAGGAACACAAAACTCCAAAAGATGATGATTAATGGAGAAAAATAACCTTGGGAGAAACCAGACTCACTGTGGGGGGCCAGTTCCCCTCTGGCTAACATCATGAATAATGTAAATAAGAATTATTTATAGTTAAAAAAACATGAATTAAAAAATTATTAAACTTATTAAGTGCTAAGGGTCAGTATTTAGACAGTGATTGTGTTTGAACTGCAAGATTAGTGACCAATGTCTTTGAAGTCCATCCTTGATTAAATTCCAGAAGTTCACTTAGATGCAATTGTCCTTGTTTGGCTGATGAAGGCTTTTGTTGGCAATAGTTAGTCTATGTATCCCATTTCAAGATCGTAGTCCATGGTGATGGGGCATCTGAAGTCTCCGTGAGAGGCTGGATACAAACTGGAGCTGACGAACGCTATTTACCTCGGGACTAGCGTCCCGAGATAACAGCAGAAAAGCAGATGGGAAATAATTAGCAAGCTGATGTTCATAATATTAGTGCATTATAACTGATTCAGCAGTAGTATAAAAAGTAAGCATTATGTGAATGCTTGGTTAAAGAGATGCGTCTTTAATCTAGTTTTAAACTGGGACAGCGAGTCTGAGCCTCGAACAATATCAGGAAGGCTATTCCAGAGTTTAGGAGCTAAATGTGAGAACGCCCTCCCTCCATTAGTGGACTTAGATATCCTAGGTATGACCAGAAGCCTCGAATTTAGTGATCTTAAAGAGCGCGATGGATTGTATGGTGATAGAAGATCCGTTAAATACACAGGAGCTAAACCATTTAGGGCTTTATAGGTCAGTAGTAATACTTTGTAATTGATACGGAACTTAATAGGTAGCCAGTGTAGAGATGATAGAATCGGTGTTATATGATCATATTTTCTTGACCAAGTAAGATATTGCTTAATAAAGTGATTGTTTATCACTTATTTTGTATAGCTCCCTGAGTGTGACATTGTGCCCCTGCATTTTGGCGAAATCTGAGTTGAGAATTCAATATGAACCTCCAAGTTGTAACTCTGAATTAAAGATGCATTCCATTGCACTTTTCCAAGTAGGAAGTTGTAAAATCTGACTTTCCGAGTTGAATGGAACGCAGCAGTAATTTTCAAAACTTGATCCGACACTGAATGCTCCAGCAGACTAAATTACACTTAGAAAATAAGTGTATTTGTTTTTTAATCCATAACGATCTCTTTCTCAGTGGTGATGTGGCATTGCCAGCCGACTCGTCAGACAGATCTCTCACTTTTCGCTCTTGAAATACGTTTTAAAAATGTGATTGCATCACTCAAGGTCAGCTAGAAGGCCTCGACCGGGACATATCCTAAAGATCACACCCACCAAGAACAAATAAATCAATCTGATTGGCTGATGAATCTGACAATATGACTTTAGTCGCCCATTAATTTGCACTGTTGAGGGATTCTGTGGAAATTCTGAAGGCCTGAGGGGTGGAGCTCAAACTCACATGCTGCTTCGGGCATGCGATTGGCAAAACAGTTGTCACGCATCGCTTGTAAACATCAAGGAATAAATTCTGACTGGATAAACGTTTAGTTTTTTCTATATGTTTGTAGATTAATAAACAGTGAAAAACGATTAAAATACATAGTAAAAAAGGTGATTGAGTATGAAAGGATGAAAAATATGTATTTATTTGGCATGTTAGGCCAGCAGAGAAGGCTTTGCTGAATGAGAATATGCCACTGTTATCTCCATATATATAAAAGAATCTCTGCCGCTCACGGAAACAGTGTGCAACAGCAAAACCTATCTGTGTAGTGCATGGTCAAAGAGTAACAATGTTCCACTAAAAACACCTCCAGATAAATGGTCCAGACTTTTAAAGGTAACTCTCTTGCCCCTTGAGAAATTAGGTTTGTTACCACCACTGCTTGCATAAAATATGTTTCTAGCCTTAGACCCCATTTTCATGTGAACATCTCCTCAAATAGGATGAGGAGGAGGTGGTTGAGTTTCCTGACATAAGATGGAATGAGAGGAACGGGCATGAGCAGGAAAAGAGCGTACTGCACCAAGGGAACGGAAATCTGCTTGCCTAGGTGATTTAACCTTTCTGACTAGCACATGTTGCAGCCCACCCTGTCTACATTCTTAATGGACAAAAAAATCTTTCAAAGCTTAAAGTAGCAATTATAGCTACATCAATAAAAAGATTTAGATGGGTCAAAATGAGTCATTGAATAGATTTAGATAGTTAAACGCTAGATTAAATAATAAAAGACGATAAGGGTTTCTGACCAGTGGATTTTTGTTTAACCGTTTAGCCTATAAGCCCAAAAATGGAAAATTCTGTCATTATTTACTCACCATAATGTTGTTCCAAACAGATGTATTTGACAGTCATTATATTCCTTGGGAATCTTAAAGCACTTAGGGTTATAATGACATGTGGACGAGTAAATAATGACATCATTTTACATTTAGGGTTAACTATCCCTTTAATGTTCACTTTAATACTATCCACAGTTTTCCTGAGCAATCACTGGACGTAAGTGTTGTAACTATGCACTGGAGTTAAAAAGTGTGAATGGCATTTCAAAGAATAAGCAGGGGCATTATAAAGTGAATGAATCGCTCTCTTTGTTCCTAATGGCCGACTCTGATCAAAAGAACCGGCACTGAGTAATTTTACTTATAATGACTGCATTATTGCTTTCAAGACCTGATGAAATTTCCCTTATTAATTTTAGATTAAAAATAAGACGTTACTCGACATTTGGATAATCTGTCAGCACAGGGAAGAAACTAACCAATAACCTTTGTGTTATTTTAGGTAAGGTTTACATAAGTGTAACACTCTGTATTCTTTCTTGCCCTATTGTATTTTATCATTCATCTGTCATGAGTCTTTCGTGCTCAATGCCATTGTTTTTCATTCAATTTATTTTGTCTCTCTTTTTTTCTCACTTTCTCTCCTTCACTTTTCACATGTGCTCACTGACCATTTAAAACCTAATCTCAAACCCTTTTCCTTCTCTCTGCCTGTACGGTTTGGTTTCACTGAGGTGTGTTAACTGGCTCCATCTGCTCCACACCTGTCTTGCTCAGAACCTTGGCTGCTTATCCATACAATGGTGTTCTTCCTCTGTGGTTTTTAGCGCCATGCACCTTGGCTTCATGTACAAAGTGTGAACCACTTTGTGCTTGTGAACACAAAGGCTTGGCTTGCTTGTGCCAGGTCTGGATTTAAGCTTATAGTAAGTTAATGTCTCACAGAAATGAATGGTGCACAGTAAGCTAATGTCTCACAGAAATGAATGGTGCACAGCTAATGTCTCACAGAATTGAATGGCGCACAGTAAGCTAATGTCTCACAGACATGAATGGTGCACAGCTAATATCTCACAGAATTGAATGGCGCACAGTAAGCTAATGTCTCACAGACATGAATGGTGCACAGCTAATGTCTCACAGAATTGAATGGCGCACAGTAAGCTAATGTCTCACAGACATGAATGGTGCACAGCTAATATCTCACAGAATTGAATGGCGCACAGTAAGCTAATGTCTCACAGACATGAATGGTGCACAGCTAATGTCTCACAGAATTGAATGGCGCACAGTAAGCTAATGTCTCACAGACATGAATGGTGCACAGCTAATGTCTCACAGAATTGAATGGCGCACAGTAAGCTAATGTCTCACAGACATGAATGGTGCACAGCTAATGTCTCACAGAATTGAATGGTGCACAGTAAGCTAATGTCTCACAGAAATGAATGGTGCACAGCTAATGTCTCACAGAATTGAATGGCGTACAGTAAGCTAATGTCTCACAGACATGAATGGTGCACAGCTAATGTCTCACAGAACTGAATGGCGCACAGTAAGCTAATGTCTCACAGACATGAATGGTGCACAGCTAATGTCTCACAGAATTGAATGGCGCACAGTAAGCTAATGTCTCACAGACATGAATGGTGCACAGCAGTAGTGAACATAATAATATCTAAGTGTCTTGGCGCCCAAACACAGGGAATAGTAACTATTCATGTTCAATCTTAAAAATGGATAATGATGGAAAAGAGTTATGAGGCAATGAAAAGCATGAAAAGGTATGTTTATGTAGACCTTGTAAGGAAATTGTTCACAGAAAATACATTTTTGTCATAATTTACGTTCCAAACCTGTTTTCGTATTTTCACTGTAACGGCAGTGGATAGTGCCTTAATAGCTGTAAAGATTAAAAGATGACTTAAAAGGATCGTAAACTTAATCCATGAGACTTGTGCATCATATTTACAAGTATTCAGAAGGCATATGATATGTTTTGGTGAGAAACAAGTCTGCGTCCTATAGCTTTCTATGCAGCTCCTAAAATCTGACCAAAATTTCAGTTTCTGGCTGTAGATGATGTTTGGACCACTTGTTTGGGAGACATGGGACAATGATAATCAGTACATAGATTCAGAATGTTATAATGCATCATTTTATTTTAAAATGGTTGGCAGTGATTGGATGATGCTGGCCATTACTTTTAATAAGAATTATTAATTCAGATTTACTGAAAATCAGCTATAATGTCTGTAACGTCTCAAAAACATGAATAACCAACACTCCTGGACACATAATTAAATATTTGATGAAAAAAACGAACTTTCTATAGCTTGGTGTTACTTAAAATTCCACAACTTAGTCCTGCTGTCCACATATTTTTATGAAAACTATTTGCTCAAGAAAGTTATTATTATTATTTTGTACTTGTTTATTAGGTTCTACTAGTTACAAATCAAAAATGGAAATGGAAAATCCACACAGCAGTCACACGGGGGTCTCGGGAGTATAAGATTGAACATTTAATTGAAGATTAAATATTGCAATAACAATAAAATATATATTTTCAGGAGGAAAGTGGATCGGTAATTCTTCATTTCAAAGACGTCTCTGTTATGAAACCCCGTCTCCAAACACAGGATTAATTGTAATCCAAAACCAACTTTTTTTCCCCACACATTTATAGAACCATTAATACAATGTTGAGAGTAGAGCAAATAAATACTGTTTGCTTCCTTCCCCACTACCTCCTAAAAATGTGTAATTATAAACTTAAAGCATTAACTCAATCTATCAGTTAATAAAAGCCTAACATACCACACATCTGAATCTTCACTTTTTCCCTACTTTGATCTCTTATTTGTGCTTTTCATAGAAATGAAGGTCATTTGTTTCAAACTAATGTCAGAGCAGCAAAAAAAAAATAAATAAAAAAAATCAAAAGCTATTAAAAATATTTAAAAAGCATTTTTTGAGGGCCTAAATGTTTTCAATGAATTTATTTATTTATATAATTATATCGACTTAAGTAATATTTTGTGCTGGGATATACTGTATATTTTCAAAATTACATTTGTTGCAGGCCATCAACATTTCTCTAACCACTGCAAAGCAAACTAATAATTTTAAACTTTCTGACTTGGCTTTTTAATGCTGTTTGCCATCAAATCATTCATTTCAAAACCATGTTTTCACTTGCTGTACAGATCCAAAAGAAATATATTCACAGCTGGCTTGCCGTATAAATTCTCTGATTTAGATTATGTGTGATGAGCGATGGTTTCTTGATGCCTTCTGCCTTAAAGAGAGAATAGCCAAGAGGCAACTGTGAAGCTGACAAGTTCACAATAAACTGCATGCAAATGAGGATAGGTGGATTATTCCATTCAAGGTAGAGAGGGAGACGGGCACCATAAGTAGCTGTGTTTATGAGATGTGATGCAAACATAAGTCAGTGATGAGACCTGATGAAGTGTGACAAGGTGCAAAAACACTTTAGCATGCATATGTACACACATATAAACCCAAATACAGACCTTCAGGAATAATGTTTTAGAAGTTGAGTGAGCAAGTACATACTATTCATTTCTTGTGACGGTTTGGTTGAAAGCTGGAAGATTTGTGTGAGACTCCCTGAGTTATGTGACTTTTCACTGACTTCTACAGTAACTCCCACTGTATGTTATTTGTGGAGTATGAGTCTATTAGGAGAATAATATTGAGATTTAACAGCATAATACTTTAACTATCTAAAAATTTCACAGTCATAGCCTATGTGTACATTGCAGTGTTAGTGTTTTTATGTAACTTTATTAATCCTTTCTAACAATTAATTACACTTGAAACAAGATGTATATAAGTCTCTGAAATCACAACTAAACTTTACCTGAATCTGTGATTGCATCAATCTCTGAAGATGTTGTCTTATTGGGTGCAAAAATTGCCAAATAATTCCACAAAAGAACATCAGCCCAATTGCAAGAGCGGTAACAAGCGCCAAGTGATTATGGACTTAAGCAGTTCCATTTCAACCAATTGCACAGATTCTGCCAGTAGTGGGCACTCACGCAATGTAAGCAATGGCATATATCCTAGTCCATGAGATAGAGGGACGTTAGCGAGGGAAGAGGGTAAAAATTTGAAGTGGAACACAGCTCAGGTCAGTCAAGAGCAGAGAGCCAATCATAACAGTAGTCATTTACTGACAATTCTTAAAGGGAAAGCAGCACCAAAACTGACTGTTTCTGACAGAGGGTCGGGATGAGAGTGGAAAATAATCATATTTTACAAATATATGTATATGACTGTTTTTTGGTGCAAAAACCCCCCAAAACATTACTAATATTACAAGTAAACCTCAAGGAACATATTAACATAATAAAAAAGCCATGTCATGGCCGCTTTAAAATATATATATAAAAACCAAAATTATTACATTTAAAACTTAAGTATAATCATAAAAAAATATGAATTAGTACATGTCACTATTATGTGAAAAAACATAAACAATTTCAAAATTAATTTTATGAAAATTATTTATATAAATTCTTTATTTAAAAAAAAAATATGACACTCCCAATGTTGTGCCATAATTTCCAACCCACCAAATAATACTGGCCCTATTAGCGATTTTTCCCCAAATTTGTAGTGTTCTTGTTGACCAAGTTGACAAAAGTGTCAGTGAAGAGCACGCTTCACATGAAAATGAGATGAGACAAGTGATGTACCATGGAAACAGGGTAAATATCACTTGGAAGCAAAACATTTTTATTGGGTGTAATTTTCAATCAAGCAGCAATTTTGCCAAATGATTCAAAAAAGTAACCCATAATAACCTCAAATATTACAAATAAATGTAATAAGTCATTACTTTCCTACCATTGATACTAGAAAATAAAGATCAGACTGAAGTCTTGCATTGGCAATCAATACATTAGACTTCAATTAAATCAAACAGGCTCACACAAAACTCAAAGGAACTGTAACCTCACCCAGGGTAACTACAAAATAAACCCATGTTATAACATAAAATGACACAATTAAAAATAAATGTAACTTGACACATAACTATAACACCAATTACTTTTAAATGTAAATTAATAACACCCAAACGGTCCCCAAAACCGGCACAGACGTACTTAATTAATTATGCAAATACAACAGCCAATAGCAAGTCCCCAAGCATACAGCAAACAACAACAGACGGTACAAGATAATCCTGGTAAGGTCTACAATTCGATGTAGTTTTGGCACCTAACATTGATTTAAAAATGTAAACAGTACTAACCCTACATAGCACAAGTCTGCACCCATTACATAACTATTACCTTTTCCTCATCAAGTCAACAATGTCGAATGCAAAACGCTGCTTTAAAAATGGTATAAAATACAGGGTGTATTGTGCTTGTGTAACGTTGTTAAATGCAGACACAAACAATAGAGTCAAACGACTTAATAGACATATAAAAAGGAGGGACCCATGCACAAGAAAACGCCATTGAACCAGTACAGTGTTCGAGAAGTATCTGAAACCGAAGACAGCTGCCTCATCAAAGACGTGTGAAATGTGAATAAAAATACAAGCGTATAGCCAGTCTCTCAGTGTCTTTGGTGCGGAATCACATTTGAATCTCTTTAGTTTGATTACATCAACATTCGATCTGTGTAAGGAGACAGTTTTTGACTTATATTTATGTAGATAAATAACTAGTCAGTCACAGTGATTTTGACAATCTTGGAAGCTTTTCTGCTATAAATTGGTCATATTGACTGTGGAACATTGTTCCAGCCCAGTTTGTAGCCCTCCCCTGTCAAGGGTTGAAGCAGAGGCAGGACCCAAACACAGAGTAAAAGGGAATTTATTAACAAAAAACAAGGCAAACAAAAAGTACCCCGTAGGGGAAAACACAGTCACAGCTGGAAACCCACTGAAGTTGGGCTGGGAGTATACAAGCTTTGTCCAGGACTGACCGGCAAACACCAAGCAATGCACGCAACAGGTGACAAAGAGAGACAGGACACCTGTGTGAGAGTTATGCTACACACAAACCCAACACCTTAGACCGAAGTGTCCAAACCTCAACACAATGTGAGGACAACTGAATATCATGTCTGAATCCTCAATATTCATAAAAGAGTATGAAAGTAGCCAGTAGCTTTTGGCAACTATATGGTTAGTTAAAGGAAGCAACACCATTAGGGGATTCCAAATACCGAAACAAACTTGTGTAGAAGGACAGCTCTGCTACTGATCTTATTCTGGACTCACAGAGAAGAAGATAGCAAATTCTGCAGATCTTCCAAATTATGCAAAATCTTTATCGCCATTCGCTTTAGTTTAAAGAAGCACATTTTGAGTGTGGAAAGCGGAGAACGTTTTAAGGCACATCTTGTATTTGTTGCTTACTAGATTGCCAATGCTCCCTATTCGCATATTACGCAGTCTGCATAGGGCACCAGAAGCCCCATCGGCAGCTCTTCGTTGCACGTTAAACATAATTCAAGGACCCAATAAAAGTCAAGGGACACAGATTATAGCATTGCAGCATGCACCAATTCATTTTATGCCTCACACTGCCCCCAACTCCGCTGTCTGACAGACAGAACGGAACTCTGTGTTGGCCATCAAGTTTGCCAGCGCCGACCCTGACTTTCTGATAAAGTATTAAAAAGCTTTTTGATGGTTTGATAATCTGATTGCCTGACAACACAGAGGTGGGGACTAATTTGCATTGGGTTTACACAACCTTTGCTCTTTTTTTAGCTAGCACTGAGGTGGGTAATTGATCTGATTACTGCCATATTGTTTCCGAATTTTAAAAGCAGCATTTTAAACTTTAATTAGGGAGTGAACCTTGGCATTTAGCTGAGTCTAGTGGTTAGGAAGTGAAGGATGTCACTGTGTGCTACAGTATGTTTGAGGCCATCACAGTCAACGCCATGGTCTTATGGGTGAGATGTGTGTGCGCGAGTTCGTTTGTGTTTATGCCCAAACATAATGCAGATCCTCTGTTGTGCACTCTGGAAAAATCTCATCTCACAGGCAGCAGCTTCCAATGTTTGAATCATTAGTATGCAGTTGATACTAGATTGAAACTTGTCCAGTGATGTTCAAAGAGGGATAATATGTTTGGGTCCAATAACATTGTCTATTTGCCTGGAGTTTATAGATCTGTTTGACGTCTCTGTAAACTTGATTTACAGGGGGATATGTTTCAAATTTTTCATGGATTCATCTGTGGATGTGGGTGTTTGTGTGTGTATGAAACTGTAAAGGGAGATTTGTTTACACAGACACATAGGTCATGTACACAATCAGGGCACAATCGGAGGGGGACCCTCAAGGAAGGCGACCCCTATTGGTTCACCCTGGAAGACCCCAGAATGTGATCACTATCGACGGGGACAGCAACGCAACCCCCCATCCCCCCTCCAACATCGGATGGCAAGAGGGCAAACACATTCAACTTCGCCATAGGCCCCGTCCTTTACTTGAGACAGCTCTGTACACACTGCTATGTTTTGGTTGTGACAACTGCATTTAATGTAATAGTTCACCCAATGTTGAAAGTTCATGAGTGCCATGCGTGAAGCTCGTTCACAGTGGCATGCATGTTCATACGGAAACGTACATTGTTTTTAGCACTTCACAGCACTCGTGAACATGATTAAGCATTCATCAGAGAAGTCATGACCTTTTTTAGCTGCAGTGCATACTTAGCCACATGCATCTCAAGCTGCTTTTCCACCATCTGGCGGAATGGTTTTGTGCACAGAAAGGAACGTTTTCCAGTAGAAATTCTAGGTAGCTGACAATGTTCACTATGGTGAGGTTAATAATAATAAAAACGCAAATTTACTAAAAATGGTATGTTTGGTGTATCTTCATGATTTGCATCCTCTTCAATGCTTCCCTCTCACGTCATCGCCAACTGACGGATTTGTTTCTAGACAGGCTAGACTGCTCACGCACACCAAAAAGATACACATAAAAATGTTTAATGCTACATTAGACAATAAAACCATAAATAGCTGCCACCAAATCTTTATGTTGTGATATTGTGAATTATAATACCCTGAATTAAATTCCACCAAATGAATCTAAAGTCTGTAAAGGGTCTATTGGTTTGAAGTTTTCAGTGTTTCATTATTCATTAATCATTGATTGTACCATTAGGGTTTAGAGTGAGTAGACGTTAATACGTGCTAACAATTTAAGTCCGAACATCTTTCCATACTCCAGCAGTTATTGTGAGTAAGAGAGCAAGTTTTGTGGTAATGAAAAAGAAAAGTTTTTAATAAAAATGAATGGTTAGGGAGCAAATAAAAAGCATGTAAGAAAAATATTCCCTTTCAAAGATACCGAAAGAACCTTCACATTCCAAGCACACACATCATTGTCTGCTATTGATTTATAAAATCTAGAGTGCCCATTCTCCGCACCCTCTCTCACTCACGCTTTCCCATTTTACAGTATTCTCTGTTTCTCTCTGCCTTCGTGGAACTATAGATCATAACTGAATTACAGTGGTAAAGGGGACATATAATCATCCTGATGGAGTGAGCGGACTGATTTGAAAGACAAGCAAATAACCATATCTTCCCCTTTATTATTCCTGCCCGCATGCAGATGTATTGGATAAACTCTGCACGGAACCTAACTGCTTTCCCCGTAATTCCATATAATATGCTCCTGTCCTGATTCCTAATTCGCTGATTTTGAATCTCCCAGTAGTCTGTTATTACAGCCCTGCTCAACATGCTGATAGATTTATTTGCTTCAATTAATGAATCGTACATTTAATAAACAATACATGTAATAAATTTGATGGAGGGCCACGGTATAATTGGAAACCAGGGACAAAAACAACACCGCAGTTTACTTTTTCTTAATTGTTTCCTTTTTTGACATTTAAATGTACTGAAAAGTACGGCAGAAAATATTTAGATGTCTCTGGGTATAATAACAAGGGTCAGAGGACAGGAAGAGATATGTATGTCAGTATGCAGGTCTGATTCAGGAGGGAATTCACTAAAACTGAATTGTGTGCTGTCTGTGTTGCTCACAATTCTCTGAAGCAATTATGAAAATCAGGGAACGGCACAAACTTGCCCAAAAAACACTGTTTGCGCAGCACAATTCCCAACCTGTTGGCCGTTTCTGAGTGCGAGGTATTGCAACTGTATTCCACTACAGTTACAATTTTGGTATTTAGACTACAGTTACATTCAAAAAGTATTTTGATTAATGTCATTTGTTTTATTTAATATTTAATCCTTTCAGATGGAAAACGTTTATACATATAAATGTTACAATCCAAAGTGCATTTGAACAGCCTTATGATGTGTTGCATTCATACGAGCAGACAGAGAAGTAAGTTTGAATTATGTTTGGAGCAGAAGAAATAGAAATAAACCTTGTGCGAATTGTCAGCTTTATGCTAAGCTAAAATGCTATTTCTAGCAATTTTACATGCACATGTTACCAGGTACGATTATATTTGAAAAAATTTACCATCACTGAAGAAGTAATCCAAAGTATTTAGAACATGTTACGAACCTTGAGTAATCTAACTGAATACATTACAAATTACATTTTACAGCATGTATTCTGTAATCTTTTGTGGAATACATTTCAAAAGTAACCCTCCCAACCCTGCTTATAACACCCTTCTCCATCATATGATCATTATTTAATGAATTAATGCTGCCATGATAGATAGAAAATCGAATTTTCAATGAAATTCTGTTTACCAATTACTCTCTCTCTCTCTCTCTCTCTCTCTCTCTCTCTCTCTCTCTCTCTCTCTCTGTTTTTTCACAGAGGGGCACCAAAATCGAGTTGTGAAGCGAGTTGAATTCACCTGTACAGGTTGCAATACAGTGAAGAAGAATGCATCTTTATAAACTGTACTTCTCAACCCAAACCCCATACATAAACCTAACCATCAGTGTAGTAAAAACATTATGATAGAGGGAAAAATGCAACCTCCAAATCATGCTCGTCACTGATTACACAAATGTGATTACTGCCTGGTTTCAATGCGGGATCTGAACCTGGGTCTTCCACTCTGGTGAAGTCACGTGCTTCCGGTCGTAACAATGGGGAAGATAAACACAAATTGTGATCACTATCGCGTGGCTGATCCTTGTGTACCAGAACTCTCGGAAACTACATGGCAACTTCCGTGTGATCATGTTGTCAGTTCAGTGTAGAAGCGAGCATGTGATCGAAGTGAACCGGCTAGTTAGAAGTTCCCTGTTATCACCGGCTGGTAGATGCTGGACCTGTGATGGCAAAACGTTTTTTTTTTTTTTTTCCTCCATTGATGAATATTAAAAAGTATGACTAAAAAAAAATTATAATAATAAAATAATTGAATTTAACTCATTACATTTTTTTCCAGGGGAAAGTTGTTTTTGAAGGGCTATGAAGAGACTTCTGTTTTTCCCTATCCCTTACCAAGAGATTGGTCAAATGAAATCTGATCTTGCATACATATGAGTGCCCAAAAAGCAAAGATGGCAGCTTCCAGTTTGTGTACTTCTATGAACCCTGCAATAGCTGAGCAGATGCTCATTGAAATGACTGTGAAAAGCTGAAAGTGTATTAAAATTACTTATTAGCAGCTGTTCCTATGGAACGTGATACTGCTTCCACACAAAAGCAGTTTATGCTGTGGTCTGAGCAAGGAACTTGGTTATTCACTTGCATTCTAACTGATTCAAATAGCTCACCTTTCCAAGATGGCAGCGCAATTGACGTATCCAAACCAGCCAAATGAGGCATCTATGTATGATTATCTATGCTCATCTGCTCTATCTATGCTTCACTGTGCTTCCACGCTTAAGCTTACGTGCTTACTTCACATGAGAGGCAGTTTAAACTCAAAGTTTCATCCTCGTCAACAAGCTGGCCAGAAGCAAATAAGTAAATAAGTTTTAAATATTAGTCTATTTCTTACATACACCTAGCGTTTCACTTCAGAAGACATTAATTAATCCGTATGGAGTCGTATGGATTACTTTTATTATTGCTGTAAGTGCTTTTTGGAGCTTAAAAATATTGCACCCATTCACTTGCATTTTATGGACCTACAGAGATATTCCCCAAAAAATCTTCAGTTTTGTTCTGCAGAAGAAGGAAAGCCATACACATCTGAGATGGCATGAGGCTGAGCAAATGATGAGAGAATTTTCATTTTTGGGTGAACTTATCAATTAACTTCAGTTTTGGGATTTTTCAATATTGGAATTGTTCAAATACAGAGCACAATTAAAAAGATTTTTTTTATTTCTCATCCCTGATACCTATTATTTTTATTTTAAGCCATTCATTTTGTTTTATTGGCTCAACATAGCAAAATTACAATTCTTTTCACAAACCCCCTTGAACTTGCTTATGTAATTCTTAAAGTGTGCATACCCCCAGTTGGGAGTTTGATCTGTCTTTTGACAGACAGATCAACTATGTTAAAATTCTATAGTGTAATCTACATTTGAAGCCATTTTTCTCAGTTTCAGTGTTTGCATAGTTACTGCATTTTACCTTTGTCAGGTAGTATAATGTAGGTTGATTTGTTTGTTTGTATTATTGTCTAAATTATTGTGATTGTCTAGATAATTGTAAAGATGGCATAAGAGACCAGACAGGGATGACACTAGAGAACTGCATCTAATCAACTCATTCCTGGGGCACACAAAAGTGATAATTCACACTGTCCTCATTCAATATATCCCACCCACAAAGACCTGAGTTGTTAATCAATTGGCCGATCCTCGGATTGTCAGAAGTAATTTGTTTCAGATGACAATGACAATACTTGTCAAGCACATTTTACAGATGTCTAGAACCATATCCAAGAATCAGCATATTCATCTTATTCTTTTTGTTTACCAATGGTAGAAACAAAGGTTGGACAAGCTATTTGTTTGTTCAAGTGTGTGTTTAAAGTTTTTTGTCAAATGTCTTCATCGGTCCCACAGTGAAATTGCACTACACAGTCAGTGAATATTAATTGAAGACATTTGGTATTAGACAAACAAAGTTAGAGATGTGTGTGTGTGTGTGTGTGTGTGTGTGTGTGGTCCTGGAATAATAGTGAGTTTAACGAGAGATGTGAGCTCTATGATCACTGGAGCACAGTTGAAAGCGAGCTGGATGATAGCAGATGTTCTCTACTGGGATGTAGAAAGAGGCTATGTTCAGAATGGAATAAAAGAATACTGCTTACAGAATATATACTGTATTCTGCCTTCTATATTCTAAAAATAGCATGTGAACAGTATAAATTATGCATGGAAGAACATTTCAAACTGCAGTATGTGCAATTGTTGTAATTACATACACATTTAAAGGGATAGTTCACCAAAAAATTTAAATTCTCTCATCATTTACTCACCCTCATGCCATCCCAGATGTGCATGAATTTCTTTCTTCATCATTCTTTAATACCACGATTGGCATCCAGTTATAATTTAACTTAAATTCACTGTTTAGGTACACACACAATCTTAACCTCCTGAGACCCCGTGTGACTGCTGTGTGCATTTTCCATTTCCCTTTTTGATTTGTAACTAGTAGCACCTAATAAAGAAGCAAAATAAATGAATAAATAACAATTCTAGCATGAATACATTTATTGTCAATGTGAAAATGCATAGTAAATATTGTACAGTGATAACACAAAAAATAAATAAATTAATACATTAATTTCATTAAAATGAAGCAAATGAACCCACAGATGTGTTAATGTTGAAAAATATAAAAAATAACTAACATGTTTTTTTTACTTGTGTGGGGATGCGGTCCTAATTTCAACATATGTGGACATCATGATTATAATGCGTAAAAAAATTACAGATTTTTTAAAACAGCATATCATATGAAACTAGACAATACTCTTTACAACCAAACAGGTTTCAATAAAAAAACTTAAAGAGGTTTCTTACCAGAGGAACTTTAGTTGGCACTGTGCCAGTAGCAGCACTTCCTGAAAATTAACATCATGCTGTTGTGTCATTTGAAGCATTGCAGCAGAAGTTTCACCCTGAAATTACTGCAGAGTCTTGCAAACAGTGTTCAGTCAGTTTTAATTCATTTAAACGATGCATTGCGTATAGCAAAGCCAAATAATATCATTAACAAAACAAGTATTTTTTTTATAAACAAAATGTGTGTAATTGTTGGTCATTTTTGACTCGCTTATGCATTCTGGAAAAAACAGTGAGACGTGATGCAACAATCAATGACATCCATCTGACAACAAGATGGCTCTGTGGATGGCCGCCTCGGTGTGTAGTTCTTCAATTCTTTTTTGTTTTGTTTGTCCTGTGTTTAGTAATATGTTTCCTGTCAGTTTTACCAGGGATGAACTGCTGAATATTCTGCATCATATACAAGACCAGTTTTCCCAGTTTTGGAATATTCATGCGTTTTGCTGGACATTTTATTCGGAGGTGCAGCTGTGTTGATAAACATGCTATGAGACGCAGGCGAGGAAGGCGAGCTGGTGCTCTGGTCAAACTCTGTCGGCGTGGCTTTCAAACAGCGCTGCCGAGCATTCATCTAGCAAATCTCCCCTCTCTTCAGCTGTTCAGAGAGGATTGCATCGTCAAGTTAATGGGGAAAATGAGAGGCAGTGGAACATGCTTTTGCATCACTGAAAGTTGGTGTACAGATGTAACAACTTTAAAGAGGATGTGCTGTCCTAATTTGGAAGCACTCTTTATTAACTGTAAGCCATTCTACTCAGCGCAGGACTTTTCCTTGTTTTTTCTGGTGATTGTGTATATTGCGCCAAACGTGTGTGTGAACACAGAGCTGCAACAGTTGACTGATCAAATCACAGACACAGAACAACAATACCCTCAGTCATTATTATTCTTGGGGATTTTAACAAAGCAACACATGTGAACTGCCCAAATACAAACAGCACATTAAATGCCCCACCAGAGACAGGAACATACTGTATCATTGCTACACAACAATAAAGGATGCATATTGCTCTGTCCCTAGAGCAGCTTTGGGACTCTTCACACATCTTATCACATATCTCGTTGTGAAGGACACCACGGAGACTCATGCTACTCTCCGCGATCCATGCACACGCATGCCCTATTGAGAGCGAGAACCACTAATCGTGACCACGAGATGGTTACCCTATGTGACTCTACCCTCCCTAGCAACCGGGCCAATTTGGTTGCTTAGGAGACCTGGCTGGAATCACTCAGCACACCCTGGATTCGAACTCCAGGGGTGGTAGCGTCAGTACTCACTGTGTTACCCAGGCCCACAGAAGACATCCTTTGTGTTTGTCTCGTCACTCTTGTATCTGATCTCTGTCTTTCCTCTGTCATCTCTGCAGGGAGGAGTAAAGTCTTGCCCAGGCAGGACAGCCTGTGATCCGACCGGATGGCCCCAAATGCACTGGAGTGGGCTTCAGCCTTAGGGCGAACAACAAGAAGTCACTTCAAGTACTGGAACAGCAATCCTGATGCCCATCACTGCCCCCAGGACCCAATTCACCCATCCTCCCATCATACCCTCTTCATATATCATGCTTTATCTTTTTTATTCAGGTCAGCCAGCTCTTCAGTCTGTCACTATAGTCAACATACAGACACTAGGGCAGTTTTTGTTGCCTTCTCGATTAAAATAATGTATTGTTGTCACTGAAATGTTTCTGTTTCATTCTTCATTTAAAGGGATAGTTCAATCAAAAATGAAAATTCTGTAATCATTATTCACCCTCATGTGGTTCCAAACCCATATAACTTTCTTTCTCCCTTGTAACACAAAAGGAGATGACTGGCAGAATGACAGCCTTAGTCACCATTCCCTTTAACAGCATCTTTTTTTTTCAAATATATAATTGAATGGTGACTGAGGCTAACATACTGCCTATCATCTCCTTTTGTGTTCCACGAAAGAAAGACATAGGCATTTGGAATGACACGAGAAGTGAATAAAAAATGACAGTTTTCATTTTTTGTGAACTTATCGTTTAAATTGCTGCCTCTGTAGGCAGCTCTTTAGGTTTTGAAATGCACCCATTGTTTCGAGCGTCTAAGTTCAGTCTCACAGATTACTGAAATAATTAACCATTTCAACAACTGGAAATGTAAACGCAGTGTAGTTCTAGCGGGAAGACTCACAGCTGTACTTCATCACACCTTTATCTATTACTCCTAGCCAATCAGAACCAGAATCAGAATTGACTCTATTGCCAAGTAAGTTTTCACATACAAGAAATTTGCTTTGGTGTTGATGTATATATATGCAGAAGAATTCCACCAGAAAAACCCAGCCTATCAGTTTGGAATGTTTCACCATCATAAATTAAGCTGCTCAAGCGTCCTTATTGGTCAGAAAGGCGTGACCCCCACACAGAGGTTAAAGCAGACTTTCCTTTGTAAGGCTTCAAAAAGTCCATCAGATATGCACGACTCGAATACTAAGACATTTCAGCTTAATCCAGGAACATTTTACACAGTCACAGTACTTTACTGATTTAACCTTCTAAAATGTATAGAATGCATTTAAATCCATGATTTATACAATACCTAGTCTTGCTAGGTAATTCTGACAATTGCTTTGAACTGTGTTAAATTGCATACCTGACAAATGAAGGATTATAGCCCTTTTTACAACTCTTATAGTACCTCTATAAAATATGTGTAATGTTTATCCATGTTGTATAACCAAGGAACTAACCAGTATGATTTTGTAACAAGGGATTTTTAATGTTTTGTTACCTACATGTACAATATTCATGAAACAATGTCATATTTAGTATGTAAACATTCACGGGCATACGCAGAGAAAGCTGATGACAACGAATATCATGTATCTTGTACCATTCTCGAGATATGAGCGTTGATGATTAAGTATGCACTATTTTTGAGCTGGAGATTTGTAAGACTCTGAAACATAAGGTCACAAATCAGCTGTCGGCAAGGACAGCCCAGTTAACCATGTGACTCCATGCAGCCAATCTCAGTTCAAATAGTTCCAAACAGGAAGAACTTGCTCTTGGCTTCGCTCTTGTCTCTTGCTGGACCTCATCTTGCTCTTCAGTTGCTCTCTGAACACTCTTCCTCCCATGTGAGATCCAAGGGAACTCGGGACTCAACGTACCGAGAAGGAGTGAGAAGGCCTCGCTTCACAGCTAACATCATTCATACCAGACAATAAACTTCGACCATACAGAAGTCACCACATCGACGGAATGAACTTTCAACCAAGATCTTTCGACATAAAGAACGCCGGGACATACCAAATACACACAAGTAAACCTCCAGATTTTCCTCAAAGGGCTGGTGTATTGATTAAATATTCTGAGTAATCCGATAGCAAATCGATGTAGACTCAAATGAGGATAAATGGTTTTTAAGGCATTGTTGATAGACTCCATGACATTCCTTTGACATTCTGTCACTACTCACCAACCTGTCTCATGTATATATTTGTGTTAGATTAGATTTATGTTTAGAATAGCAATAACGTTTATCTGTATTCAAAGATGATTTGACTGTGGTATATTTAATGAATAATCTCGTCACTGTTTCTAAAAGATTTAGCTTGTACCTGAATACGTGTGATATTATTCTCATTAAGCCATGAGAATAATATTACTCCAATAAGTGAATTAATCATAATTCCCTTATTAAAGCTAATTCCTTACAATAGAAAGTGTGAGCGGATAAAATTAGACTTGTTATTTGAAATCGTTCTATTACGGTTTCAATGGTGGAGAATCTTATTCAGACAAATAATCTAGTTATTTGTAATTTATCTAATTTATAATGGTTGTCGAGCATGACTAATTCCATTATATATTTCCTTACATAATATTGTAGAATAAGGACAGTTTTATTTAGTTCATAGCTCACATATTTCAAGACCCCAAATTCCCTTAAATATTATGGTGAGAATGCGGACACTAAATGTCCCTGTCTACACCTATCTCTAAATTATATATATGTAATAACCCTACAGAGTATAATAAAAAGTGCAATAGACCAGATCAATTTCTCTTTGATAACCTTCTCAGCAGAACGAATGACTCACAGCAGCATACCAAATGGTGGTGGAGAAGGTGAGAATGGACTCAATGATGAAGGTGTAGAAGTGCACCATCATTGTCTTCGGCAGGTTGAACTTCTTCAGCTACAGCAGGAAGTACATCCTCCACTGTGCTTTTTTAATTTGACAGCTGATGTTCAGCTCCCACTTGAGGTCCTGGGAGATGATGGTTCCCAGGATGTGGAAGGACTCAACAGTGTCAACTGGAAAGTCACAAAGGATGATGGAGGTGGGTGGGCCTGGGTTCTTTCTGATATCTATGATCATCTCCACTGTCTTCACAGCATTGAGCTCCAAATGCTCCAAATGCTGTGAAGACGCATTCTCAATCATGCGACAACCATCACTTTATAAGCCTGCTCACAATCTATCACATTGCTGTTTCAGTATGCCAACACGGAAACATAATTCTATAGCTCACTACGTCTGACGTCAGGTCAGATTCACTCCCAAACATGCTAACATCCAGCTCTGGACATGTATTATTCACTGCTCCTTACCTTTTATCTAGGAACAGCAGTTTCTTGCCGCAACACTTATCTGCAATTTCAGGATTGTCATCGGGATCGCGGCCCTCTTGGAATGATATGTTAACGACATCTCCATCAAGTATCTCCAGGCCACTGGTGAACCAGTTCATATAACATCTCGGGAATCCCGCCTTCATTCCCCAACGATGCTGCCGCTACATCACAACTTTCTGCTCCACATCAAACATATGGGTGTAAATGATCAGCAAACCCGGATCTTCATCCATATCTCATTCACGTAGGAGACCTCCCTCAGTCAAGCCGCTGCATCTACTGCAATCGGAATTCACAACCTAGTGCAGAAGGAGCACGCTCCTCGTCATGTCTGTCCCGTTTCCCATCAGAAATAAAGTTCTCAAACATATCCATCAAATGCATTCAGAGGATGGTTTATGGCTCTAGGCTTCCTGTTGTCATTACCATTATCGGCATCAATATCAAAATCAAGAGCTAATATTTCATTTCAGTAGAGCATTTGGCTCTCATAGTTAATGGCAGTGAACACGTAATCACCATGTGGATAACTCAGTTAAGGTTCAAAATGCATATACAGCAGCCATATCACCCTGTAGCTCAAGACTGGTTGCACACTGAAGCTCAGCTGGGTTGAGCCTGGCCAGTACCTGGATGGGAAACCTCCTGGGGAAAACGGAGGTTGCTGTTGGAAGAGGAATTAGGGAGGCCAGCAGGGGGTGCTCACCCTGCAGTCTGTGTGGGTCCTAATGCCCTAGTATGATCCTGACTTTCTGTGGTCTTTAAAAATCCCAGGGAGCTTCACGTAAAGAGTAGAGGAGTAACCCTAGTGTCCTGGCCGATTTCCCCCATTGGCTCTTCTCAATCATGGCCTCCTAATAATCCCAATCCATTAATTATCTCTATAACTCTACTTTCTCCTCATCACCAAAGGCTGGTGTTTGGTGAGCGTACTGGTGCACTATGGCTGCTGTCGTATCATCCAGGTGGATGCTGCACACTGGTGGTTGAGGAGAGTCCCCTGTTCACTGTGTAAAGCGCTTTGAGTGTATGGAGTCTCATCACTCCATTCAGACAAGGAAGCACCACTGTTGTTGCGTACCTCTGACACCTAGCGGTAGGCTTTGCCATTACATTCCTTATTTCATCAGATAATTTAATTACCAGCGTAATGCATTTTGCCACTCCACATGTGGAGGCCATTCGACTGAAACTTTACATGTAAAGGACCATGCGTCATGCTGCTGATTTTTACAGGCTTTATCAGGAGCTTAAGCTTTAATCATCACATCTTTCGCATCTACATACTTCAACCCCATTCAAGTCTGGGCACGGTGCCCTCCTCTCCAAAGCAAACATCAAGACGGTTCCAAAAGTCATACCCATTCACCTCACTGCTCATTTCGGTATAATGTAGCAAAATGTACTTCACTTTCCGACTCACAAATAACTGTACCAGTAGTCTGCACATTTAAACCTCCATCTGAAGGCTCATACCGGATCATTCCAATATTTTAAGCTCCCGCCCATACGCACCCGATCCTATTTTCTGCTCCTCTATTCCCATGCCACTCTCTACTCCACCTGGATGTTTAAACACATTTTCTCACTAACTGGGCATATCCTCTCCAGTGGAAATAGCATCGACTATGTCCCTCCACCAGCATACTTCTTGTCCCCTGCCCACACCTTTTGAACCTGTACCGGACTAAGCCCCTCACTCCTCCCCTTTAGATTCCGCTAAAACACGTGCAGAAAGGACTTGCCCAGTCCACACTCATTTCACCCTTTTTTCTCAAACACTTCTAAACAGACCACACTGGGTGCAGTTGTAGCATAATGATATCTATAATCTTCATCTCCTCCTGCCTCGAAATCTCCACTGCATATACCTGCAAACTAGTTCACAATCCACATCTGACCCCTCAAGTATTGAGATCATATAGCTTTATGCTACTTTGTTCATCTTTCAGCAAAGATAACCATCAAACAATATCCACCCTCTTTGGAGGGATCATAATCAAATGTTGTTTTCTTTCAATGTAGAGTTTTGCACGCAGCATCACCATTATTGTATGGCTCTTCGCTACGTTGTTTATCTTTTGGCAAAGATATTCCAATCAACGCCACCCTCATCGGAGGGTTCATAATCAAATGTTGTTTATATTTCAACAAAGATACTGCACAACAATGCTGGGCTACCATAGGGCCTCATATCACACTGTTAATCTTTGGCAAATATTTTGCACAACCACGGGCTCTTCAACATATAAAAAACAAAAATCTATCTCCAAAATATAAAATATAAGTGTCCCCTCTATCATAAAAGCCACTTCCTGGATGCGGTAGAAAGCTCTCCGCTTCAGACGGCCACAGGCGTTGTCTCGTGTGACTGGGCAGCAATCACACCAAGGCAGCGTTTGTGGATGGTTCATGCTCTCACTGCAAGGGCATGACCATGGCAACATTGCGGTCACGGCTCGCTTTCAATAGAAAGCACACCACTCCATCCGCCCCCCGCATTGCTCCTTCTTCCCAGGGGATTAAAGACGATGCGGCTGGCGATGGAGGTGATCTGGGGATGGCAGCGGGTGCAGCTCTGCTGGGTATGCCCCCTCGGACCACCCGCCACCCCAGCACGCTCATTGACTTCCGTCCGTGCTCGAGGCAATAGCACCTCGCCTCAAAGCCAGCCTGCTTATCCTCTAGAGCTCGAAGTGGATGAGCTCGCCGCTGCATCGGAGACCGTGGCGTCTGATGCGGATGTCTCCCCTGGGCTGCCGCCTTCGGCCAGCATGCCCAGGGTGAGGCTGACACTCAGATGACCGACATGCTTTCCCAGGCCGCCACCAACGTGGGCTTGGACTGGAACCCACCGTCCTCCCCACAGCCAACGCGGTTGAATGACTGGTTCCTGGGGTCCAGGCGCCGCTCACAGCCTCAGGTCCGAGCAAATTCGACAAGGAGTGTTGCGTCCTCATGGGCACTGACCAGGGGTACCTCCCTAGCAGACATATGAAGTACAGCGGGTTGGGCAACACCTAATACCTTCGTGAGATTTTACAATCTTGTTGTTGAGTCAGTATCGTCCCATGTTTTCTCAGGTCCGAGCCGGTAGAACTCGGTAACACGCTGACAGTCTGGTCGGGTGGATCGCTTGCGCCTAGTGCCCTTTCCCTCGGCTGAGGTAAAACTGTGCACTTTCTCTCCCAGGAGATCACACTTATTCAGATCCCTGGACGATTCCTCCCTTGCCCTTTGGGTTTTTTAAGGAACTCGCCGACCCAATCCTCTGCGGGTACTTAATCTACCCTGTACTGGAATAGGTGCTTTGCTGTGTATTTTCCGCGGTACGGTCACGAGTGGACCCGCGTCTCCGTTAAGCAGTTCCAGCTGCCCTCCGGTCGCCATGTTGTAGCAACTCCTCCCTCCTAGCGAGGTTGGATCTACCACTGTGCCATCTCCACATGCCGCCTAAAAACCCATGTGATGTATTCGCCACCTTTACTTCCCCTTTCGGACAGGTGTGGCCTCCGCAGGGTCTTTTCTCCCTGAAAGAATAGGAAACTGGGTAAGATCCCCTTCACTTGATGTGTGTAATGGCCCAGGCCGTTCTTACTCTATGCGGAGAAACATATATAGAAAAGAGGCCCGGCCAGGCTTGGCCCGTTCCCAGGTTGGCAAGCGTCACCTTGTTCCCCTGCCTAGGGTAACCAGAAGGATTCCGACGACTTTTATGGGGCATTGGGGAAGGGTACGTGCAGTCTGACACAGCTGGTCACCTTTGCACGTAAAATACCTGCCCACTCCTGTGTCAGCAGAACACGTACACGGCTCAGTGCATGGCATGATTTAAATTGGACCCCTAGTGTCGCTTCATCAACACAACATCGAAGTGAGCGACAGACGGGGAACGTCTGGGTTACGGATGTAATCTCCGTACCCTGATGGAGGGAACGAGACGTTGTGTCCTCCCGCCACGTCGCTGAGCCGAGCCACTGTAGTGGTCGGACCATTTCCGGCTCCTCAGAAAAATCCTGAATGAACTCGATGTATTTCTCCGCTTTTATACCAGTATGTCCGGGGGCGGGGTATGCAGTACTGTCTGCCAACTTCTCATTAGCCTTTTTTCATAGATCAGAGGCATATTCGGCACTCAAGAGAGACCCCTAGTGTCGCTTCTTCGACACAACGTCTCGTTCACTCCATCAGGGAACGGAGGTTACATCCGTAACCTAGACGTTTTTTATATTTATCAAATACATATCATTTTTAATTTTACACAAGTCTGGGAGTCTTCCTGATAGAAATGTAAGCACAGCGTAGTTCTAATGGGTAGACTCACAGCTGTACATCATCGCCCCATTAGCTACTTTGGTAGCTAATGGGGCGATGATTGGTTACTCCTAGCCAATCATGCATCAGCCATCGCTTTATAAGCTTGCTCACAATCTATCAAATTGCTGTTTCACCCCACCACTAGTTGAGTCCCGTCCTGCATGGAGGTTGGCTCCTCACCACCTGCCTCCTATCTCTAGCAAGATATGACGGTTCCTAGTACAACTTCTTCGGACTGCCAGATGGGGTTTCTGCCAAAGAGAAACATTACATTTTTGTTTTTAGTATTCATCAAATAAACGTCATCTTAACCGTTTCTCTCGCCCCCTCCCATTCCTGTCATTTTTGGATCCAGATAGTTTTATATTCATGCTTGTAGAATTTCAGCCAAAATGGCTGTCCTTGAATGTCTGGCAATGTATTTTAATATCACACTGAAATTTTGATGCATTTGCACATTTAGTGAGATGAGATAAGGCTACTTTTTCATCAAAAAAGGATTTTAAAAAAAAGTTGGAACTATAATCATTTTGCAGCTTTTAAACCTTTTAAAGGTCCAGATAAGCCTAACTAACTACTAATATTGCCAGTTTTATATCAAACTTTTGTAAAAAATCTTGAGAACAATCCATAAAGTGCAGTGGCTTCCACTTAATGGAGCTCTATGCTTATCATGGACCTGGATCAGCACCTGATAATTGCAGCTTTTAACTCCTTAAACATCATTAGCTTTTAGCAGAGAACTTTGTTGTTTTGAAGGTGTATGTTATGGTCCGGAGAGGAAGGGACTGTAGAGTCTCAATGCATTCCTTCCATGACTTCTATCTACCATACAGTATATATGGATGGATGGATGGATGAATGAGTGAGTTTATGGATGGATGGATGCATATGGTAATGGTGACCAGTAACAGCACCTAAAATACACTCTTTCCTTTTACATTCATATATATTTTACCATAAAAAACTTTGTTAATAAAAAATTAATGACTAAAATATTCAGACTTTCTTTTTTTTTTTTTTTTTTTTTTTGCATTAATTACCCTTTCAGAGGAATTTGAGTTATTTTTGTGAAAGCTGAATATCTCTTGCACATTTTTATGGATGCTATATCTCTTTAACTTCAATTTTATTTTGCTGGTATGCTCTGAAAATAATGATTCCACTTCTCCTTAGGGAGCCGAAGTATTTTTGTTCATTTCCAGTTCCTTTTTGTTGTAGTTTCTCAGGGACCAGACATTGTTTTAAAATAATTTATCCCAGCATTGCTTTGATCTTTCATTTTACAAAATATATAAAGTAGTAAAATGTAAAGGAGTCCTAAAAACAACTACATGCATGATAGATGCAGGTCCAATTCATTACTGGCACTCCTAAAACAGAGGACAGAACTGTTGTTGACACTCGCTTTCCTTTTCTAAATTGTGGAAACTATGTTTACATATTGGCATTTTACAGGTATAGAGTACAGTTAGTTTTAGTTTTACACTCCACAAACTAGGAATATTTGGTCAGAGTGGTAAAAATAATTATAAAAAATTCCAGAAATAACAATAATATTTGTGAAATTCATCCATTGCATCTACAGATTTGTGAATTTTGCCTCTGAATCTAACTTCTATTCAGCACCTTTTAGTATTCAAAGTGTTGGTGATCTCACTGGCTTTTTATTTACAAGCTAAAGACCTGAGATCTAAATGAGTCACATTGACTCTGCTGACAGTTTAAGCATGTGTGTTAATTAGTGGTCAACCGATATAAGTTTTTTAATGGCTGAAGCGGATGCCAATATCCAGAGAGCAGGTTGGCCGATAGGCCAATACAATGCCGATTTATCACACAATATAATAGTAAATAACATAAACATAAAATAGGAATATTGTTCTGTTTCTTCAGATTTCTGTTTGGTCATAAAATTCTAGTGATTTATTTGCTGCGTGACATTTTTTTAATATAAACTCAGCAAAAAAAGAAATGTCTCTTTTTCAGGACACAGTATTTGAAAGATAATGTTTTTAAAAATACAAATAACTTTACATATCTTTATTGTTTTCCATGCTTGTTCAGTGAACCATAAACAATTAATGAACATGCACCTGTGGAATGGTCGTTAAGACACTAACAGCTTACAGACGGTAGGCAATTAAGGTCACAGTTATAAAAACTTAGGACACTAAAGAGACCTTTCTACTGACTCTGAAATAGGGTCCCTGCTCATCTGTGTGAACGTGCCTTAGGCATGCTTCATGGAGGCATGAGGACTGCAGATGTGGCCAGGTCAATAAATTGTAATGTCCATACTGTGAGACACTTAAGACAGCACTACAGAGAGACAAGAAGGACAGCTGATCGTCCTCGCAGTGGCAGACCACATGTAACATCACCTTTACAGGATTGGTACATCTGAATATCACACCTGCAGGACAGGTACAGGATGGGAACAACAACTGCCCGAGTTAAACCAGGAATGCACAATCACTCCATCAGTGCTCAGACTGTCCGCAATAGTTTGAGAGAGGCTGGACTGAGGGCTTGTAAGCCTATTGTAAGGCAGGACCTTACAAGACATCACCAGCAACAACATTGCCTATGGGCACAAACCCACCTTCGCTGGACCAGACAAGACTGGCAAAAAGTGCTCTTCACTGTCGAGTCACGGTTTTGTCTCACCAGTGGTGATGGTCGGACTCGCGTTCATCGACGAAGGAATGAGCTTTACACCAAGGCCAGTACTCTGGAGTGGGATCAGTTTGGAGGTGGAGGGTCTGTCATGGTCTGGGGCAGTGTGTCACAGCATCATCGGACTGAGGTTGTTGTCATTGCAGACAGTCTCTACGCTGTGTGTTACAGGGAAGATACCCTCCTCCCTCACGTGGTACCCTTCCTGCAGGCTCATCCTGACATGACCCTCCAGCATGTCAATGCCACCAGCCATACTGCTCGTTCTGTGCATGATTTCCAGCAAGACAGGAATGTCAGTGTTCTGCCATAGCCAGCGAAGAGCTCGCATCTCAATCCCATTGAGCACATCTGGAACCTGTTGGGTTGGGTAGTTAGGGCTAGCGCCATTCCTCCAAGAAATGTCCGGGAACTTGCAAGTGCCTTGGTGAAAGTGTGGGGTAACATCTCAAAGCAAGAACTGGCAAATATGGCGCAGTCTTTGAGAGTGAGATACACTGCAATGCAGCTGGTAACCACACCAGATACTGACTGTTACTTTTGATTTTGACCCCCCCCTTTGTTCAGGGACACATTATTCAATTTCTATTAGTCACATATCTGTGAAACTTGTTCAGGTTATGTCTTCGTAGTTAAATCTTGTTATGTTCATACAAATATTGTATAAGTTTGCTGAAAATAAAAGCAGTTGAATTGAGAGGATTTTTCTTTTTTTGCTGAGTTTATTAGAAAGAAGGAAATTACAGTACACACAGTAGTCCAGCAACAATGGATGGCATTTACGCATTACCAATTAAATTTTCTCATAAATGACCTAATTAAACCAATTGAACATACAGTACTTTAGGACTTTATGTGCACCAGGCACTGAAACATTACAAAGGGCACACAAAGCAATAAGCAGAACCTTATGGAGAAATAACCTTAGGGCCTTTCCAGGCCATAAAACTGTGAATCTATACATTTGGTTTCGAAAAGTCTGAGGTGTCCTCTCCCAGTTCCATCCTGCATCACATCACTAAACAAAAGAATGATCAGAGAGATCACACTAACCTCAGGGAGTCACCTTTTGGGATACTGAATCTCCTTTTATGTTGCTGATTTTGAGATAATTAATGAGTGCCAAATGGTTAGTCAGGAGACTAACCATTTTGCTAAAACAGCAAAACCGCATGATTTAAAACAAAATGGCAATTGGTTAATGAGGCCCTGCACTCCACAGGACAGTGACATAGGGAAGACTCAGTATGTACTTCTGAACTTTTCCACGCAGACACCAAACTTTTGACTCTATATGCAACTCAACCCAAGATGCCTAAGCTCACTGTTGGACCAAACATACAATATAATGTTATACAGCAGGCTTAGCCTGACTATATAATTTACAGAATGATGCTGTGGATTATTTGGGTTATTTGCAGTTATATATTTTCCAATGATATGAATGATTAAAATGTTCACATTTTCCTCTTTGTGCTTACTGCAGTACCACTGAGCATCATATCAGTAAATGTGGTGATTTTCTAAAGCTCACTAAAGATCAACAAATCAATTGGATCCAGAAGTAAAAAACAATGTTGGTGGTGTGTCCATGATCATATGGCAGCGGACTGCAATCTGCGAAACCCTTGTAACCTTTGCAATGGAAAACACTTACAGATTATTTGCAGAGTTAATCAAAGGCAAGTTTAAATCCTGTACCTTGACAATCCCAGTGACTGTAACAGAGTGCTGTTAAAGGTAGTAGCAGTAACATTAACAAATGGATACAAAATGTTGGTTACTTATCCTATATTAGATTTTTAACTTTTTACTACCAGTAGTTTAACAGCTATGCTTGGAGGGTAAACCAGAGAGTTTAACATTGGGAACTGTGCGTCAGGATGTTAAGACCCTTGAGGGTGTGGCAGTGAGCTTTACTAAAATTAATGTATGCAATCCAGAGAAATCCTTTCTTATACATCATGCTTTCACTGCTGAACATCTTGCTTTGTCTGAACACTCTCGCCCAGTGACATCTCTTCAGCAGCTTGATAAAGTGTCTCCTTGCCTCCGTCCTAATTGTTCCGGATTACACTCATCTGATAACCCCCATCCAACCTGTGAAGTCTGGTCCTCCTGGTGCTCCTGCAGCCAGTAGAACCCAACTTGGTTGGATACACCAGGGTCCAGTCAGAGATATCATAAACCCACCTGTCTCTTGTTCTAATTACACCTCTTTCAGCTCTCTGCCAGATGACATCTAAGAATGTAGAGAAGCTGTGGCAACTATGATACTGTAACACCAAGGATAGTTGTCCGTTCCAAGTGAGATCAAAAGGCTGTTAAACTTTTGGAAAGTCAGACAGTCGGAGTTCCAATGGATGGAATTGATCGGTATGCTACACTTCTCCTTCATTCATGTATGTGCGCACCCTTGAAAGCCCCAATAAAGCCATCAATAAATAAATAAATTAATGCCATCATTAAGTTTGCTGACGATACGACGGTTGTAGGTCTGATCACTGACAATGATGAAACAGCCTACAGAGAGGAGCTGGTGTCAGGAGCACAACCTCTCCCTCAACGTCAGTAAAACCAAGGAGCTTGTGGTGGACTTCAGGAAGAAAGACAGAGAACACAGCCCCATCACCATTAATGGAGCACCGGTGGAGAGAGTCAGCAGCTTCAAGTTCCTCGGTGTCCACATTACTGAGGAACTCACATGGTCCGTCCACACTGAGGCCGTTGTGAAGAAGGCTCACCAGCGCCTCTTCTTCCTGAGACGGCTGAGGAAGTTTGGAATGAACCAACACATCCTCACACGGTTCTACACCAACACTGTAGAGAGCATCCTGACTGGCTGCATCACCGCCTGGTACGGCAATAGCACCGCCCACAACCGCAAAGACCTGCAAAGGGTGGTGCGAACGGCCAGAAACATCATCGGAGGTGAGCTTCCCTCCCTCCAGGATATATATAACAGACGGTGTGTGAATAAAGCTCGGAGGATTATCAAAGACTCCAGCCACCCGAGTCATGGGCTGCTCTCACTGCTTCCATCAGGCAGGCGGTATCGCAGCATCAGGACCCGCACCACCCGACTACATGACAGCTTCTTCCCACAAGCAATAAGACTTTTGAACACTTGATCTCTCACGATCAACAATCAGCACTGCACTTTATTAATCCTCATTCTGTCAATATATTCTCGCTCCCAATTCAGTTAGTGTATATATATATTTATACCCTTATCTAGTGTATGTGTATTCTACATTGTGTGTATTGTGTACATTTGATATGTAAATTGTTGTGTAGGTATGTGTACATTTGTTATGTAAATTGTGTTGTGTAAATATGTTGTTATTGTAAAGTGGTTTATGTCTCGTCACTGTCATTACTGCAATGTTGCTCGGAACTGCACACAAGAATTTCACCTACTGTTGCACTCGTGTACACAGTAGTGTGACAATAAAGTGATTTGATTTTGATTTGATTTGATTTGATTTGATTTGATTTGATTTGATGATTTGATAAAGGCAGCAATGTCTAGGTTTCATAGCTGTGAGATGTGCCTAACAACAGCAGGCTCGGACATACAAATATGAGATCCTGAAATTGTTGAAAGTGATATATTAAACAACTATCCTCCTCCGATGACTCCAGTGCTGCAGAAACCTGGTATATCCCTCATGTAGGACATTTGGTTGATGTAGATGTACACGGTACAGATTAAAGTGCTGCAATTGTCCACCATTATATGTAGGAACAGTATGTGTGAGCTAGGAATTAAATTAAACTGTCCTTATTAAATTATTATATAAGGAAATATATAATGGAATTGTCATGTTCGACAACCATTATAAATTAGATAAAATACAAATAACTAGATTATTTGTCTGAATAAAATTCTCCACCATTAAAACCATAATACATCATCTCGTTGTATCCGCTCACAATTTCTATTGTAAGGAATTATCTTTAATAAGGGAATTATGATTAATTCACTTATTGGAGTAATATTATTCACATCGCTTATTGAAATAATATTACCCATATTTAGGTGCAGTTTTTAAATGAAATCTTGTAAAAACAGGGATCTCATCCCTGTTTTTAAAAGATTTCGTTTCAAAACTGTACCTAAATATGTGTAATATTATTTATCAAAATATACCACTGTCAAATTCTTTGAATACAGACAAACTTTATTGCTATTCAAAACATAAACTAATCTAACACATAAAACATAAAACAGGTTTGTGAGTAAAGTGACAGAATGATCAATACAGTGAGAATTATCTTTGAGTCTTTTCACAATACCTTAAGAACTATTTATCCTTCTTTGGGTCTAAATCGATTTGCAAGTATTCAACTAATACACCAACACTTTGAGCAAAAGCCTGGAGATGGACTTGCGTGTCGTTGCATTTCCTTGTGTTGCGTTTCCTTGTGTCTCTTGGTTTTTTAGCATTTGTAGAAAGTTTGTTCCATCGATGTATTGGACTCTGTTATGATCATGCATAGTTATTGTCTGGATGAAGCGAGGCCTTCTGCAAGGAGGCCGATTGTTCGACATCTGTGGGGCAGAACAATTGGTTGGGATGATACTAATTTACCTCATTCTCATACCTCATTTATCTCTCTAACAGCAGCAGGCTCACTGCTGTGAGGGGTATAGCATTGGGGGAGCATTACATTAGGCAACATCTGAAGCCCTTCTTCCCATGATCGCCAGGCCTATCTCGTACTTCCCCAATGCTATACCCCTCACAGCAGTGAGACTGCTGCTGTTAGATAGATCCACATCTTCTGTGACTCATCAGAACAGTCTTATGGTGCAGTAGCATACCTTCGTACAGAAGATAGTACTTGCGAAACATCATGGTTACTGTTGTAACCTCCATTCCCTGAGGGAGGGAACAAGACATTGTGTCAAATTAAGTGACCCAAGGCGTCTTCATTGGGAGTCTCGCGTACCTCTAACTTGAAAAAAGGCCAATGTGAAATTGCAGAAAGAATTTGCATGCCTCGTCCCCGGACATAGGGGTATAAAGGGAAGCGGGCGTGCATGTGTCAGTCAGGATTTGCACTGAGGAGCTGAGAATAAGGCTCGGCCATTTACAGTGGCAGGTCTAGTTCTGTGGCAGGAGGGACACAACGTCTCGTTCCCTCCCTCAGGGAATGGAGGTTACGACAGTAACCATGACGTTCCCCTTCTGTCACTCATTCGAGGAGTTGCCTGAGGAGGGAACTAAGCCTGTGGAGCCCGACCCCAGTACAGAGCACCTGTGGCTTGTAGTGGGTCTGGACGTAAATTGCTATGCTGTATTCGCAGGCCAGAAGGCTAAGGAAATACGTCAACATCCATGAAGCGACGCATAGTGGCGAACCTGGGACCGAAGGCACACTGGATCAGCTTGGTGAAGGGCGCTGTGTGCAAGCTGAACACCCTGTCGGTTGTGCCGCGTTACCGAGTTCTACCGGCTCGGACCTGACAAACACGGGAGACCTACTCAACTCTGAGATTGTAAAATCTTGCGAAGGTATTGTTTGTTGCCCAGCCCACTGCTCTGCAGATATCTGCTAGGGAGGTGCCATTGGCCAGTGCCCACGAGGATGCCACACTTCTTGTTGAGTGTGCTCGAACCCACAAGTGGGCGGGCCCAGCCTGGGTCTGGTACGCCAATGAGATTGCATCGACGACCCAGTGGTCTAACCTCTGTTTGGAGACGGCGTTCTGCTAAAGCAGACAAAGAGTTTCTCAAAATGCCTAAAGCTCTGAATGCTGTCCAAATAGATATGCAAAGCATTTACCGGACACAGCAATAGAAGGGCTGGGTCTGCCTCCTCCCGGTGCGGCGCTTGCAGGTTCACGTGGTCCCTGAAGAGGGTTGTAGGAACCTTGGACACCCTCTTGATGGAGGCTAATGCGATCAGGAGGGCCCTCTGCAGGGAGAGGGTCTTGAGCTCAACTGAATCAAGCGGATCGAAGGGGGGTCTCTGAAGGCCTGTGAGGACCACCGAGAGATACCAAGAGGGGAACAGGCTTGGCTGGGGAGGGTTCAGTCTTTGGGTGCCTTTAAGGAACCTGATAATCAAATTGTGCTTGCCTAAGGACTTGCCATCTACTGCGTCGTGATGGGCTGCAATAGCAGCTACATACACCTTCAGGGTGGAGGGTGACAGCCTTCCCTCCAGCCTTTCTTGCAGGAATGAAAACACTAACTGAACTGCACATCTCTGCGGGTCTTCGGCAAGGGAAGAACACCAATTCGCAAACAAGCGCCACTTTAGGGCGTAGAGCTGCCTGGTGGAGGGAGCTCTGGCTTGGTTGATCGTGTCTACGACTGCAGGTGGTAGATCACACAGATCTTCCGCATCCCATCCAGGGCCCAGATGTGGAGGCTCCAGAGGTCTGGGCGTGGGTGCCAGAGGGTGCCCTGTCCCTGGGAAAGAATGTATTTTCCAGGGAGGTGCTGTCGCGAGGAGCGTGAGATCCGAGAGCCAGGTCTGGGTGGGCCAGTAAGGAGCCACCAAGGTGACCTGTTCCTCATCCTCCCTGAACTTGCACAGCACCAGTGCAAGGAGGCTCACTGGGGGAAATGCGTTCTTGCACTGCCCCCGGGTCCAGCCGTGTACCAGCACATCTGTCCCGAGAGTTACCGTTGCAGTGCTGTCTGAACGGATCAAGACTTGCTTGCCCCTAAGTAGCAGGAGAAACCTCCGCAGGGCAAGGAATACAGCCAGCCACTCTAGGCATTTGATGTGCCAATGCAGCCGGGGCCCTGTCCAGGAGCCAGCGGCAGCATGCCCGTTGCAGAGGTCTCTTTAAAGTCTGACGGCAGGAGGGGGTGATTGTCACACGGTATGTGCCCTTCCCTTTATACCCATATGTCCGGGGGCGGGGCATGAAAATTCTGTCTGCCAATTTCACATTGGCCTTTTCTCAAGTTCAGAGGTATGCGAGGATCCCAAGGAAGAACCCTTGTGTCACTTCATTTGACACAGCGTCGAGTGAGTGACAGAAGGGGAACTCATGTTTCCTTTCTTTTGGCTAGATCTCGTGTTTCCCCAAGAAAGCAATTGTCAATTCCTTGACTTGAACAATGTGCAGCATTAGTGGGTGCCCAACTGTCTGATGTTCTTCAGGTAGAACTTACCTTTCCTGTGCAACATGGTATCTTATGGACTGACTCAAGCACTGCTCTCCACTGGCTAACTTTTGATTCCTGTCACTTCAAAGTGTTTGTTGGGACAAGATTGGCTGAGATTTGTGTTGTCTGTAAATAATCCAGCTGATGACATCACCAGGGGCAAAACTTTGTCAGAGTTTATTAGGCCAAACCGATGGAGCCAAAGGCCCCCCCTTTCTGCTGAAATCACCTGATTTATGGCCCACTAAGCCATCAACAGAATCTCAAGATGATCGCTACAGCAGTGAGGAAACCTCACTACTGTGGTGTCACCCTTGTTGACCCATTATCTATTCCTGAAAATGGTAAGTTATCCACATGTCAAGACCTGTTGATATTTACTGCAGCATCCATTCACAGGGCAGCTGATAAGAACGTAACTCCCTCTGCTGAAACCTACTGTGAGGCTAAAATAACTGTCATTCAGGGATGATATTGGGTATGGATTGTTTTGGACCCTTCACTGTTAAGATTGGTAGACAATTGGTGAAGAGATGGGGGATTCTTTTCAAATGTTTAACCACAAAGAGCGTGCATCTGTATTTGCTCCATACCCTCAGCTCTGATTCATTCTTAATGTCTATTAGACATTTTACCTCTCGCAGAGGTACTCCTTTTGAACTGCTATCTGATCAGGGAACAAATTTCAAAGGTGGTGCTAAGGAAATACATCAAGTCTATCAGACCTTAATACCTGATTTGCAAACAATGTTGGCAAAACAACAAATCTCTTACAGGTTAATTCCACCTTCTGCACCCCATTTTGCAGGATCATGGGAACGGGAGGTCCGATCCATTAAGATAGCTTTAGAGAAAACTTTGGGAACTCAGTCTGTCTCTGAGGAAGTATTGCATACAGTCTTAATTGAGATTGAAGGAAACCTTAATTCAAGACCTTTAGGATATTTTCCTCAGATGTTGCAGATCATGATCCAATTACACAAAATCTTTTGTTGATGAGCAGGCATGATGCCTCTCTACCTCTGGTGTATTTTTCTGATACAAAACTTCTTAGCCATAGGCAGTGGATATACAGCCAGTTTCTTGCTGACCACTTTTGGGCCCATTTCATTAAGAATTATCTCCCTCTGTTGCAGTCGAGACAAAAATGGTACAGTGAAAACCCTAACCTCTCCCTTAATTCTGTTGTGATGATTCTTGATCCCAGCTTCCTCATTCTACTTTGCCTACAGGGAAGGTCACTGCAATTCATCCTAGTAAAGATTGCTGAGGTTCAAGTGAAGGACAAAAGGTACATCAGACCTGTATCACGTCCCTATTCCTGTTTATGTTGATCCCTTTTCAGCCTTTTTTTTTGGGATGTGGACAATTTAGACTTTGCTGATTTCTGATACAAATTTGTGGGCAGCTGTAATAGAGATTAATTATTTTTTGGCATTGTTTACAATTCTTTTCCTGGTTTGCTTGACTAATATGCTCCAATTTCATTTGTTCGTTAGTTCTAGTTCCTGTCCAATTAGTTGCTTATTCATTTGTATACGCCCTCTGTTGATTAACCAATTACTGCAGCATTGTGCCAATTGGTCCTGATTCATAAATGCCTGAATTGATGCACAACATACTGAGAGACTTTGGAAGTGCGTGCGTGCGTGCGTGCGTGCGTTCGTTCGTTCGTTCGTTCGTTCGTTCGTTCGTTCGTTCGTTTGCTCGCTCCTTTTGTTTTTGTGTATCTTTTGGTTGTGTAATTTAAATAAGATTTATCTTAATCTTGATTGAAGTGTTTGGATTTCTGCTTTTGTCTAGAAACCACACATTGTGTACTCTCTCCTCATATGCTTTGTCCAGCCTGCTTTAATGGGCTAATGCTGTGTTCCATTTGTCTCTGAAGTTGGAGCTTGAACATGGCTCGATGACATATCTATTAAAAAAAAAAACAAGAAATCCGAGTTTAATGTTTTCCATTTCCACACAACATGTCATGTCGGGAAAAAAAGATGGACGCCTCCAGGAAAGTAATTGTTGCACTAGTTCTTTCAGAGTACAGAGCTACAAAATGAGTATGCCCTTCACCTAATAGACCTTGAGGAAGATGACAGAAAGCGGAGAAGGTATGTTAATGTTTCTGCGTATTTGAATGCAACCACATTCGCAGATCCTAACAGCTGTTTTAAAAATGTTATGTGTTTTCCATTACAATTTCCTGCTCCCATTTCTGCTATGTTTGTAACGTTAGACGTGTTGTTGTAGCGATAGCACCAGCGACCTAGCCAATTTTAGTTGTACCAGTTTATAAACAAAACATTATGTTGTATTCATGCATACCTGGATTGTAGCAACATGCCCATAGGCAACAGTAATATAGTATTTTGTATACGACTTACTAGATTGGACACAAAAGACAAGACAAAAGTGCTTTTAAAAAAAAAAATACAAAAAATAATTTAAATTCACAGTCGATGCTCTCTGCAGCCATCTTGCTCTCAGAACTATGGGTCCTCTGAGTTTCCGAGCAGGAATTCTAACATCGGGGTGGGGGGCATTCCATTTGTCAGTTCTGGTCTCGGAACTCTGAAAATAACTCGGCGCTCCGACTTCCAAGTCCATTGGAACTTACGAAAATAAAATGGTCAAATAGAATTGCACTACTGGACTCTTTGTTCTTACAGATGTCCAACCCCTGTTAGACTAAAGCCAGACATTTCCTCCTTAATCCTAACCTTCTTTACAAAATCGTTGTTGCGTAATCCAACAAGTTTTTCCACTTGTGCCATTTTTCCATATTGTGCAGCACTTGGTTCTAAACATTTTTATTCTTCAGGAAAAAAAAAAACCTATCAAATAAAAATGGTTTTAAATTGAATGTGGTGGTAAATTAGACTTGTTATATGAGAAAATAATGTTATTTTACTAATATAGCCAGATTGACATTCTTGCATTTTCGTAATAACAACATTTTGAATATATACTCCATGCAATGTTTCTACCAGCTTTCAAACAATACGACTTGTTGTGGGCCGATTCTTATCACCATGTAGCTGAGGATGCAGCAGACGACCACGATGTGACTCGCTTTGCCATGACTGAACAGCATCATTCCACTACTGCGATCAAGACACCTGAAATATATTCAACACCCTGAAAGTGTGCTTTACCATGCTGCACATGGCACATCTGGATATATACCAGGTTATAACACTTTTCTGAAGCATTTTATCATAATTTGATGAATAACTGCTGTTATGTTTGCACATCTCTTTTTAATCAAATAAATCTTAGACACATTCATCTGGCTGTAATAGTGATATTCTGTAAGTTATGCAGAGCAATTTTTGTAAATGAAGTGCAATTTATATAAGCCTAATTTACAAAGAAAGGAGTGTTTGGATGAAAAGGAATGACAATGACTTAATCTATATAGTCAAGACTGTGCATGCTTAAACTAGATTGCGGGTGGTTGGTGAATAAGACGCAGGTTTTACATTGAAATACTAGGTGCAAAATTAGCACAGCTGCTTTGTGAATTTGCCCTTGGGTGTATTACATACAGAAGTATCGCAGCCTGTCTACACTGGACACATTGAATTGGACATTCTGACATGTAGGGACTAAACGCAGAGCAATCAGGTGTTGGCTCAAGGCTAGACTTGAGCAATGGTTAAATGGGTTTAAAAACCTGTATACTTCATTTTTAATGGGCATCCATTGGCATAAACCTTTATTTGGTAAGTAAAATAATTTTTTTTCAGACATGCGGATTAAAGTGTCTGTAATGCCATGTCAGAAATAAAATGGGACACGACAAACCAATTCAGTGTAGAGTACATCAATTGATTACAATTGGAGCAATTTGTTTTCATGACATCCTATCCGATGTATACTGTAGACAAGGTGTCTAAGGCAAAATTGCCTGGTTAGTGACATTTAACTTTCCACAGTGAAATTCCGCTGGCGAAATGCAGCCATCTCTTTTGAATTGGCTTTTCCACCCGTATAGATATACACACTTTTTTTTTTTGAGACTCTACACTGCACATGAGCAATTATAACTACATTATGTAGATATGTTTTTACAAACCCCTAAAATTAATTAATTGATGCTCTTTATTTGCTGGCTGATAAATGTGCGGTGTTGAGGGTGGCTTTTGTCTGGAAGTGGTCATCAGGGTACTCAGCAGGTTTGACCAGTGAGAGAAAGCTGACCAGCCCATCAGTGAGGGAGACAGAGATGGAGGCAGTTACAGAAAAGCATTAGCAGAGAGCAATGGAGAAATTACTTTACCCTGCGAAAGGGTTGAGGTCACTCTGTTCTCATTTTGTTTGCATGTGTCACCATGGCACACTGTGATGTACCGTTACACACACACACACACAAAAAACTGTATAAATAAAGTTCTTAACTGAAAAGAATAGCTTAATTTAAAAATGAAATTCTATAACTCCCCATTATTTCGTTCAGATTCCTAATTGTTTTCTTTCTTCCATGTCCCAGCTGCTCTTTTCCACATGAAACTGGGAAACTGTGTTTTCACAGCATCCAACACATGACAGACGATAGCCCGGAGGTCATTCATTTACAATGTAGAGTCACAAGGGGGTTGTGTTGAGTTCCGACCCGCTGAAGATGCAGTGAATCACGCACCATAATGACATTCTGAGGTTTGGTAGCAAACCCCATAAAACAAACTCTCAAAACCAACAACCCTTAATAACTTTCTGTAATGTTTTAATTTCAAAACTTACTTTCATGACTGCCACTAGGGGGAGAAATGTGACAGTTATGTGCTAATGATGGAGACAAAAAGAGCACCATGAAATAAATGTATAAGTAGTCTGTGCAACTCCTGTACTATTTTTGCAATGTGACTAGGCTTTAGAATAGCTGTGGTCCATATGGCATGACACAATTTAGTTTGTTCTTCACACAAAGCTTTTTATAAGTACTTGTTGATCTCAAATGTCATTCTGGGCACATTAAGATGCATCCCATCAGGTTTGGCATCAATGATGGTGATATGGCAAGTTTGAGAATTCTTGATAGTCAAGAATCAGAGTGAAAGATGACAAAATTGTAATTTATAGGTGAAATTATTCTTTAATGTAAATCTGATTAAAGACGCAGAGAGCAGCACGTGGAAATATGTGTCCCCCCACATCACAGTAATCTGTCATAAATGCAACAGCTCACTTCATTACCATATGCTAATGGGGCCTCCAAAGTCTCAGTCCACATGGCCTGTGACTGCCAAAGAAAGCTGCACACTAGGCCAAACGGAGCAAACTGACCACTAGGGGACACATGCCACTTGGTGCATGCAGACCTCTAGGATCTTTGACACATGCAAAACAAACTGATCACCAATACAGTGCAAGATGACTGCTAGGGCCCCTTGGTGAAAATCCTGTCTATAGAATCAGACCTTGTCAGACCACTTGATTTTAATGAGGAAGGAAATACCTCATTTTGAAATATTTTTGTAACCCTACATCTCACGTTTTACTTTAAAACATTTTAAATTAAAGGTTCTTTGTAAAACTGAGTTTAAATTAATTGGGTTGGCTTGGGAAAAAAAAAAAGACACAGTAAATTTCTGGGCTTACATTGGCAAATGGTTCAAACAGGCCAAGATTATTCCAACTATCGGTCTACCTCTCTCTATTCCTCTATCTATCTGTCTATTCATCTATCCAACCCACCCACCCCCCAAACCATCCATCCCTCTATCCATCCATCCAGCGATCCATCCATTCAACCATCCATCCACCTACTAACTGAAGAACCTTGCAGGGCCATGATATGACCTTTGAGTGGAGAAAAAAATGTGTAATCTAAGGAGGAGGAGGTGGAGGAGGAGGGGGGGGGGGGGGGGGGGGGGTTGGTTCTGATTCTAGTATGTACAATGGCCTCTAGAGAGGATCTATGGATGGTCATCTTTCTTTACTCCCTCAGAGTGGACTCACATTGATAGTGTCTCTATAATCGTTTATCAACCCAGAACTATATACATTCAATCCTAACCTCCACTCGACTTCTCTTCATCTGTGGGTCAATAAGATTTTGGAAGTTGGTCCAATTTAAATGCAAATGTCCTCACTGTTCTCTGTCCAGTAGGCACCATTGTGCCCCCATTAACTTTTGAGTAGCCCTCAGTGTTGTTAATGGGATGCTTACCTTGTCACAGTGATGCCTTGTGCTCCAGACCGGTTCCAATTGAATTTCACTAATATCACTTTACATAGCCACTTCTCCATACCTTGTCGCTGTGTGACGTCTCCTCGCAATTCAGCTTGTATCTTATTATTTTGTTCCTGATCATTCTGAGAGGTAATGTGTTCTATATTATGAAAATGTAACGTAAAACCATGATAACGACAAAGAAATGGCTATTTGTTTTACAATTGTCTCTCTGACAATTGCCTTTTCTCACGCACAGTCTCTGAACAATTGCAAACTTCTAAATTCACTAAAAGAATTTCATTTTCCCAATCGTACAGCTCAAAGACGATGTAATTTGGCCTCCCCTGCAGCAAAGCAAAATTGTTTCAATTAGCTTCTAAGCAGCTTTCTCAGGAGATATTAACTGGCTGCTGTTTTCTCTCCCTCTCTCTTTGCGAAGACGACACTTAGGGTGCTGAGATTAGTTTTTTTTTAAGTTGTACTGTAAGTTTTTAAACATCTCCACTTTGTCAACATTCTGGTTTTTAGTTTTGGAAACTAACATTGACTTGTTAGCTGTGCAAGTCAATCTCGCTGTCTTCATAGGCGAGTATGGCATTTGTAGAGATATTTCAACCAAAGTTTATTATGTGTTAGCACACTGAGCACTTTTTGTTAAAATTCCTCTTCTACTTTTTTGCCACAATTTTCTGCATTGAATTCAGCTTGAATTGCTTAGCAAACAAACTCAATTCTAGATTTGTTTTGAAGATAATTTCAGACTTCAGGTGTGGTCTTTATTTTTGGTTTTGTTAAACTTTGTACTTTTCAAGTAATTAAATGAAACATATGTAAAAGTCAGTCTCTATAGGGATAGTTCACACACAAATGGAAATGCTGTCATCAATTCAGTCATATTCACTTTATAAATTAACATTCCTGGTTTTATGGTGCACGATTTATTGGTGACCATGCAATTTCACTTTAGTAGCAAATAAACAATGGATTCAAAACAATGTGTAATGTGCACAACAAGGAAAAAAGTAAAAGTAAAAAAACATCTTGCTGCCATGCCTTGTTCCAAAAAAGCATCGGGGCATTTTGTAATTACTTGAATTAGTAAGTAGTACTGATGATACAATAAATAATGCTACACTTGCTGATCAGTCTCAGACCATTTGCTCTTTGGCATTTTGGCATGTTCAGATCTGCAGATTTATTGCAACTGTCAAATACAAAGAAGTGGCATATATCTAGATAAATATGCAGTTCTTGAAGCATGCACTTGGTGCATATATGTGTTGTACATGCTGCTGTGGTTAGCATTATACTTGAGTGAAAGTGTTTCTCTTTGTCTGATCTCTGACTGATAACTGTAAGTTACTAGTTGACTTTAGAGAGATTAGAAGATTGTGTAAGTTCAGCTGAGAAAGAATCTTTAAGGTCCTTTAAGGAAGACCCATAAGGTTAAATTACTGGGCCCTCATAAATGCTGCCAAAGAGAAACAGGAAAGTACAGCAAATCAAATGACAGCTCTGAGTTTTGTGAGAATCATACTGCTGATACATAGCAAGCTTTTTTTATATATATATATATATATATATATATATATATATATATATATATATGTGTGTGTGTGTGTGTATGTGTGTGTATTTATTAAATAAGCTACAATGTTTATTTTTGTATTTGAAAACACTATAAAATCTATTAATGTCTTTGAATTATGTAACAAAACGTCTAACCAAGTGGCATTTGTTCCCGTTATGTCACTCACTCTGTCACAATACTACTGCTGTTCCATTCACCTCTTAATAAGTGTATGCTGTTGAATATATGCCACATTTCCAGCGACTTTCTATCCTTCTACATGTCGAGTGCAGATTTCACCCCTGGGCGCTTCGACTATGCTAAAAGAGTGTATATTCCAGCTAAAGGGTATATTTTCTCTATTAGAGAACACACATTGACGTCGAACGTCTTTTTAAAGATGCATCTTTATAAAGATGCCTTTCCGTCTTTATGCGATTCATGGATACGGTTGTTATCTCTCTGCATCCGACGGCCATAGGCACTGCTTCACGTGTCTGACCAGAGGCAGCATTTGTGGATGGTTCATGTTCTCATTGCGAGAATATGATCATGGCAACATTGTGGTCGCGGCTTTCCTTCTTCTGCGGGAAAGCCTCTCTTGCCACCCCCCGCATTGTGCCTTCTACCCTATGAGGCCAGCCCGGCTGGTGCTGGAGGCAATTTGGGGAGTTCAATGGGTGCTGTTTTGCCAGATAATTCCCAGCAGACCTGTTCCCCAGCATGCTCGTTTACTCCTGTCCGGTACTGAACTGAGACCAGCCCGCCCCACGGCCAGCATGACATCTCTTTCGGGACCTGCGTGCGGATGAGGCTTCGATCACTGCATCAGAGAGTGCACTGCCGATGTCGGTCAGCGATGACTTGACTGGGTTGCCAACTGTGCTTTCGCTGCCTGAAACAGACTTCCGGGTTCATTCGCTCTCACTACACACGGAGGCGGGGCGATCCACGGGTACACGGGTACAATCAGTGCTGAACTGCCTGAAGTCATTCAGGCGAAGGACAACGATTCCACTAAAACACTTTCAGAGGCTCATGGGGCATATGGCTTCCTCAGTGGCAGTCACGGCACTCGGGTTGATGCATATAAGACTGCTTCAGCACTGGCTTCAGACTCGAGTCCCAAGATGGGCATGGCGCCACAGCACAATTCACGAAGTTATCACTCCGCTCTGCCGCCACTTATTCAGCCCTTGGACAAACCTTGCGTTTCTATGGGCAGGTTTTCCCCTACAGCAAGTGTCCAGACATGTCGTGGTCCACACAGACGGCTCCAAACATGGGTGCGGCACCGTGTGCAACGGGCACGCAGCCACCGGTTCCTGGTCAGGACCTCGACTGTGTTGGCACATCAACTGCCTAGAGTTGCTGGCTGTACTGCTCGCCCTGCGGAGGCTATTGCCATTGATCCAGGGCAAGCATGTATTGGTCCAACAACACAGCAACAGTAGCATATATAAATCGCCAATGCGGCGTATGCTCTCGTCGCATGTTGCAACTCTTGCGCATCTCTGGGGGTCTTCGGTTCGGTAAGAACATCAATTCGTGAACAAACGCCACTTCAGGGCATAAAGCTGCCTGGTAGAGGGAGCTTTAGCTTGAGTGATCATGTCTATGACTGCTGGTGGCATCCAGACGTGGAGGATTCAGAGGTCTGGGCACGGTGCCAGATTGTGCCCCAGAGGAATCTGCCAGGGAGGTGTTATTGTGAGGAGTATGAGGTCCGAGAACCAAGTCTGGGTGGGCCAGTATGGGGTCCACTTGGGTGACTTGTTCCATATTTGTTGCATATTTGCACAGCCCCCGGGGCCAGCTCGTCTGTCCTGATGGGGGCTCCCGTCAGGGAATACCAGAACGTGCAGCGGGAGGATCTACCTGTGCTTTGCCGAATCGACTCCAAATCATCTGGACCACCTGGGGGCGGAATCTCCACTGAGTGTTGCCTGCTGCAACAGCGCGTTGAGGCTGCCTGGGATATGAGTGGCCCGCAGCAACCTCAGCCATTAACTTGTTAATGACTTGTTCACTCCTGTAACGCCTTTAGTGCAACGAGCAAAAAAGATTCTCCCATTTCAAATGTTCTTACGTTATCAAAGATGTTATAATTATAACTGTCAAGACATGGAAAAATTGTGTCTAAAATCAGAAAGACCTCAATGGGCTGTAGATCACCACAATTGAAGCTTGTGTTGTCGTTTAGAAGGCAGGTACACATGATCTTAAAGAATGAATCTGAAGACCTGAAATTAGCTCTGAATCTTATGACTATGCGATCTATGCAGCCTCAGAGACTATGAAGTGCTTTAGTTGTGGGCAGGAGGGACTTCTTTTTCATGCGTGATCTGTGAAGGGAGATCAAAGAGTGGAACAGGATGATAATATAGGTAAAGTGGAGAAAAAGGTAGGGCGAGGAGCTAATACAAGAGATTAGTGGAGTAAATAGTGATGTATATGTGATGGGTGCAACAGTGATGAAAGATTGAATGAGGATACGAATTAAATGGTGGGGGTGAACTGTTTATTAATTCTGCAAGAATGCTAATGATGGAGACGGGAGTGAACGGTTTTACTGAACATGAGAATTTTAGGCTTAAGAACATTGTTCGGAAGTTGAAATTACATTTGCTGAATAATGAAATTGCAAAATAAATAAAGAGTTCAGACTGCTTCAAAGTATTTGTGTTTGGTGTGCTCATTTTAACTTTTTATGAGTAGGATAATATACTCTTTTAAAGAGACCTATTATACCCCTTTTCACAAGATGTAATATAAGTCTCAGGTGTTCCCAGAATGTGTCTGTGAAGTTTCAGCTCAAAATACCTAGCGGATCATTTATTATATTATGTTATAAATGCCTCTTTTTGGGTGGAATCAAAAACCTGTTGATTTTGTGTGTGTTTCTATAAATGCAAATGAGCTGCTGCTCCCCAAGAGGGCTGTGCCTTTACAGCTCGTGCTTCTGATACTAGAGCAACAACAAATCAGAACCAATATGACTGATAGCGTAAATACCGGAGTTCAGCCATATATGTATATATATCTCTATCTGGTGTCCGTTAATAAAATCAGAGACAATGGTAACTGACAGTAAGCGTTTTCGGGTTAAAAATTTTAAATAACGACATTGCTCTGGTCTCCATGAATACAATCAGAGACAATGGTACCTTTAGCTGCATTAGCCATGGAATCAGCTAACAAGCACATTCGGAAAGGCGATTTGCAAACATTCACAAAATATGAAGTGTGATACTTACATCTTCAGGATATAAAGCTGTAACACGAACAGTTGGTACTGATTCATGCTTGAGAATCAAATTTTTTGAAAATCCTGCTTTATAATGACTCATTATCAAAGCAGTCTGGTGTAAAATGATTTGAAAAAAAAAAAAAAAACATACACAAATTTGTGTATGTTTTTGGGCACATTTCCTTCAAAAACAAAACTTGTCCACTGCGTCTTCAGTGGTTCTGATGTCGGGAGTACAAGACATGGTAAGACATTTTGTGTTCACTTTTACAGCCAATAACAAAACTCTTATGACACTTATGAAGCTGAGACATTATTATTCTCACTGTATCTGCTCCAATGAGGAAACAAATGTCAGACTGTGTGTAGATCACTATGGAGGATCTATGATAATAGGGTGGAGTTCGTCACCAGTAGTGGGCGAGGCCTGCTCTAACGTGATGCCACTTTAGAGCAGAAACAAAATTCATTAATTTTGACACACTGTTTTTGATTAATAGAAATATAGATAGAGGAGTGGGTGGACTTTTAACATAGTAGGGTGGTTGTGTACACACACTGCCGACTCAAATTTATGTACAAACACCATGTAAAAGTGAATTTTGCATAATAGGTCCCCTTTAATTTAAATTTTGCATGAGATAGTAAGAAGAGAATAATGCTTTATGAATTAATAAAACAAAAGGCAATTGATGTTATGTTGGTTCAGGAAACACAAAGCAATGTTTATTAATGAAAATGAAGGGGTGATGGAATGGGATAGATAGGTTGTTTTAAGCCATTAGAATCAAAGTAGTCAGGCTTTAGCTGTGCTTTTCCAGAAAAACAGTAAACATATATCATATGAGGTAAAACATATTGTTAGGGGCAGTTGATGAAAATTATAGCAAAGTTTGTTTTGGTTTTTATATAAAAAAAAATTGCTCCTGTTTCAGGACCTGACAAAATATTTTTGCAAATATTTAGTCTAATTGCAAACAAGAAGCATTTATGTTCATTGTACATAGAATGATAAAATAGACAGAAATCATAAAGAGCCACATGAAGCATCTCAGTGTATAATTATGCAGCTTATTGTAGAAAATGATTTGTATGATATATGGAGAGCTTTGCATAAAGATCAATGACAGTATACATGGGCTCAAGCAATGGAGAATTTTATTTCTATGGCTAGGCTGGATAGGTTTTATTGTTTCAAGCACCAATTTAATGTCATAAAGAAATTTGATATTTTACAGTTGGTTTTTCTGATTATATTTTAGCTATTTGCACTGCATTTGTAACTAATGTAAAGCCTAAAAGTGCTTATTGGCATTTTAATATCTCCATGTTGCAGGATAATTTTTTTAAAGGGTTATTTTTATTTATTTTTTAGGAAATAGTTCACTTCAAGGAAAAATTATTTTAGTTCCCTCCAACAATGGTTATGGAAAAATCGAGATACAGCAACTCAGTACAATATCAATGTTTGAGACAGTGACATTTCCTGGTCAGTGAAAGCTCTAGAATTTGAAATAGTGGAATTGCAAAAATAAGTAGAGTTCACAGGAAATTGAGGACATATTGAGCTCCTCAATGCTAAACACGTTTTCAGAGTGTGGTGCAGATGGATGGGCAAACTAAGTTATTTTTCGGCCTGAAAAAAAAAGTGACCATAGTCAGAATATACATTCTTTAAACTCATCAAATGGGTTAGAAATCACAGAGTCTAAAGACATTTGAAAAAGAACAGTGCTTTTTTTTCAGAGCTTTATACGAGTGAGTATACAGAGGAGGATAAGATGAATAGTAATTTTTATATAGGGATGCCAAAAGGATCTGATAAAGCTAACTCTAAGCTTGAAAGGCAACTTTCAGTAAGTGAAATTTATGCTGTTCTACCTAGCATGTAATATGATAAGGCCCCCGAAATTGAAGGTTTACTGATTGATTTTCACAGGGCTTTTTGGTCAGTTTTGAGGGAAGACTTGCTTTCTGTGCCCAATGATATTTTGGCCAGATGGCAGTCATAAATCTATTACCAAATAAAGGAGATTTAAAGGAAATAAAGAACTGCCGCCCTGTTTTCCTTCTGTGCTCTGATCTAAAGTTTCTTTCCAAGGCTCTGGCCATCAGGCTGAGGGAGATGACTGGGCAAGTTATCAGACCATTGTGATCAGACCTACTGTGTACCTAATAGGTCAATTCTGGAATGTTATATTCTCTACCCATTAAACCTTTTGTTGGTTTAGATTTTGGCTAATATTGAAGGGTGGACTATACAACACTCTGGAACAATGGTTCAATTATCTGCGTATGCTGATGATATTATTGTTGTAATTAAAGAACAAAAAGCTGTTGAAAATGTCATTATTATTTATTATTATTATTATTTATTGAATTATTATTGGTTTTGGTATCATATTATCTGCCATAGCATGAGGGAAAATGGGCCAGGGATCTTTCTATGTTACCAGGTGGTTTATCCTGGAAGAGAGATGGTTAAAAGTACTTGGGAGTTTATCTTGGCAATAATTTTATAATAGGTAAAAACTGTGAGGGTGTTCTTTACAAAGTAAAAGGATGACTCGAAAAGAAAAAAATGGCTTTTGCCAAACATGTAATTTAGAGGGAGGGTTATAGTTAATAATAATTTGGTGGCATCAGCTTTGTGGCATCGTTTGGCCTGTGTTGATTCTCCCAATGGACTTTTGGCTAAAATAAAAGGTATTATAGTGGACTTTTTGGGGGAATTTTTCACCAGGTACCCCAGAGTATATATATTTTTTAACACAGAGATGGAGGACAAGGACTTATACATCTGGCCAGTAGAGGATTGGTTTTGACTTATTTTCAACCCATGGTATCTTATAGGACCTGAGGATCTAGTCTGGAGAAAAGTAGCTAACATAAACTTTAAACAAGCTGATGGGTTGGATTTGGACTCTGCCTTGTTTTTAATGGATTCAAGCAATCTGAAGTGCAATGGGTTATCTCCATTTTATAAAGAACTTTTTAAAGCTTTGGACTTACTCAGGAAACAAAGGTTAGAAACAACTTCTTAATTGTACTGGCTTTTAGGGGAACCTCTTGTCTATGGAGCTTGATTTGATTTGACTTGCAAAGTAACACCAGGACTGTTTCATATTCTGTGTTTCACTAAAACATTCAAGTTACATAAACTGCTGGATATCTCTGGTCGGGCAGTGGCTTCACATTTAGGCATTCAGTATGTATGACAGGTTGGAAAAGTGCTGGATCTTTTAAAATGAAGATTAACCGAGGAAGAAAAACATATGCTGGATGACTATTTCAATGGTAAAATAGTTCCTAAGAGAGTAGATACTTTTCCAAACATTGTATTTTCACCTGATCTTAAAGGACTGTATGGACCTCTTCTAGTTTTAAAGGGTTTAGAGTTAAACTTAGAGTTAAGTTTACAAGATGTCCAGAGTAAGTTAGTATATAAATGTTTTGTAAAAGTTTTAAATAAAGCATTTTTAAAAGAACATTTTGATCCAGTCTGGATAGAGAAACTGGGTTTGGATCATGATGTAAACCTATTTGGAGAGTTTTATATAAACCACCAATAGAGAAACGTACAGCTGATATTCAGTAAAGAGTTTTACATGGCGCAGTTGCTGTTAATGCCATTTGTGAGTGTCATTAATCCTAATGTGCCAAATGTGTCCTATCAGTAAAATTATTTAAACCGTTTGTCTATTTTTTTTACTCTCATCAATGAGCCTTGGACACCCATGACCCTGTCTCTGGTTACCGGTTGTCCTTTCTTGCACAACTATTGGTAGGTACAAACCACTGCATACCGGGAACACCCCACAAGACCTGCCATTTTGGAGATGCCCTGACTCAGTTATCACAATTTGGCAATTTCGCTCATCCTTACGCTTGCCCAATTTTCCTGCTTCCAAAACATGAAATTCAAGAACTAACTGTTCACTTGCTGCCTTATATATCCCACCTCTTGACAAGTGCCATTGTGTTGTGGTGTGTGTGCAATATATATATATATATATATATATATATATATATATATATATATATATATATATATATATACAGTCACCTAAAGGATTATTAGGAACACCTGTTCAATTTCTCATTAATGCAATTATCTAATCAACCAATCACATGGCAGTTGCTTCAATGCATTTAGGGGTGTGGTCCTGGTCAAGACAATCTCCTGAACTCCAAACTGAATGTCAGAATGGGAAAGAAAGGTGATTTAAGCAATTTTGAGCGTGGCATGGTTGTTGGTGCCAGACGGGCCGGTCTGAGTATTTCACAATCTGCTCAGTTACTGGGATTTTCACACACAACCATTTCTAGGGTTTACAAAGAATGGTGTGAAAAGGGAAAAACATCCAGTATGCGGCAGTCCTGTGGGCGAAAATGCCTTGTTGATGCTAGAGGTCAGAGGAGAATGGGCCGACTGATTTAAGCTGATAGAAGAGCAACTTTGACTGAAATAACCACTCGTTACAACCGAGGTATGCAGCAAAGCATTTGTGAAGCCACAACACGCACAACCTTGAGGCGGATGGGCTACAACAGCAGAAGACCCCACCGGGTACCACTCATCTCCACTACAAATAGGAAAAAGAGGCTACAATTTGCAAGAGCTCACCAAAATTGGACAGTTGAAGACTGGAAAAATGTTGCCTGGTCTGATGAGTCTTGATTTCTGTTGAGACATTCAGATGGTAGAGTCAGAATTTGGCGTAAACAGAATGAGAACATGGATCCATCATGCCTTGTTACCACTGTGCAGGCTGGTGGTGGTGGTGTAATGGTGTGGGGGATGTTTTCTTGGCACACTTTAGGCCCCTTAGTGCCAATTGGGCATCGTTTAAATGCCACGGCCTACCTGAGCATTGTTTCTGACCATGTCCATCTCTTTATGGCCACCATGTACCCATCCTCTGATGGCTACTTCCAGCAGGATAATGCACCATGTCACAAAGCTCGAATCATTTCAAATTGGTTTCTTGAACATGACAATGAGTTCACTGTACTAAAATGGCCCCCACAGTCACCAGATCTCAACCCAATAGAGCATCTTTGGGATGTGGTGGAACGGGAGCTTCGTGCCCTGGATGTGCATCCCACAAATCTCCATCAACTGCAAGATGCTATCCTATCAATATGGGCCAACATTTCTAAAGAATGCTTTCAGCACCTTGTTGAATCAATGCCACGTAGAATTAAGGCAGTTCTGAAGGCGAAAGGGGGTCAAACACAGTATTAGTATGGTGTTCTTAATAATCCTTTAGGTGAGTGTATATACACACACACACACACACACACACACACATACACACACACACATACATATATACATATGTGTGTATATGTGCATTCAATTGATTGAAAAATAAAAAAACTATTACAGTAAAGGCATTTATAATATTAAAATTGACTATTTATTTTCAAATAAATGCTGTATTCTTCAAATGTTCTGTTCATCCAATCCTCTAATTCCAAACGTCTTGCATATACTATTCATTAGAGCTGCTAGTTTAGGACCTATGAGGAGTCAATTTCTCAAATTAGAGACTCTGATATACTTGTCTTATTGATGTTGTGTTTATTTGTTGTCCACTTCTCTCTGTCCCTATCAGATCAAGTTTTTGTATTCTTTCAAAACTATGATTAATACTAAATTTAGATATCCAGTCCTCGCATGTGCATGTGGTCAAACTCCACATATGCATCATTCAAAAATAACCTATAACAAACACTCAATTTTAAAATATAGCTCTTCTGAACACATATTTAATGCAATTTATAAGCATGTTGTATACAATTATATATTTTTGCAAGAATTCTCAACCAGTGAACAAATCTTGGACCTCTACTCAATATTACCCTTCATTTTAATGAATGGGCATTTGCCTTCAGCCATGCTAAACTACGCCCCCAGCATTTTGCATGTGTGTGCATCAAGACTGCAGAACAGACATTCTCGAAGAAGAATACCAATACAACATTTATTTGTGCATTAAATTAACATACTGCATGATTTATGTGCTTTTGGATGGTATTGTGAGCAAAGAACACCATATATTTGTGTATTCTTCTGCTGCCTGGATTGTTGAATTGAGCGTGTGGATCTGTTGCGTGCATATGTGGATCAGTTATCCGTAGATTCCTGTGTGCGTTTTTGTGGATGTGTTGCATGCAAGTGTTCTGGCCACTCACAATAGTCAAGATTTTGCAACCACAGATGCAGAAGATCCCACACATTTATGTGCGGAACTCACATAGCTTTCGTAGGCTATTGAGTGGAGAAAAGATAGAAATACTCTTCATTCCCCTAAAAAAAGAAGCCAGTTTGAACGGAAATGCCGATCGCCCACGAAATTCACTCTCAATTCACGAAGTTCTCTCGCGTTCTTCATCATTTCCAGCTCTGATTATATGCTGCCCAAAATATAAGTAACTGTATTCACTACAGTTACAATTTAAATTATTGGTATTTAGAATACAGTTACATTCAAAATGTATTTTGATTACTGAAGACATTACTTTGCATTTTATTGTCATTTGTTTCATTTAATATTTAGTTCTTTCAGATGGAAAACGTTTATACAAGATGTGATCCAAAGTGCATTTGAACAGCGGTGAAACACTTTCTTATGATGTGTTACAGTCATACGAGCAGACAGAGAAGTAAGTTTGGAGCAGAAGAAATTGAAATAAACCTTGTGTCAATTTTCAGCTCTATGCTAAGCTAAAATGCTATTTCTAGCCATTTTACATGCACATTTACAGGCACGATCATATTTTTTTATCAAGAAAATTCACGTTGGATCATAATTTCTTTTTTCTAGTAAGACCTTTGATATTAGGGCAAAAATCGTATTCTGGATAATAAATGTTGTATTGTTTTCCTGTAAAAATATCTAAAAATCCTTAAAACAAGATCAATTTGATATATCTTGTTTTAGAAACAACACTGCATAAGATATTTAAGTTTTTCAGAGGATGTATTTTTAAAATGTGTATTTTGTCTTACTGTACTGGCAGAGGTTTTATAGTCAAAACAAGTGAAAAAATCTACCAGTGCTGAAGAAGTAATCCAAAGTATTTATATTACATTACTGACCATGAGTAATCTAACGAAATATGCTACAAATTACATTTTACAGCATGTAATCTGTAGTGGAATACATTTCAAAATTATATACATTATATATATATTTTTATATAAATTATGTGTTTATTGATTTAGGCCTATATATTTTTTTTAGGAAAATATTTTTATAGTATTATTGTAAACATCATATTTTAGCCATTGGGGCACTAGGCCTTCTGCAATCTACATCCATGATGGCGGAGCGTAACTGTAGTTTTTGCTTTTTCTCTGCGACTCACCTTCCCCTTTGATAACAGTGGATTCATAGCATTTCTGACAAAGCGTTAAACTTAGCGTGTAGGTGACCTAGTTGACCAAAAGTGTCCAAAAACCTCTTGGGGCCACTGTATATTGCATAAACATGTTTTTCTAACCAACAGAGCTCAATCTACATAGCAACAGTTGGGCACCTCTTTGGCATGTGAGAGATGACTCCAAAAGCCGCTTCTGCTCAAAACCGCCTCATTAAACACAATCCAAAGTAATAAAAGAGACTCTCCGTCTCTCAAATCTGTCTCTCACAGATTTAAAATAAAATAGGCCTATTTGGGGATTAGCCGTGGTTTGCATGTCACTGACTCATGCTGAATTATATCCACATTCAGTAAAATTCTCTCTCTTTTGGTCGAGTGCTTTGCCTGAAAAGATATTCAATCATGCTTGTGAAGATCATGATGGCTCTTTCACTTTTCACCCTGCATTACAAATGTCAGATGTATAAAAACCATTTAAGAATGATGTTATCAGCACAGTCTAAATATTGACTTCCATTCAATGAATGGTAATAATTTGCAGTAAAAGCAGCACAGAGCCTCAGTGTTACACTTCTCTGCTAAATCAACCTACAAATGGCTTA